>CAHIKZ030004577.1:375000-660000 GCA_903632075.3 Acanthosepion pharaonis | reverse complement strand
CCTTGCAGATTGACCTTGTTCAAACCTTTTAGAATGTTGGAAATACCTTTAAAAACAATTAAAAAGATTTAATAGAAAACCAGGATATAAAGAGAAAAAAAAACCCATTACACAGTGACTAAAAAGAATAATTAAAAAAAGATTTGATCTCAAAAAATTGGATATTAAGAATTTAATTATATACCCTCATTTTAAATGATATAAAAAAGATGTCCCTATTTAAAAAAAAAAAAAAAACTTATAAAACCACCTGAAATATAAAAACAAGACTATTTAAGTCTTTAGTAGTATTTATGCTTTTAGTTAGAAAGTTACCAATTCTCATCAAATCTTCAGTTTTAATTTTCTAAAATTAAATTTTATGACCACCATTTGAAATCTATGTAGATAATCCATACACACTGAGGATTAAATAAAGAATAAGTAAAATATCTTTATAAGCTTGATATGTTTCACTATTCAAATTCATAAAAAAAATTAGGAATGGATTGATTTGGACTTATATTACAGTATTTAAATTCTTTCATTTTTTTTGTTTTCATTATTTGTGTGAATGCCATGTGTACATCTCTTCACAGTATTATGCCTTTATCAGTATTTGAAAGTAAACATAGAATTTTAAAATTTATAGTTATAACACTAACAACAATATACACATGATATCTACACAACCAATGAAATTCTCGATTGAATTTAAATCAGGAGAGTTTACGGGCCAGTCTATAATAATTTGATTTGCTGACTGGTAAGATTTGCCAGTGTATTCGTACAGCGTTACAATTTTCGTATGCTTCACATATATTTAAATTATTGTACTTGCTTGATTTTTGTTTCGCCAATTTGGAATTTTCATATTGGATTATGCCTTTCGCTAGCAACCATGTACACCCTTGTGCAAATTAATTGAAACGAAACGAAGTCGTTCCTTTCAGACTGACCACAGATTATTGCTTAATTCCACCAGTTCAGACCTTCATAGCTAGGACCAAACATGGCACATTAACAGAATCAAATAATCATTCACATTGTATTTCATTGGTAAAAAAAGTTACTCATACACTATCTTCCCAAGAACCACTGCTTTGTAGAACAGACTCCCGAGTGAATATTTCCCTGATCAATACAAATTTAACCACTTAAAGACAAGTCAACCATTATCTATCCTACTTATCGTTGTAATCTACTTTTACTTCAGCCTAATATATCTATAAAATAGAATGCTTAATTCATTCTTTAATTTTCTGCGGCCTTTTCTACCAATTTATTTAGCATTTAGTTTTAAAAATCGTCGGAAAAATATAAAGAATTTTCTAATTTCTCGCAGGTTTTTTCTTACAAATTTTACTCTTTCAAGAATAAATCTAAATAAAGATAATATCTTTTGTATTAGATTCAAAATGGAAAATATATTCAAACCAGAATTCTAATTTGAATCACTACAAGAAAAATAAGCATTTTTAATGGATTTGATAGGTAAAACGTTTGTTTTAATTAGAAAGAATAAGATTTGTTAGATCATGTTCATTCTCGATTGGATTTAAATCAGGGGGTTTGCAGGCCAATCTATAGAACTTTAATTTGCTTACTGCTCAGGTTTGCCAATGTGTTCGAGCAGCGTTACAATTTTCGTACATCCATTGCAGACAATGATCGTAGGACAACTAATCAACAGTCGAGACAGTAGTGTCTGGGCGTGATAAAAATCTGATGGAATCATGGATGGCGCAATATTTTTCAAGGCCAAACCAATTCCATCATACACACCGAAAACAGAGTCATATTTCTGCAGACCACTGCAAATGACCTAATCTGAAGAAAAATAGAAATCGATTACATCCTGTCACACCAGTGGGCCTAAAACTGACTGTATGGTGAAAGAAAGGGAGCTAAAACGGTTGTTTCAATTAATTTTAACAAGGGTGTATGTAAGGACTTATTAACATTTTCTAGCTGTTATCTTGAAATAGGAATAAGAAATTATAATTCATGAGTTAATTAGTGATTATGAGAAGATATGTATGTTTAGATTGCTGCCTTGTGTTGCTGTCTACGATCACCGAAGTTAAGCAACGTAGAGGCTGGTCATTTTCTTCTGGTCTTCAATTAATTTGCACAAGGGTGTATGTAAGAACATACTAACATTTTCTATCTGTTATCTTGAAATAGGAATAAGAAATTATAATTATTTTTGCATCTTGATACTTTATTGCTTTGCAAAATATCTGAGTTAATTAGTGATTATGAGAAGATATGTGTGTTTAGATTGCTGCCTTGTGTTGTTGTCTACAATCACTGGAGTTAAGCAACATCAAGGCTAGTCAGCTCCTGGATGTGGGACCGTTTGGGCATAGCAGGTGTTGTAAACTTGGATATGTCTGTGGCATAATGGACAATGGCTCTGAATTGGAAATCGGAGAGCCAAGTTCCAATTCTAGTTGGGTTCGTTATATTCACTTACGCGTAAATACTCTTGTGAAAGACATAGATCCATTTCTTTTCTCCCCAACTATGGGTTAATTAGTAAGGCTTTTAATATTGAAACTATTATCTCAAAAAATAAAAAAAAAAAACAAATTATAATATAATTGCGTATAAAGTATTTAGATTTCGGCATTAAATAACCCATAGATGTACAGTTAAACAAAATCAACCAACCACTGACCCATATATATATATAAATAGTCGAGAAAAAATCCAACACTCACGGCCTGACGAGGACATGTCGAACGTTTTGTGTTCATGCAAAGCATGGAAATTGAACGATAAACATTCTGGTCAGTTACACTCGACACAGAAGAAAATGTCATTTAATGCCGAAATTTGATATTCTTGCTAGCATTAGTAATTGCTTTTAAAATGTATTGCTGCTATTTTTGTTTTTTCAAAAATATATTGCTAGTAGTATTGTTTTTTTTTTACAAAAATATATTGTTCTTAATTTTTTTACTATATTGCTGGAGTTTGTACTATAAAGATTTATTTTATACATTCCTAGTGTTCACTATTTGCCCATAGCTGGAAACCTAAACCCCGGCTGGACCTAGAAATAACAGAAAAGAGGTGGTTTCATACTCCTGAAAAGCTCCATTCTCCCGACTAGAAGCCTTGCTGCTGGACGTAGTTTATCGTCATACCTAGAACGTATCAGGAAGAGACAGCTGAAATTTCTAAGGCAAATAATGAAGAGAAATGGCTTATGAAATTTGATACTCACAGTATTGATAGAATTCAAGCGAGACAAAGGAAAACAGCAGCTTGAATAAATGGATGGTAGAACAAGGTTTCGGAGAGATAACGAAAAGACAAAATTTATTAAGAGTTGCAGAGGACAGCGAATTGTGGAGAGCCATGATCGCCAAAGTTCTTGGAAGGACACGGCACAAAGAAGAAGAAGAAAAAGAAGAAGAAGAAGAAGAAGAAGATGTATCCCTTCATGATTTAGTAAGGATTTTCTTTTTAACTTAAAGAGATCGTTCCGATCGTAACTGGAAAGTTTATTGATTCTTTTTTTACGTTTTTTTTTACTGTTTTATTACAGTTTAGTTAAAGCCAGAAAATCTTTTTAGACTGTATGATTTTTGTTTGAAGATAAAAACGGTTTTAGTGATTCAAGTCTTACTATAACTGGGACAGAAGAGGTGGATCAATAGCTTTCTCAAGTGTATTTCTAAGTGAATATACCGAACCCAACGGGAATTGGAAATTGTCTCCCTGATTTCTCATACCGAGCCTTTATTTGTTACACTGACCGCACATACAAGTATACTAGTATTCACAAGCGCTCACACATGTAGGTACTATCTAGACTCGACTTTAATCTTAGTGATCATGCGAGAACCGGTTTTTCAATGTGATGTGGCCATAAGCCTGAGAAAAATTTAGAAACGGGTCAAAGGTTGAACACACAACACAATCATCGGATTGAATTAACGTAGGTGTGTGGGAAGATGAGTTGTGCTTGTTTCTCGTTAGAAACGAAGATATAATTCTTATTATTTATTTAATCATATGAATTATTAGTTCGGTTCTATTAAACTGAGTGTCTCTTCTTCGCTTTTGCTTAATCCTCCCACATACAGTTTTGATCCTAATTTTCATCAACGGCCTTCCTGATGTCATCAGTTCTCGAATCGGTATCCATGCTGATGACATAAATATTTACTCCTGTCTTAATAGTCTGATTGAACTGATGATGTCAAATTTGCAGCTGATCTAAAATATTACCTACATTCTGTTGTTATCTGGGGCAAGGAATGGCTCATTACTTTTAACTCCTTCAAAACGAAACTATTCTCTATTAATTATCTAAGAAAACCCTTTTTGCCTTCCATCAGTATGGCTGATGCTAACCACAAAGAGAGAACCTCATTGCCCCTTTTCAGGCTAACTTTTTTTCGTTAACATGAAGTGGTTATATTATATTGAATCAATTTCAAGGTTTTCTGCTAAAAAAGACTGTGGTTTACTGCATCATGTTAGACAGTTTTTCTCGCCAGTATCTTTCATACGCATATATAAGTTTACCATTCGACCTTGTATTGAATATTGCTGTCACATTTGGTCTTGTACTTCTGCTAAGTATTTCGATATACTTAATAAACTACAAAGCAATGTTATCAATCCTGATTTGGCATCTCGGCTTCAGTCACTGTGACTTTTCTATAAATGTTTTTATGGTACTTGTTTTGATGAGCTTTCGTACCTTGTGGTTACTAATTTAAATCCAGTACTAAATTGGCAGTTAGGTCTCATCATTTTACATTTGAAATTTCCAGATGTAATCGAAAGTCCTATACCAACAGTTTCTTCACTTATCGCTTTTGGGACTCTCTTCCGATTTCTGGCTTTTCCATCAACTTTGACCTTCAAAATTTTAAATGCAATGTCAATCGCTATATTCTATCTTTCTAATTCCTGCTTCTTCATTGTTCTCTCTCGTTAATAATATTTTTCTTTTTCTCATTTTCTTTCACACTTATGCGTCTTAGTGGCTTTACTGCCTTGTTTTGGGGGTGAAATGATTAAAAAAGAAATACGGACTTGATCGATTTTTGCCATGTGAGGTTAAGTGGCAAGTAGAAATAAGATTTACGACAAATGTTTATCCAGTTATAGTTAGACGGTGGGGTGTCATTACCACTTCAGCCTGGATATATCTCATTGATCTGCAGTTGATTTTAAAATGAAGTCAGACATTTCGGTTGGGACAAAGACTGCAACACTTTGCACCCAATAATCTTATAATGTCAATAATGCCTGGTGGTATATAAAATAAACTTATCTTGGCTTTACGACTAATAATTAACCTTTTGCAGTCAGATGCTGGGTTATTCCACTTCGCAGTTGGTAAGGGTGATGTCTGCTTGATATCAAAGGATGTTGAATTAAAGATTTGTATAAAAACTGCATTTGCTTGCACTCTGTTTTTCCCTCAGTATGACGGGGAAATTCTGTCGATATTACGAGGTACTGTCGGTGTGTCGTTGCTTAGTGATAATGATGTTGTAAACCGAAGCCTAAGCCACGTACAGTCGCTGTTGACGTAGTAGAATGAATTTGTATTCGAGATGATATCGTAAAGAGATCCCGGTTAAGGATCTCATGTCAGTCTCCATAAGTGATTAAATCAATGTGAGAAGAATCCTACTTGTACAACGATGATCACAATTTATACATTCATTATCTTTTTTTTTTTTCACATATTTTTTCCTTGTTTTGCTGGTGCTTATTCGCCCTGGGTGCTTACCTTATTAAACCGACACTCGACTGGCCTTGACAATGCACGTGCCACTTCAAAACCTGTGTTCGACAGAAGAAAAACGTTGTGCCAAAAGCCTGGTGAAGCATTTTTCAGAGTCGATTTCCTAAGCGTCACAAAAGAGTTTGACACAGGCACGTTTCTCGATAGTGTCAAGCCTCAATATCCAAAGAAATATTACATAATATTCACCCAACCAATAAGAATTAAAATGCCGGTGCGTTTTCCTTGAATGATATTTTTGTTTAATTGATTCACAGCACATATGTTTTTTGGAATTTTTTTTATATAATATCAGCTTGTATATATATATATATATATATATATATATATATATATATATATATATATATATATATAGGATTGGTGTATACAGAATACATTCCAATAACTAAAAAATACTTTTCATAAAAGAGTGC
This sequence comes from Acanthosepion pharaonis, assembly GCA_903632075.3. Classification (NCBI taxonomy): domain Eukaryota; kingdom Metazoa; phylum Mollusca; class Cephalopoda; order Sepiida; family Sepiidae; genus Acanthosepion; species Acanthosepion pharaonis. The sequence continues at coordinate 653,823 of CAHIKZ030004577.1, read as the reverse complement.
TCAATATATAGTAGAGCAAATATCATTATTTATTCTAAAATTATAACATAAATATGTTACAAAATCACTACAAAGATAACCATTTTGTTTCAACACTTCAGGTGTCTTATCAAATCACTTGGTAAGACACCACAAGTGTTGAAACAAAATGTCTATTTTTGAAGTGATTTTATAACATATTTAGGTTATAATTTTAGAATAAATATATATATATATATATATATATATATATATATATATATGCAGATAAATATCTATATATAAATTGCATGATCAGAGAAATCAACACTACATAGGTGAAACTGTTTTTTTGTCCAGTCTATAGCTACTTGATGTCTTCGATGTCCACAATATATGTATATACATATATATTTCCAGAATCCTTAAGTTTTTCCGTTTTGTAGAAGTAAGGGATTGCAGAGATTTTCCATAATTTTCATTGTCCAAAGCACTTTTGGCAACTTCTTTAGCTATTTTCAAGGGGAAGGGGTGCTGTTGATATATATATATATATATATATATATATATATATATATATATATGCCATCAGTGAGATTTTATCAAGGTAAATGCCTTGATAATGTGCCTTAGAGGAAATAGGAAAGAGTGAAAGAAAAACAAAAATGTCAACTCAACGAGCAGGGCTGATAGAGTGATTGAAATGTTACACCCAGTGAAATACATTGAAAATAAATCAAATTATATCGTCATCATCATCTTATACACACTCACCCCCACAAACAAACAAACACACACATATATATATATATAGATTTATACATACACACATATATATATATACACAAATACACACATAAACACATAATTACAGCATACATACTCACACATACATAGATATACACGTACATATATATGCATAAGCACGCATATACACATACAATACGTATACATATATCAGCACACATTCACGTAGCCATAAATGCATACCAGTACACATATATACATATATATAAGAAAACATCATTATAAATCCAAGCATGCAAAATAATTACGACAGCAAAAAGTATGAGGTAAAATTCTATGACCGCAAAATAAATATACGGCTACAAAATAATTATATTTTTAAGATGATTTATTCTGTTTTTATGCTTTATGTTTTATGCATTTTTAGGGACAGAATTATATATATATATATATATATATATATATATATATATATATATATATATATATATATATATATATATATATCAATTCTAATCATCTATCTATCTATCTATCTATCTATCTATCTATCTATCTATCTATCTATCTATCGTCCATCTGTCCAATTCTATTCCTATCTATCTATCTATCTATCTATCTATCTATCTATCTATCTATCTTTTTCGGTTGTTTTTTTCCAGAATATATAGTCGCTTTAACTTCTGTTAGGATTAATTAACCTCACACTGATCAGATACTATTACAATAATTATTACATTAAGTATAATCTTGAAAGATTATCTGTGGTGACGCGCAATAGGTAACACTTTAAAATGTAACTTTCCTCAGACCCTAGCTGGAAGCGGCTTAAATCCACATTTTAACCACATACTTGACAGTCACTATGGAATACAAAAGGTAAAGTTAGGAGAATTTTTCTTAAAAAAAGAAGAGCATCTTTTTGCTGTATATACTATTTATCGTTTATATATATTTATTTATTCTTCATCACCTGAAAACTGTTGTGTAATATCTATTTTATATTCTACATCATTGCGCAAATTCGTGCCTAATTAGATAATTAAAAAAAAAAAAAATTTAATCCTTACCAAAAATAATACATTTATTAGTCAAGTACATATTCAATTTTATAATAACAAGTGCCTCCTGTCAATGCTTATGCTATTTTCGTATACACTTCATGTATTTTGCTGGAAGAATGTTTTGAGGTAGTTTTTGCTTGACTTTAAAGAGACATTTTTTGTCATTTTAATTGCTCTGTAGAGATTGGAAGAAATGAAAATCCGAAGGAGCCAATTCAGGAGAATACTGTGGTCATTGAAGGGTGTGGTTTCATTTGCAACTCTTTCAGCTTGTTTTGCAACACGCGGTCTTCCCTGTCGTGGTGGAAAATGGCACCTTTTCGATTCGCCAAAATCGGCCGTTTTTCTTGAGCCCATGTCTCTTCAAATGGTGAAAGGCAGTTGAGATATCGATTTTCAAACCCTTAGCAATCTCTTCCAGAAGAATCTTCGGTTTATTCTTCACGATAGCAAGTCGGGCGTCTTCGTAAAATCGACCGGAGCTTCGTCGAAACGTCTGAATGTTTATATGTCGCAGTTCAGATACTTACTTGTTTCCTAAATTCACACAGCATAAGATGGCGAAAGTTTTACTTTCCGTCCACCATTTTTAAGGCACTCCTTTGTGGATAAAACGTCAACATGCTCTAAGTTCACTAGGTGCGAACTACTATGTGCTGACACTAAAATCAAGCAAGTACAAAAATTGAAATATCTTGGAAGTTTTTTAACAGAAAATGTCACACCGAAACTCGAAGGTGCGTTCGAATAACAAAAGATGTCTTCCAAAAGATAAGCAAAGTATTAAGTATTAAGAAACAAGAAAATTTCATTAAAAACAAAGAATACTGAATTCTTACTTAATATCAGTCTTAACTACATGGAAGTGAATGTCGGACAATCGTACAACCAGGGACGATACTTGAGGCAAGAGAAATTTGGTTCTTCAGAAGAATGCTAAGAATACCATAGACGGAATATGTTTTAAAGAAAATTGGATCAAATAGGACAACTGACAGTTGAAAGGTTTAGGCTAAATAATAAAAGGAGAGTGATTGGAGAATTTGAAACTCACAGGACCTATTACCCGTAAGAAGGATAAATGAAAAAGACTGAATAACATGCCTACCTAAGGAGCTTATGCAAATGGTTTGAAGAAGAGGGATCAGGTGGAATAGGACAAAGACAAAAATTAATAAGATTTATAAAGAACAGAGAGTTCTAAGAATTATAGTCGACTACACCCTAAATCGACGCGGCACGTAGAAGAAGAAAATATTTCTAATGGCTGCCGGTTGAAAGTCTGAGTATCTTTGATGATAAGCAAGAGAAATTAAGATAAAAGAAAACTCGCCAAAACTTAAAAATAATTAACAATGGATCATAAAATAAAAGAAATAATATTACTACTTGTTTACTAATATTTCATAGAATGACGGTAATGTCTATGAAAATAACCCCAATTAAAATAAATATAATTAAATAGAAATAACGAGGTCTTGTCTTAGATATCTTGAAGCAGTATGACATGTTTTACGATGCAAGTTTTCTTCAAAAGTTGAAGGATTATAGTGTTTCTGGATGAATTTTTGTTGCATTTTTTCTCCTCAAATTCTTGAACGGCTGCTCTTTTAGATCCTTTTACATCGTAGGCAAGCCGTCCTAGGTATCACGATAAACTACATCCGCATCGTGGTTAAGACGATAAACTACATCCACATAGTGGGTAAGACGATAAACTACATCCGCATCGTGGGTAAGACGATAAACTACATCCACATAGTGGGTAAGACGATAAACTACATCCGCATCGTGGGCAAGACGATAAACTACATCCGCATCGTGGATAAACTACATCCACATAGTGGGTAAGACGATAAACTACATCCGCATCGTGGGTAAGACGATAAACTACATCCGCATCGTGGTTAAGACGATAAACTACATCCACATAGTGGGTAAGACGATAAACTACATCCGCATCGTGGGCAAGACGATAAACTACATCCGCATCGTGGTTAAGACGATAAACTACATCCACATAGTGGGTAAGACGATAAACTACATCCGCATCGTGGGCAAGACGATAAACTACATCCGCATCGTGGTTAAGACGATAAACTACATCCACATAGTGGGTAAGACGATAAACTACATCCGCATCGTGGTTAAGACGATAAACTACATCCACATAGTGGGTAAGACGATAAACTACATCCGCATCGTGGGTAAGACGATAAACTACATCCGCATCGTGGTTAAGACGATAAACTACATCCACATAGTGGGTAAGACGATAAACTACATCCGCATCGTGGGTAAGACGATAAACTACATCCGCATCGTGGTTAAGACGATAAACTACATCCACATAGTGGGTAAGACGATAAACTACATCCGCATCGTGGGCAAGACGATAAACTATATCCGCATCGTGGTTAAGACGATAAACTACATGCACATAGTGGGTAAGACGATAAACTACATCCACATAGTGGGTAAGACGATAAACTACATCCGCATCGTGGGTAAGACGATAAACTACATCCGCATCGTGGCTAAGACGATAAACTACATGCACATAGTGGGTAAGACGATAAACTACATGCACATAGTGGCTAAGACGATAAACTACATCCACATAGTGGGTAAGACGATAAACTACATCCACATAGTGGGTAAGACGATAAACTACATCCGCATCGTGGGTAAGACGATAAACTACATTCGTATTGTGAGTAAGACGATAAACTGCATCCGGCAGTAGGGCCTTTGGTCGGGAGGTTATGAGGAGTGTGGAACCACCCCTTGATTGCTTGTGTTCCTAGGTCCAAACTGAACCGGGGTGAAGGCGCCTTTCGGGGTCCTTGCTATGGGAAAGTAGTTGACTTCCCCTCCACAAAGGGATCAAAACACTATGAAAGTATAGAAATAGGTTTTAATACCAGCAATAGCATTTAGGAAAAATTATTATCAGCAGTAAATTTTTGCCAACCTTTAATCGTATATGACAAAGGTTCTTGCCTTTCAACATCATGGCCGATGTTAAACGCCAACACAGTAACTCGTTTCGTTTTCTCGGATTCGCGTTTTTCATTGACATGAAGTGTAATGATTTTATTGCATCAACTGCCAAGTCAACGGTTTGCAAATTGATAAAACTGTCATTCCTCCGTATATCGAGTATTGCTGCCAATTGTATGGTACTTCGGCTGTGTATTGTGAGAGTATCCATGCAAGAATATCGAATCTCATTGGTTCTGATGTTTCTAACACAATCACATGGTAAACTCCGTAACGAAACTTACCTATGCCGTATTTATAAATATCTCATTTATCTCTTTGGCCCTTGTCTGATGTTACTAACATTGCAAACTCCGTAACGGACCTACCCTATTCTGTTTATATAAATATTTCATTTATTTCAATGGCCCTGACCTAATGTTTCTAACAGAGACACATTGTAAACTCCGTAACGGACCTTCCCTCTGCCGTTTTTATAAATATCTCATTAGTTTTAACCTGATGTTTCTAACATTGCAAACTCCGTAACGGACCTACCCTATGCTGTTTATATAAATATTTCATTTATTTCAATGGGCCTGACCTGATGTTTCTAACTCAGTCACATTACCAACTTCGTAATGCCTTCCCTATGCCGTTTTTATAAATATTTTGATGGTAATTTTTTAATAAGTTTTCTCCTTTGTCACCTTGAATTCAAAAATGTAAGCACGGATTAGCAACTTGCTCTCATAATTTTACTGCTGAATTTGTTAACTGCTACCGTAATTTCTATTCCAGTGTTTTCTTCTCTCCCACTTGTTGAACTCACTTTCTTCTCTCCCACTTGTTGAACTCACTTTCACCTTCCTGTTAAATGCTGTCTTCAAAAATTTAATTGAGATATCTTTACCTTTTCTTTTCTTGAATCCTAGCCTTTCATTTTCTCGAATATCCAGCTCGTTAAATGGAAATAAATAAATATACTCTTTCATAAATAAATAAAAAAATAGAACTTCTACTTAAATATGGATATCTATTAAAAATAACTTTTAAACAATAAATTCAAATATGTCAGATTAAAAAATCCATTCCTTCAAATTCCTAGAATTAGAACATTAAAAGTTCTAATTCTTTCTTAAATTCATTCACTTTCAGTAACCTCCTTGAACATTAGTGGCTTTATTGTCTTACATGGATTGAAATGATTAACAAAGAGTAACACTAAATGTTTTCAGAAAGCAATAAATAATAAGGGAAGATTAGTATTATATTTATTTTTATAATTTTACAGTGAGTATTTTTCGCTTATTCTTTCGAATTTTGCATTTTTGTCAGCGGCTTGGAATTTTATTGTTATTGTTTTGATTACAAACATTTGACAGATTTGTTTTTTTTTAGTTTTTTTGGCAGTCTTTATGCGTTGACAAAAAATAAATCATTCTTTGTATGTGAAGATTACGCAACCCAAGGACATATTTCAATCCAAGTTATTTTCCTGTAGCGCCAGACCCATTTCACTAACTGTATTCACATTCGAATGATTTGGATTTCAGCATTCACTTGAATGGACAGACATGGAGAAGAGAATAGAGTTGACAGCAGAATTTAAATAAGATTGCCTTGCAGGTGAGAAACTCAGTTCTCAGGTTGATATGAACAGCGTGAGAATTGAGATGAATGCCAGTTATAGATACCCAAGGTAATAAGCCTGGAGAAATGGAAATAATGACTGCAAATATGCAATTAGTAGGCATGTTGAGTATATTCCAATAACTGAATAATTCACTTGTCCCATTACACACACACACACACACACACACACACATATATATATACATACATACATACATTATCTATCTATCTATCTATCTATCTATCTATCTATCTATCTGTGTGTGTGCGTGTGTGTGTGTGTTTTGTTTTACGGCATATCAACCTCAATGCCGACATTTTAATGCCGACAATTTTTTTTTTTTGCTGGGGTTATTTTTTTTGGTCAAAAATCTATTTCTGTTAATAATTTTTCTTTAAAAAAGCATGCTGGTAATTTTTTTTCTTCAAAAGTTTATTGCTCATATTTTTTGTTTTTACAAAGCATTTCTAGTATTAAAACCTATTTTTACACTTTCATAGTGTTTTTATCCCAGTTTCAGGGTAAACTATTTGCCCATAGCTGGGACCCTAACAGGTGCTACCACCCCGGGTCAGGGTGGAGCTGGGAACACCAGCAATTAAGATGTGGTTCCACGCTCCTCAAAATTTTCTGATCGGAGACCTTGCTGCTGGATGTAGTTTATCGTCTTGCCCAGGACGCGGATGTAGTTTATCGTCATACCCAGGACGGTATGTGTGTGGGAGAGTGTGTGTGTATATATGACAGAGAGAGAAAGATACATATAGACATCTGAAAATACTCTACGTCCAAAAATGAACACCCTTTCCCCATAAATATACCAAATTTACGTAATTGAATGACAAACCGAAAATAATTCAATGTAACGAGTTTTGTGATCTAAAAAGACTTCATCAGACAAAAGTAAAGGTTTTATTGATAGGATTATATCTTAAGTTAGGTGCATGCATACATAAACAAATACACACACACACACACACACACACACACACACACATATATATATGTGTGTGCGTGTTTGTGCGTGTAGAATTATATAGACATATTGTTTCGCATATATATATATAATATACATAAATATACATGGATATATAGATATAATTATTTTTATTATATAGATATACATTGTTTAGAATTATACATATACAATTTTAGACTATATGCACATATATGTTTATTACAATTATATAATAATAACAATAATAATAATAATAATAACTATAATAATAACAATAATAATAATAATAATAACAATAATAACAATAATAATAATAATGATAACAATAATAATAATAATAATAACAATAATAATAATAATAATAATAACAAAATAACAATAATAATAATAATAACAATAATAATAATAATAATAATAACAATAATAATAATAACAATAATAATAATAATAATAATAATAATAATAATAATAACAATAATAAAAATAATAATAACAATAATAATAATAATAACATGGAGTAATCCGACAATTATTTTAATATATTTTCTGTTTATACATTATTTTTATACATACAACTATTTAAGTAAATGATCTGTTTATAATAAACAGTATTAACTAAATTTGCCTGCTTGAATGTCAGTAAAAATTTCAGAGAAAATATGTTTCTTCCGAATGGAGTCGAATCTCTATCCTAGATAGAACCTTCATATAGCCTGACGTGCTATACCATTTAACTGCAGAGGAAACATCAGGTTAGCGAAGTCAAATTACTGTTTATGCATATATATATATATATATATATATATATATATATATATATATATATATATATTGAACAATAAAAATATTAAAAAATTAAAATCTTCTGACATACTGGGTTGTAGATTAATATTCTTTCGTTTTTTTTTTTATTATTATTTCATTTCCTCGACTAGTTTCGGCCAAAATAGCCATCATCGGGAGAAGAAATATTTCTGCTTGCTGGTAGCAGTAAACTACAGAAATGAAATATATATATAGAAGGAAACTTATTCATTTTGATTATAATCAATTTCGTGAACATCGAAATGTTCATCTCTTCAGATGGAAATCCCCTGAGTAGAACTCCTTAACTATTATCGTTATAATGCTCTGTAGTCAACATTGTGCTCTCTCAGGGTTTATATCCTCCTTGGAATTATACCTACCAATCAAAAACGGGTAATACTTATATATATATATATATATATAAATATATATATATATATATATATATATATATATATATATATATATATATACAAAAGGTATTTATCCTCTTCTTCTCCCTGCAGCTATTCAGGACACATTGGGTTTTATAGTCTTGGATGGCAACTGGCTTAGGAGAAGGAAACTCTAAATTCACAACCTGCGGAGGGTCGTTTGGGGACCTTGTGGCAAGTAGTGCACCAAGTCTTTGTATTAGTCCGTTCAAAAGTGTGGTTGGTTCTTCACCACTATAATCAAATAATATGTGCTGGTGTATATATGTATATATATATATATATATATATATATATATATATATATATATATATTGTTACGTGCTACTACGATTTAAAGGAGAGAGAGACTAATCCATCTATTGTCTCATAGCCAAGAAGATTTGTTATTCATCCTTCTCTTTCTTTTTTTCTTTCTTTGTTTCTTTCCGTTAATTCTAACTACTTTTGTATGCGTGTAGGCGAACGGTGATAGTAGATCGCCGTATTTCTCTCTACCACTCGCAGGACAGCGGTAGCAGAGGGCGTGTGATTTTTTTATGATATCATGTACGCCAACCCCGTAGCAGGTAACATGACCACGTGTAGACGCGGAAACACCAAAACCAAACATCCGACAGTTGGAAGTAGGCAGCCAAACCACTCGGATGACCAATTCCTGCATTTGTCGGTCCAGTTGCGCAGAAAAGTTAGTAACTGAATGAAATAATATCTGTCTATATTTCTGAGGTATTATGTACACTATTTACATTATTCGGACTATTGTCCTCATCTTTGTCGGCATATTTATTACAACGTTTCGGCCTTTCAATATCTGTCTATATTTCTGAGATAAGGTATTATGTACACTATTTACATTATTCGGACTATTGTCCTCATCTTTGTCGGCATATTTATTACAACGTTTCGGCCTTTCAATATCTGTCTATATTTCTGAGATAAGGTATTATGTACACTATTTACATTATTCGGACTATTGTCCTCATCTTTGTCGGCATATTTATTACAACGTTTCGGCCTTTCAATATCTGTATATTTCTGAGATAAGGTCTATTTATTATTCGGAGTCCTCATCTTTGTCAGCATATTTATTACAACGTTTCGTTTCAATATCTGTCTATATTTCTGAGATTATTATTCGGACTATTGTCCTCATCTTTGACATCAACGTTTCGGCCTTTCAATATCTGTCATATTTATAAGGTATTATGTACACTATTTACGTTTATTTATTACAACGTTTCGGCCTTTCAATATCTGTCTATATTTCTGAGATAAGGTATTATGTACACTATTTACATTATTCGGACTATTGTCCTCATCCTCATTACAACGTTTTTCGGCATATTTATTAGAACGTTTCGGTCTTTATTACAACGTTTCGGCCTTTCAATATCTGTCTCCGGCCTTCTTCAGGTGGTTGGAATGTCGGCCTTCTTCAGGTTGGAATGTCGACTGGACCCTTTATTTCGCTCACTGGGGTAGACTGTTCTATTTCCACGTGCCACGTTTTTGATGGATGTCAGTTATCCGTTATCTCCTGTTAATTCAAGGACACATGTCACAGTGGATAAAGGCGTTAGTTAGATGCAGTGACAGGACGAAAAATAGTGTGAGTTCAATACACGGTTAAGGCAGTGGAGAACTTGTAGAGGGGAATTAACAGGAGAAAAGTAACAACTGACATCCATTAAACATGGCACGCGGAACTGGAACAGTCTACCCCAGTGAGCGAAATAAAGGGTTCAGTTCGACATTCCAACCGCCTGAAGAAGGCCGGAGCGTACAACGGCCGAACCGTTGTAATAAATATGGCGACAAAGATGAGGACAATAGTCCAAATAATGAAAATAGTGTACATAATATTCCATCTCAGAAATATAGAGAGAAAATAAAAAATCTTCTTATACATTGTATGATGCCAATTATTGAATTTATAAGGATAACATGAAAGATTGGTCTAATATTTTGATTTACACTATTTCTCTTCCCTCCCCATTCCTTCATTTTGCTTAACAATGAATACCTGAAATCTAACGGCAAGAATACTGGAATTACTCGTGGATTCAAACATTCTGTTTCTTCGAAACTGTCGTTCAATTCAAGTCATGTTAGGGAGCCATCTGATTCACTATGAAAATATTGATATATTGAATTTGAAGCCCACATAAGTACTACTTGAATTCCATTGATCAACGGACACATGATATTGAAAATTCTCTCATTCAATGCTGTATTCATCGTATTCTCACCCAAAACAAACATTTTCTTTTTCATCTTGCATTTTTCTTTTCTTGCTTTTCGTGTTATTCAATTAAATTGTTTGTCTTTAACCCAAGTGTCCGCTGTTTTTCTTTCACCGATTAACGTATTTTTCGTGTGACGCGTTCCTAACCTGTAGACATCCGTTCATCGTATAAATCCAGGGATTCATACCGTGAATCAAATCATCTCATATTTCGGCTTAAATTATAAATGTAATTTATGTCTGAGACCTTAGCTATGACATAAATTTGGGCGCTCGTCCGGGATCTAAGAGTTCGGGAATCACATCCAAATATCGGTGAGATATGGCGGTGGATTTATTGAAAAGCACATCCTTAGAACAGTCGGTTAGGTTGCAAAAAGATAATACATTCGTCAGTTATGTGCCATGCATGATAAACGTTTAGGCGATCATGTATCTTTCGATATATAACTGATGAGGCAGATTTTTTCCCGCAGTAGGTTGTCATTTCTTTCTGCGTTATACCAGTTGCCATCCAATGCTATAGAACCCAGTTTGTCCTGCTATTTATCCATTGCTGGGTAGGAGAAGAAGAGGATTCATACCTTTCCCAAGGGTATTAGCATCTAAGTGGATGTAATGGATTCGACTGGAGTTCGAACTCGGCTCTCCGATTCCTCAATCCGTGCTGCTATCCATTCCATCCAGAATCCCCAAAAGAAAGGCGAATATAGTCACACTCATAGCGGAACATTTAGTGGACAACGATATACTCGAAGAAGAGATGCTAAGCCAGCTACAAGTAGATACTCAAGAGTTAACACCAACCCAACTAGAATTAGAGAAGGCTAGAATAGCTGATCGAGCTGTAGTAGAGAAAGCCTGAATAGAACAGGAAAAATGGTTGAGGGAGTTAGGGTTGAACCAACGGAATAACGAAGCGAGATCCAGAGAGTTCGACTTCACGAACCAAGTACGGCTCGTACTAAATTATAAGGAAGAATAGGTGGACGATTACTTTCGGCATTATGAGAAAACGGCGACAAACTTGGAATGGCCAAAGAATTTATGGCCAATGTTGTTGCAAACAGTGCTAAGTGATGCGGTACAAAATGCCTACAACGCGCGGTTAATGGAAGATTATACAGAATTCAAAACAGTAAAGTCAGCAATCCTCAAATCATATGAGTTCGTACCCGAGGCATACAGACAGAAATTTAGAAACTTTTAAAAACTAGAAAGACAGACATACGTAGAATTTGTAAGGCAAGAAGAAACATGCTTTGATAGATGGAGTTTAGCAAGATTATTTGGGAATGGTTATGAGTGGTTGAAGCAGTTAGTCTTAATGGAAGAATTTAAGTGTGACTTAAATGAAGAATTGAAATACTACCTGGGAGAAAAGAGAGTAAAAAGCGCGCATGAATTAGCCATATTAGCAGACGAGTTAATCAACGGGGAGGGTAAGATCAGGCCAAGAATAAACAGAATGCCATGTGAGAGATGAATGATAATTCACCGGGTGGAAACTTACAGCTAAAAAAAACGACCGTCAGGGCGGGAACCTGGGCAAGTCATATGTTGCTACTGTGGGAAGATGGGATATATTTCGACGAATAGTAGAAGTCGACAAAGTGGCGAATTGAAGACCCCGGATCAGGGTAAGCCTCAGTGACCTGTGTCGGCAGATAGATTAGCAACTGGGTACCAGCCATTTATATCCAAGGGTCAGTTATCACATGTGAAAAATGATTACAGTAAATCCAACATCTGAATATTAAGAGATACGGGGACATCTAATCCCCTCTTATTAAGGACTAGCCTACCGAAGGGTGTGAATTTAGCGACCGACAGCAGAGTCAATATAAAAGCTGTCGGAAGTGACTATAAAGATACCTAGTGAATATGAAGTCAAAAGTGATTTTTTGATCTGTAGATGTGGGAATAGCGAGTGAGCTACCTATGGAAAGCGTAGACGTGTTGATGGGAGGAACGATAAAGATAGCATATCTGCCCAGGAAGAAAACGCTGCAGGCGCCAGAAGCGAATTTCGACTGGAGGGATAGCTAGAGAAAACAGTAACTGGAGCAGTAACACGAGCTCAAGCACAAAAGCGAGGGAGACCGGAGAAGAAGTTGAATGAAGAGGAATTGGAAAAGATCCTGTTAAACGATCACATAACATTAGAGGGGGTTATAGACAAGCAGAAAACTGATTCTGAGCTGCGAAAATATTTTGAGCTGGTGAACAGTGAATCCAAGCAGAATGAGAATTTGCCTGAATACTATATCCATAATGGGGAACTGATGAGAAGGTGGAAATTGATGGACGACTGAGCGACCAAAGAACAGATAATGTTTCCTAAGGCTTATAGAACCTTGACTTTAAAGACAGCTCACAAGGTACTGCTAGTGATACATCTGGGAGTGAATAAATCATATGAGAAGATTGTAAAGCACTTCTCCTAGCCGGGTTTGAAGAAGGATGTAGCAGAATTTTGTAACATTTGCCATATATCTCAGACAGCCAAGAAATCTAATGTGAAAATCTCAATGGCACCAGTACATCCTATCCTTGTATGTGAGGAACCATTTAACCGAGTAATAATTGACAGCGTGAGTCCTTTAATTAGAACGAAGAGAAGAAACAAGTTCATATTAACCATACTATGCACGGCATCCAAATTCCCGGAAGCCATCCTATTAAAGACCATTTCACCAAGAAAAAATATAGGTGGTCTAACAAACTTCTTCACAAAGTTTGGACTGTCAAAAGAGGTCCAGTCTGATCAAGGATCGAATTTCATATTCAGGCTGTTTCGACAAGCCACCAGACAGTTAGATTTTCTAAGCGTAGCTTAGAGGTGTCACAAGATCAAAAGTATGGACCACCCTGCGAGGATCGAACTCGCTATTCATCGTAACTGATCTAGCCTGACAAGCTTGCTAGCTAATACCCCACGTCGAAGTGACCATGGGTGTAGTGAAATGGGTTTTATCCCGGAATGAGAAATCGGAGAGCCGGCTTCAAGATCCATCCGAGTTCATTCCATTTGCTTACGCCATGGAAAAGCTATGAATCCAGTTCTCTTCCTCCAGCTATGGGTTAAATATCAGGAGAGAGTGGGTTTTATAGCTTTGGTTGGCAATTATTGTAGAGATGATGGCTTGATAAAATCACCCATCTCCCAATAAACCTGGGCCTTATAGTGATGTGCCGACCCATCAAAAAACGCACAGTGACTGAAATTCATCAGTTGCGTGAGTCAAGCTTTTTGACGCAGGCGAAAAAAGCAGTATTTTTTTTTTCGCCTATTGTATGCTCTGTATTCGTCTCTAGAACCAAATCTTTGTTACTTCAAGTCTCTTAGATGAAATTCTCCCATATTGGAAGAAAGAGACGATTTGGCGGTTCAGAACGTTTTACATTTTAGGCGTGAACTACCGTATAAAGGATGTCAAATTCAAACGGGGACACCAATATAACTACCAAGTTAGTGTAAGACAGACAATGGCGAATGTGACGTAGAAATCCGATGGCACAGGGGGCAAAAAGAAAAAATATTCTTAGAAAAGGACAGTTGCATTACAATGTAACTGCGAATACTGAACTAAATCTTCAAAGCTGAACAAGTGTCTTGAAGGTTCGACAATTTCCTCAAAGATAAAGAAAAAAAACTCAAATGGGTGTACCGACAGATACTGTGAATATTATGGATGTAGACTGTATCAACGAAAAAATTAAGGAAAATAAAAGAAAAACAGAAATAATAGTTGCTTCGAACAACAAATAACAGGAAAATGTAGAGAGCCATGATTGCACACATTTTGATAAGATATGACACAAAGTCAAGGACTGTTCGATAACTATTCTTACCCAGGGTTATCCAGAACATAATATTTGGAGTAATACGAACTATAGACAAGGTGTGGATTAAATACTATCCCAAAATTTCAAATGAATTCTACTTGCAAGTCTTTGGTCATGACCTTTTTTATGATTTGATTGTCACACAACAACGTATACTATAGGGTTTAGTATTTACTTGAAACGCTGTTTATAGAAAATAAAAGAAAGTTTATAATTGAGCAACGTGAAAACGGACTGATTCCAGCTGAGATTTTTAAAGATAGAAAACAATATGAAATATTGAATAATTAATCAAAACGACAATCGATTGATACAACTAGGGCCGGTATTTCAACATAATATGGCTCTAAGCGCACGCGCATGCATATATATATATATATATATATATATATATATATATAAGGTTGTTCCAGTAACTTGTACCGATTTTAATTGTGAATTAATTTTAAGCGTCTTATGATCTTTTTTTTTCTTTTTCTTTCAGATTTAACAACTTACGTCTTTGGCAGTTTCAACCATGGAAAGATTAACAATCAAAGAACGTGTTAAAGGTTCAAGAGTGCAATTGGAAAAAATTGTTCGTAAATTCAAACAAATAGGGTTGGTGGCAGATGTGAAAACAACATTGCGTGCTCATTTACGCCGTTCAGCTGAAAACATTGCTGCCAATGCACGAGGATGTGGCCGAAAATTACGACACCTCTATTCGTCATCGCGCGTAGGAAGTGAACCTCTCCACAACAACGTTACATTGTTTCCAATTGCCCTGTCAGTTGGTCGATTACGTTGACCAAAAAAGGGCGCAAAATGCATTTCTCTTTGAATGTCCATTTTCATAATAGGCTTCGATAATTTTAACAGGTTCTTTGATTGTTGATCTTTCCATGGTTGAAACTGCCAAAACTTAAGTTTTTAAATCTGAAAGAAAAAAAAAATCATTAGATGTTTAAACTTAATTCACATTTAAAATCGGTCCAAGTTATTGTATATTTATTGTAATTTATTTTATGTCTATAAGTTGATCTGTTTACAATAAAGCCGGTAAATGGTGTTAATACTGATTATTATAAACAGAGCATTTACTTAAATATTTTATCTATAAATAACAGAAAATATTTTAAAATAATTGTCGGACTTAATCCATTTCGTAATCCATATATATATATATATATATATATATATATATATATATATATATATATATATATATATATATATATTATATATATTTATATTTATATATATATATATATATATATATATATATATATATATATATATATATATATATATATATATATATATATACAGATAAAATGAGACCAGAATATTATTTATTTTAGGATATTAAAACAAAAAACATGTTAAAAGTCGCTACACAATTAAAATCATGTTTCAGATTGTGATGGACAATTGTCGCCTAAATTACGCAAAAATAAAATCAACCCTGGCATTTCATTTTAACAGATATATTTACCAAAGTTATACGAGCATATCTTAAAATACTAAAGAATAAATTTATTCAGACGACTTCGGAATCCCCTGTATGTCTTCTGTTCGGTGAATGCTGTCATAATCCTTACCTTAAGTTCATCTTGGGTGTTAAAAGGAGTTTTTTTGGTCTCACGCTCAACTTCGCCCCAAACATAACAATGAAGGGGGTTGCATTCTGGGGAGATAGGTGGCCAGATGTAAGGGGTAATGTGCTCGTATAAATTGTATGACAGCCATGATTCGGTTCTCCTGCTTGTGTGGCATGGTGCAGAGTCCTGTTGCCAGGCATAGGGTTTCCAGCAGCCACCCTCTTGACCAAGGGCAGCATTACCTACTCAAAGCATTTGATGTAGGACTCCGTGTTGAGTCTGAGGCATTCACCCACAGATTCGGGAGTTTCTATCTTATCAGGAGAATCAGTGTGAGTTTTCCAAACAGCCGTATTTTCGTAATCCAACTCTTTCCGAATACTCTGCACTGTCCTCAGATTGATACCCAAATACATTGCCCAGAAGTACAACACGCCGTTTCCAAATTTCTGGTGTAGTGAATTACAAGATGGTGCACTTTTTTTTATCACAGACGGTTCCCAACTGACCCTACTATACTGTGCAATCAGTCAACAAAATAAAAAAAACAACGTGCAAATAAAATGGCGACAATTTATCCATCGTAGCCTTTATATATATATATATATATATATATATATATATATATATATATATATATATATATATATATGTAATGTGCTAAGTCCGACAATTATTTGAATATATTTTTTGTTATTATGCGTTATTTTTTTAGATACAGATATTTAAGTAAATGCTCTCTTTATTCAGGCCGGTAAATATTGAGGTATGTAGAGAAAACTTTTGAAAGAAAATTGTTGGTATTAAGTTTGCTTTAATATTAATCAGGGAATTTCTTCGTGTAATTTTAGACGAGAAGTTTTAGACGAAATATTTGTACCCTGTAACGTGGACAGAAATTGAGACCATAGTGAAAAAGAAATTTGTGTGTAAATAAAAGGTGACAGAAAAATGTGTTGTGACGTTTTGTTTAGAACGAAGTCTTACAATACAGTATTTTATCGTGTCATTTATTTAATCATTATAATGGATTACTTACTATACATTTTTTAATATTATAGAATAATGGTTATTTCGAACAACAAATGAGAAGAAGATATAGAGAGTCGCGATTGCACATGTTCTGAAAAAATGTCAAAAAGACAATCAACTGATTCAACAAACATAGACTGAGACCAGGAGGTCCTCGCACATCCAGAACTTCAAAATTCCATTAAACAGGAGCATGATAAAGTCTGACATAATCCATGCAGGTCAATAAGAAAATTGGCTAAGGAGGCCGGAACATTGGAGCGAACCATGCAGATAATATGTCGAAATGATCTTGGTATATCGCCGTACAAGATAACCAAGAGATCGCCTCTTTCAGGAGTCACAATGAAAAAGAGGCTTCAAAGAATTAAGCAGTTGTTGAAACGGAATCATAATTTTACGCTGCAAAACATCATCTTCACTGATGAGAAAATATTCATTGTTGAACAGTCTTTAAACATCGAAATGTCGCGGCATCAATTATGCTTTGGGCAGGCATTTCAAAAGGAAAGTCTCTTCTTGTTAAAGATCGACAAGCAAGTGTACATAGGTGATATTTTGGAAGGCGTACCCAAGCCGTCGTACAATACCGCTTATGTTGATGAACACTGGACACTTCAAGAAGACGGAGTTATGAGAAATACTGCACGTGTTACACAGCAGTGGTTCGGATACAATTGACTTGGTAAAGACGAATGGCCTCCCTCATCACCGGATATCAAGGCTCTTAACTGTTGTTTCTGGTCACTTCTTGAGAATAAAGTGTGTTCTACTTTGTACTACAAGATGAAGGGAAAACTTGAAGAGAAAATACGGTTTTAAGGTATGCCATATTTATGGGCTAAAGTGCTCAGTATGAGAGATAGAGCCTATGTAAATATAAAAGTGAACATTGAAGTGATGAACACTCAGAAGCGACAGGCGGTTTCCTGCTAAACGCAATCATCAGGCCAGGGATATTTTTTCTCGATAATTTATATATACTGAGCAGTGGTGCATTGTGGGTAGTTTATTCTAACGGTTATATATATATATATATATATATATATATATATATATATATATATATATATATATGACCGTGTCACCGACGACACCGGAGTTTGAATGTGAATATCTAGACAAAAAAAAGATGTAAGCCGTCATTTACTATAAATAGCGATGGTGAGGTGGTTACAATTAACTCATAAGTAATCAATAATCTTTTTGTTGACTCTTTACTTCTTTGTATTTGGTGCATTTTAATTGCGTTTGCTAATTAAATACTTTATTATTTTCATTGAAGTCTTTCTGCTACTACTTGTATCATGTACTTGTGACGGATTACAATATATATATATATATATATATATATATATATATATATATATATATATATATATATATAAAATAATATTAACTAGTTTCTTCCATTATTGACTAGTGATGTCATATGAGCAAATGTATTTACTAATAATGTTTGTTTTAATTCTTTCACACCAGCATTTTAAGTACCATTCACTATTAATAGTTGCAACTCCCATTAGTCACTGCAACCTTCAGCTAATTAGTGTTGCTAGATCACTGGTCCTCCACTTTGAAAATATCATCTGTCGTCTGCCATAGATGACTGCCAATGTATTGGTCCTTTCATCTATCTGCTGCGAATGGAGAACTAATGCTGGCTTCATGTTCTTTTGTCACTGAGTTTTACTCCTGGAAGAGGTTAGTTTTTTCGGACTCCTACTCAATAACCTGTCTGTCTAGGTTGGACCTGCCAGAAGATGAACTCCATCGCATATCGTAGCACGAAAAACTGTCCACCATGTGAAGATTTGGAATGGATAAACGGTAACAGTCATACAAAAGCAGTCTGAGAAAACGGCTCTTATGAAAATTATCCGCAATGTAGCAGTATTTAATAAAGGATTACTACTTAACAAAGTAATGTAAACAAATCTGTCCACTTAGAGTGGTTGCTTGCTAAACTTAACTTCACCAAGCATCTGAAGATTATATGGCTCAGAGCCAGATTCAACGCACTCGAGTATGAAATGTTTCTCGACAAAATTGGACGCACCATGGTTCTGTGGCAATACGCCACCAAGTACTGTTGTTTCTAGTCAATGCAATTCTCTATTTTATTATATATATATATATATATATATATATATATATATATATATATATATATATATATATTTAGTTGGATTGATGTGAGTTTGTGACCCTGGGTTTCACGCTTTTGCGATCGTCAGACAAACTGATTAATTTTTCAGAATTTTGGATTTATGTGGGTTGCGTGTATTGGTGTTATTAGACAAGTGGGGGTGGAATCGTCGTCGTGATGTCACTCATGCTAACGCAAACATAGATGCATGTCCGTACACCCATTGAAGTACGCAGACACACATACACACGCGATCGACCACCAGGGCTCACACAAGCGTAAACATATGTGGATAGTATGGGACTTGACATATGTATGTATATGTGGGCTGTTGTTTACATACATACGAATTATATATATATATATATATATATATATATATATACAAAATTCTCATCAATATATAAATATAATTATATATATATATATATAATAATAATAATAATAATAATAATAATAATAATAATAATGGACTCTCCCGTAGGGTTCGACGTATGAGGATCTGACAGCTTATTGATTCATTTATGAAATTTTGTGCGATAATCTTAAGTGGCTTTTAAGACCCGCTAGTGATTTACAAAGGAGGCCATATATGGAGCAAGGATAAGAGCGAATCAGGGTAACCCCCCAGAAATCCCACACAAGTGATTTGATTAAAGTGGTGAAGGCTTGTGCAGAACCATCCACACTTTTCAGAACTATTGATAGACTCAGTCGGTGCAAATAATAATATATATATATATATATATATATATATATATATATATATATATATATATATATATATATATATATATATATATGTGTGTGTGTGTATATATATATCATCGTGTACATAAAGTTCGTGTGCACTTTAAAAAATTATAACTTTATTTGTATTTGCGATAGAAATATCTGTAAAAAATGTTATAAATTTTAATGCAACTAAAGTACAGTTATTGAATAATTCTTTACCACAGAAGTTGCAACAATTTTTAGATAAGTAAAAAAAAAAATTCCTTTTTTCCAGAACCATTTCCGGACCATTTTATTGGCCTCATTTGACTCTATTAGATTTTTTTATGGGGACACGTGAAAAGAATTGTGTATGCAACAAAACCTAGTTCATTAGAAGATTTGAAAGCTAAAATAACTAATGTGATTTCAGGCCTTACTGTAAATCAGTTGGCAAATGTTTTCCGTGAACTGCAAAATCGTATTAGCCTTTGTATTGCTAATAATGGAGGACATGTGGAAAATTTCAATAAAACCTTAAAACATAGATTTACTTCTTTCTAATCCTTTTTACAAATTATTTCTATCGCAAATACAAAGAAAGTTATAAATTTTTAAAAGTGTACACGAACTTTACTATATATATATATATATATATATATATATATATATATTTAGGCAGCATATCTTTCTTCAAACATGGTTCGTTGAATAATATCGATATATTGTGCTAATTATTTTCTACTGATCCTTTCCACTTGTTTGTTGGTGTTAAGATGGAATGCATCAAGGAAGGCCTTTTGGACCTTTTCTAAGATCCTCTTCAGGAATAAATTAGAAAGACAGACATATTGTGGATGTGATAATATCTGCATTCCGTCGTCATAGTGATTTTTTTATAAAGACGCGAGAACACAGACTATTATAATTATTTTAGAATTTTTAAATTTATCTGTCATAATCATGGAATTTTTCTTGCAAAACAAGCGTTTCAATATACAGGAGCTGAACGGGAATTGGTAGAAATGTAAAACGGCATTAGTATTTAAATTTTATATGTCCTTTGATATGTTGTTTCTGTGTTCGTTATAAATTTTGTTGAGTATTGCTTGGTTGGTTTTGATATTGAGGGTCTGAAGAATTTGAAGTTTTTTGTGTATTTTCATAATATAGGAAATACTTGTTGACAACACCAATATACTACACCATGAAAATAATAAAACAAAAACTTCAAATTCAATATCTATCTATCTATCTATCTATCTATCTATCTATCTATCTATCTATCTATCTAAGTCTCTATCCATCTAAATTCAATATCTATCTATCTATCTATCTATCTATCTATCTATGTCTCTTCATATCCATATAAATTCAATATCTATCTATCTATCTATCTATCTATCTATCTATCTATCTATCTATCTATGTCTCTTCATATCCATATAAATTCAATATCTATCTATCTATCTATCTATCTATCTATCTATCTATCTATCTATCTAAGTCTCTTCATATCCATCTAAATTCAATATCTATCTATCTATCTATCTATCTATCTATCTATCTATCTATCTATCTATCTATCTAAGTCTCATCCATCTAAATTCAATATCTATCTATCTATCTATCTATCTATCTATCTATCTATCTATCTATCTATCTATCTATCTATCTAAATTCAATGTCTATCTATCTATCTATCTATCTATCTATCTATCTATCTATCTATCTTCTATCTATCCATCTAAATTCAACATCCATCTATTCATCTCATCTATCTATCTATCTATCTATCTATCTATCTATCTATCTATCTATCTATCTATCTAAGTCTCTATCCATCTAAATTCAATCTATCTATCTATCTATCATCTATCTATCTATCTATCTATCTATCTATCTATCTATCTATGTCTCTTCATATCCATATAAATTCAATATCTATCTATCTATCTATCTATCTATCTATCTATCTATCTATCTATCTATCTATCTAAGTCTCTTCATATCCATCTAAATTCAATATCTATCTATCTATCTATCTATCTATCTATCTATCTATCTATCTATCTATCTATCTATGTCTCTTCATATCCATCTAAATTCAATGTCTATCTATCTATCTATCTATCTATCTATCTATCTATCTATCTATCTATCTATCTTCATATCCATCTAAATTCAATATCTATCTATCTATCTATCTATCTATCTATGTATCTATCTATCTATCTATCTATCTAAGTCTCTTCATATCCATCTAAATTCAATGTCTATCTATCTATCTATCTATCTATCTATCTATCTATCTATCTATCTATCTATCTATCTATCTATCTATCGCCGTGTCTTCTAATGTATCGCTCTATGAAAGAAGAGTGCTCAATATCACAGATTGAACGTTTGAAGCCATAATCAGTGTGGTCATAGAAATCAATACTACATGGTGAGTAACATTTTCACGCCATGAACGATCATCAGATCGTTTGTTACTACTCTATATGTGTTTCATATATAGGCGCTTAGAGAAAGTGGAAAGCAAGAGAAGGCCTTTAATATGCTTGTGTTTATTATTTGTAAAATTTTAGAAGTAGTTAACCGCCTCCCCAGAGAATTGCCCTTGGTGTAAACTCTAATAGCGATATGAATAGAAAAACAGTTCCTTTGGCACACCGTTTTGTTTTGTCGGTTACTTATGTTAAACTTTGCCGAATGTTTTTAGTTTTAATAATATGACGTGAATGGTTTGCCTTTTGGAGGGAAGGAAATTATTTTCTGACACTCTTTTAGACCATTTTCTTTATTAATGAAGGTGTTCAGCATGGCTTAGTTCAGCTTTTTTTTTTAATAATTTTTATCAAATACCTTTCTTTTGGCACCAGCCCTCAATTTGGTATATCTATACTGATGGCACAACCATTTATTCTTGATAGTATGACCGATCGAATCGATGTGGTGAAATTGGCGGCTGATGTCAAAAACGACCGTTTGTCTATTGTTAACTGGGGCAAAGGATGGCATGTTAATCTTAGCGCCTCTAAAACTAAGCTACTTTCTATTAATCATCTGAGAACCCTTTTTTGCTTTCCATCGGCATGGCTGAAGCTAACCTCCAGAAGAGTGACTTGTTCCGCCTTGTCGGGTTCGCATTCTCGGTTGAGATGAATGGAAATACTATATTAAATCCATTGCTTTGTCTCTTGCTAAGAAAGATGGTGCGCTGTGTTGTGATAGACAATTTTTTTCTCCAGAGTTTATCTTACATATCTACCATTCATTCATGCTTACAATACTGCTGCTACATTTGGTCTGGTGCTCCTGCCGTATATCTAGATATCCTTTATAAAATCCAAAGAAGAATCAGTAATATTATTGGTCCTGACCTGCATCTCGGCTTCTATGACTTTCTCACCGCCATAAAGTTGCTTCCTTGAGCCTTTTCTAAAAATACTTTCATGGTAATTGTTCAGATGTAATCTTCGCAATGGTGTGTAGACTTTATGAATTTAAGCGCAGTATTTGATTAGCAACATGGTTGCATCAATCTATACTTTGAATTGGCTAGATATAACCGTAAGTGCTATACGAACAGTTTCTTCTCTCGTACTTCTTGTACTTGACTCTTCCGATCTTTAATAATTTAAATGCAATGTCAATCGTCATCTGCCTTTTTACTGATTACTTTTATGTTCTCACTCCTTAATGTTTCTGTTTTCTGTTTTCTAATTATTTCGCAATCATTAACCCATTGTCTGATATTGGTTTTACTAACTTGTGTGGTGAATTTAAAAAAAAAAGTATTTTTAATGATTCGACTTTTAGTGTCAATTAAAACTGACATTAAACGAATCATTAAAAATATTTTTTTTTTATCAAGAAGTGGCCATTTTGCTTTTATTTTCTCTAAAAAGAGTTCCAGAAGTTAAGCAATGTATTAAAAGAACACAAAAATTTCATTAGAAACGAAGAAAAGTGTACTGAACTATTATTTTATATCAGTTCTCCAATAGGACAAATGCTGAAAAATCTGATAATAGATGTTAATGAAACTTGAAGATGTAGTTCTACAGATGGATGCTGAAAAGAACATGGATCGAACATGTAAAACACAATGAAATTTTAGAGAAAATGTAAGCAAAAATGCCACTTATTCTTAATATAAGAAAGTGACAGTTGAAATTTCTAGGGAAGCTAATGAGGAAAGAGGGCTTGAAAAATTTGATACTCACAGGTCAGATTGAAGGCAAGAGGAACAGAGTAATTGAAAACTTAACCTACCTAGTGAGCTTGAGTAAATTGAGTATAACAGGCTTTAGGAAAGGTAAGACAAAGATAAAAATTTATTAAGATGTACAAAAGACAGGAAATTGGGGAGAGTTATGATCGCGGCATCAAATTTCTATAATAATAAAGCGCAGTGTACGTGTGTCCGTCTGTTTGTCCGTTTTTCGATCTCGGTGAATCATGAACAACCTGAAGTAACGGATAGTATGTGTGGAGTAATCTATGGTTACCTTTCTTGTCAAGAAATGGTATCGGCCTTCGCTATAAAAATGGAGCATGGATGATGAGAAGACAGATTTTAAATTCTACGCGTTAACGAGATTGGACGTCAAGGCAAACAGACATAGACTTCATCTTCTTTTCTTTCTCTCTCCTGTAATTTAATACATTTAAATTTCTCCATATGGTGTCAGGAAGAACTTATGTCACATAGTGCCCGAAAGAAATAAAAAAAACAAACGTTACCACGAGAAAGAAAAGGCGTTGGAATATACAAACGGACTAAAAAAATTACAAGAAATTGTATGTCATTTATTTAAAAAAAAAAAAAAAAAGAATTATTCGTGTTTAAACTATAATAGTGTATAAAAAAAGAAAACGAATTTGTTTTCTTTGTTAAAAAGAAAACGATGTTTTCAATTGATAACGTATCCATTGCAAAAAATTCTAAGCATGGACACAAAGCAATTTGAAGAAATTGTTCAACCTCCTGCAAAAATGGTTTTATCAGGGAATTTCAGTTATGTGCCTTGCGTGATACAAGCTTAGGCGATCATGTATCTTTCGATGCAGATTTTTCCCTCGTTAGATTGCCATTACTTTCTCCGGTAGACCAGTTGCCATCCAATGCTATATAACCCGGTCTGTCCTGCTATTTACTCATAGTTAGGGAAAAATATGAGGATTCATACCTTTCCCAAGGGTGTTAGCACATAAGTGAATGTAATGTATTCGACTGGAATTCGAACTCGCCTCAATCGAAGCCGCTATCCATTACTCCATCGTACCTCCTGACATGAAGCGTACGAAGCTTACAAATTCCATATTTGAAAGCAAGAAGCTTCAGTGTGTATAGAGGCATATATCGCTGCGCTCCGGTAGTTAGTAAAAGGGTGCAGTCTTCGGGAAATGCAAGACAGGTTAATTCGAGACCAAATAGTTGTAGGGGTTAAAGATAATATCTTCAGGGAAATTTTTTTTAAAGGATGTTTAGAAATAGAGTACCCGCTGGGATAGAAGTCACAAAAGCCCCTTCAATGAAGCCTAGTTTTTGAAGACAGATCCATCAAATTGTTTTAAATTAAGATTACTTCTTAATTTGGTTTACCCATTTTTTCTCAAGAAATTCCTTGGGGTCGAGTTTACATCGCTTCCCGTGTCAACCTGCATGGGAAAAGGCAAGTCATTCAATTTTACCGTCTCTCTTTTTTTTGCAGATGTCATTATCGAATATACTTATTGTTGTGACCACGTAAATGGTTAAAGAAATAACAAAACAAGTGTTGCAGATATATAATATATTAACAATAAGTACAACAGAAGTGTATTATACGACTAGTGAGTGTCGGTTGACCCAGCGTTCAATCTATGCGACTGTTCCCCCAAGGCCTTCTCTCCTACTAATCTTATAGTAGGCGGATGTGTCCAACATAGACTGTTGAAAGGGAGGACACCACAAAACTTATATATATTTTCAGTATGATGGTTTATACTTTCTACTCTTTCTATTTTCTTTTTGTATCTGCACACAAATTGGGAATAGTCTTTTCTTTTGTAGTTTAAACGTAATTTTCCTAGGGATAACGATTTGTTTGTATTTCTTTTGTGTTCTTTGTCGCAATATTTTCACTTAATTGGGATTTTAGTTGTGTTGAATGCTTCAACATTGTTTTGAAAATTATTAAATTCATTAATTAATTCTAATTGCTGCAAGAATTCTACACTTGCTTCAAAATTCGCTTGTAGCAATTTTAGGATCTTATAATTATATGTAACGTCATACATGCCTCCAATTAATCTTAGAAGAATCAATTCGTCTTCTATAGACATTCCTTGCGAATTCAGTTTTTCAAATTTACAATATCTTGACGCCTATTTCAACCCGTCTAAATTATGCATTACGGTTTCATTTGGGTTCTATGTTACAGGATGTTTGTTTTTTTCTGCAATAAACTGCTTTTTTGGTCACATGTATCTTTTTATAATGGTTGAAATTTCCTCATAATTAAGTCTTACTTGGGTACACTATAATGGATATTTTCTTTATGGCTTCACATCCTACCGAGGCGAAAAATAAATCAGTAATTTCATTCTCTCCTCCGGAGGCTTTCTTATAATTCAGTTTCTTTACCCTAGCCAAGGTTGTTAAACATCTAATCTAAGTTTCTACATTCTCTGGTTCGTGCAACGCGATTAAGAGTCCCATCGGCGACGCCATATTGTTATGAAGTAGAGTACTCTCTGGTATAGACGTCGTCAGATCAACATATGGTAGCTCAACTGACACTCGCTGTGGCATACTGCTTTTATAAGCAGGATAAAAGGCTTACCCCAGAACTTGTGGGCAACGACGAAGTTTTCGAGAAAATAGAAACAAATGAACACTTTCTTTTTGGAATTAAAATGTGTTCACACCTCGCAAAATTTTATCTGATAAAATGTAAATAACCGTGAAATCGAAGTCAGAACATTATCATCGATAACTATCTCCTCTAATTTACGGATCCTAGTTACTATATTCTTAATACGTGATATAATGCAAAACTATCACAATGACAAAATAGATCAATAATCATACTTATTATAAAACCCAGGTTGTGTGTGTGTGTGTGTGTGTGTGTGTGTGTGTGTGTGTACGTTTATATATTGGATCGGATTTCCTACATTTTTAAACCGATTTCAACAAAACTTCACAGGACTACGTAAAATTACCTTGTGATGGTTCTGACAGTGACAAAAATTGGAAAAACACAATTGTCTTTGCACAAAATCAATTTGAAAACACGATTAAGATGCATCGCTTTCGAGGAATGAAAATGGGACAACTCATATCGAGTTATACCTATTATAAAACCCAGGTTGTTTGTGTGTGTGTGTGCGTGTGTTCGTTTATATATGGGATCGGATTTCCTACATTTTTCAACCGATTTCAACAAAACTTCACTTTTATTTTGGCAGGTAGTGTTTCTTATTGAGTTGCACACTTTTTTCTTTATTTTTACATTCAGAATGCTTTAAAAATTCCATTTACAAGACAATTGATTATAATAAAATTGAAAAATTCTATTCAATCGGTAGACTCATAACGATTGAAAACAATGTTTTTGTTTGAATTTGGGTTTGGCCAATTCGTAAAAAAAAAAAATATTCAGACATGCGTGTCCGTCAACCTTAAACAATAATCTTTGTCAATTTTATTTTTCAGTCTTTATGATGGTCGATACTTGATCTATCACTTACTGTTACATCTCGGGCAACGCCGGGCTCTACTGCTAGTTACTTATAAATATTTATACTGGGTCTCATGCATGCAATTACACGTAATCCATAGTAATATTTTGAAATCATATTTATTTTTGGCATATGAAGTTTCTAAATGTTTGATTATTTTTCAATCATTCCTGCTATCCTCTTCCGCCGCACATGTGAGTGTTTCGCACAGTTTGGAAAACACTAGGCTAGAGTAATAGTTATAAAATTAAAATTTTTAAGAGGATCAGATACAAAGTATAGATTATCATGAATATTTAAAATTTACTATCTTATTTAGCCAACATCCTTATAGAATCGGTTTTATGCCCCAACTTTTAATATTAAATTTCTCTCAAACATTTTTCTTATGCCTATACTTTATGTGATGAGGTATTGTAACTATTAACACAATTTATATCATTTGGAGGGTAAAAGGGAGGTAACCGCGGATTCGATGTCAGAACATTATCATAGATAACTCTCTCCTCCAAGTTGCGGACACTAGTTACTATATTCTTAATACTCGAAATAATGCAAAAAATATGATAATTATGAGATCGGTCAATAATTATTTATAACTGTTTTAACTGGGATTCGTGCTTGAAATTAGCAGTAATGCATAATAATGTTTTAAATTTTGGGATCATAATTATTTTTGGCATATGAATTTTTAAATCTATTTCTTCATCTATGATTATCTTTCAATCATTCGGGCTCACCTTCTATCCTCTTCCACAGCACCTATGATACTCGCCACACTGTTTGGGAACCGCTGCTGTAGAGTAACACCTAACGAAACTATCTCATCAGTAGGAGCATAATATCAGGGTTACAGTATTGACATAATGTCTAGACTGAGGAGTAGATTCTAGTGAGACCTCTTGATGCCAATTTGGAAGTGCAGTTACGCCAAGATTTTATTTTGGCTGATTGATTTGTTTCTTTTTACGGGTTGTCCACCCATTTACAGTTATTTAAAGCCGAAACATATTTCAGATACAGTTACTGTTATTTTACCCATGACCGGGAGACGATTAATTCATACCTTTCCCAAAGATACACAATTTCATTATTCGGACTATTGTCGCCATATTTTTGCAACGTTTCGGCCTTTGTACGCTCCAGCCTTCTTCAGGTGGTTGGAATGTCGAACCGAACCCTCTATTTCGCTCACTGGGGTAGACTGTTCTAGTTCCACGTGCCATATCTAATGGATATCAGTTATCAGTTATCTCCTGTTAATTTCTCTCTCCAAGTTCTCCACCGCCTTAACCAGTTATTGAACTCACACTCTTTGGGTCCTGTCACTGGATCTAACTAACGTCTTTATCCACTGTGCCATGTCTCCTTGAGGCGTCAATGATGAGGACAATAGTCCGAATAATGTAAATAGTGTACATAATACCTCATCTCAGAAATATAGGCAAATGCTTTCCCAAAGATATTTACACATAAAAGAATGCAGGTTACTTGATTGGATTTATAATTCTACTCGCTGATTTCTTATTCCTAGTCACTATCTATTACATAACGCGCACATCCGATAGGGCAACATCTGCTGCCTTCTGAAGCAGAATCTCGTGTGGATGTTTCACTGAGCACTATAATCCTATATTCTTTAAGTCAAGAGTCAATCTTTATCCATCCTCCTTATCCTCATAATCTTCTACTTGATCCTCTTACATCCATATCACACACATCATTCAGTAGCCCTCTCCCTCGAGTGGTTCTTGAGCCTTCTATTTTGTAAACAGTAAACAGTGTGATTTAGATGTTAATCTTCTGGGAATTTTAAACACTTTATTCAATATTGTTCTCATTTCACTGTTCATTGAGAATAATAGATAATAAAACATAAAAAAACAGCACACGTTCTAGGCTTTAACAGCCTGCTCAGTAGGTCCAGCATAGTGTTGAGCACCATATGAAAGAATAATAGACTCAGCTTAAAAATGCCACTAATTAAAAATTATATACTCCAGACAATAGAGAGATTTAAAAGTCAAAGTTTCCACAGCCAAATTATATATTTTTTAAATAATGACCACAAATACAAGAGCCAATCAAGGTAGAGGTTTACAAAATGAATTTGTTGTATGTATGTGGGAGGAGGAGCGATAAGTAAGTGAAGATTAAGAAGGTAGTTACGAAAAGTAACGGTTGATGCTAGATTTTAAGAAATTAAGATTGATAATTTAGGGAAGCATTTTTCCGGTAGTCTGTTTCATAACGTACTGACTCTTGGAAAGAACCTGATTTTGCTTCTCACCATTTTAATACGAAGGGAGTGAGGATGGTTTGCTACTGTGTGTCTTAGCTGTAAAAGTTTGAACTGGTGGGACGAGCCCATGAAGAACATTTTCAATGGAAATCGCTATAGAGAGAGTCTTACAATTGAAGGACAGGTACTGGAGGGGGAAAATAATGCATTACCCATAAGACTGTGTAAACTCTTAAATTCTTTCAAGACTGGAGAATACAATATAAAACGGTACCAATCTTTGATTTTTAGTCTGATTTGGCTTTTTTGATGATAGAACATAACTGTTAGAGTCAGGTACTTTCTGGATCGTTCAGAGAGCAGACCATTTTTCTAGTTTTTAGCGATTTACTAAAAATAGTTTAAATGTGAAACAAAATCAAAAGTAGGATTGAACTAACTACTCAGTTGTAACTGATCCAACGACAAAAGCTTGTTAACCATTACCAATTTACTAAGAGTGATTTAGAGGTGGCACAAAGTCGAAAGTATGGATCACCAGGAGAGGATCGATATCACTATTCAATTTGAATTGTTCTAGCTAGATAAGCTTGTTAAACATTACGCCACGTCAAAGTGCACAAGTGGGCTCCACTTGAGATCTGGGGTTACCTTAGACTTAGTGGATAAAATCTTTCGTCAGATGAATTTATTTATCTGGTATCTACATGTTCACCAATAACTCGGTCAGTTTGTGCAGTGGAAAATACAAGCAAAATTGGAAAAATCAAAAAATCAGGCAGAATTAAATGAGTCCTGATGTGCTATGGCACATAAATAACAATGACTTGGTTCTATATTCACAGAAGATTAGCTGAAGGTGGCTGTAGGGTACAACAGCTGAAAGTTCATGGATATAACAACTTGGAGACAAAAGTCTGGGCAAATAAGTATATAGGTTTCATTATCTTTGATTGATTTGATTTTTTTTCATTCTTTTAATATTGTTAAAATTTCCAATAAAATTGCTTTTAATGTATTTTCTATTCTATTGTGTAAAAATACAGTATTGTGCAAACGTAAGAGAACCCCGAAGATAATATTTAAAATAATTGTCTCTTTTTTTCTAGATAATCAGCAAATCTTAATTAGCTATATATTAATTAAGAAAAAACCTTTATTAAATCAATTACAACCACTTTTAAAGATTTTTATCAATCTGGAATAAAAATCTTAATTAAAAATTAAGATGTGCAAGCGTAAGGGAATCCTTACACTTACACTCTGTATTTTTGTTTTACACGAAAAATAACAGCAAGGGCAAGTAGACATCTTGTTCGACAAACCCAGGCAAATTCTGCTGTGACGTTTGCAGTTCACCAGTGCTGACTGGCCAATATCGGAATCAATTTGCATACATCTACAGTACGATGAAATCTGAACAATGCCGATGTTCATGGCAAAATCTCTAGTAAAAGCCACTGCTTACGATATAACAGAAGTTTGCTCGCCCCAACTATGATAAAGTCCATAGTAATAAGCTAGAGACATTCTACCAAAAGGTTTTATCATCAGATGATACTAAACTAGAGCTTTTTGGGAGGAACGATAGGTGACGATCTCCTAATACGATATTTGAAGAGAAGAATTTGATGCCAGCCATTAAACATGGCAGTGACAGCATCTTGACTTGGGGTGTTGCAGCTTGAACAGGCAAAATAGTACGCATTGACGACGCAATGGACCTTTAAATATACCATAAAAAATTTAAACGAAAGTGTCTTGTTTTCAGGTCAAAAGTTGAGTATATCTCGGGGCTGGAACATTCCATCAGAACAATGATCTGAAGTGTCAAAGCAAATTCACAAAAGAATGGATTCTTAAAAAGAAATTTCAGCTCTAGGAGTGGCCTAGTCAAATCTTGATCTAAATCCAATTGAAAATCTGTGATACAAATGAAAGAAAGCAGTTCATGTCATGTAAGAAACTCATGTAAAATCGAGAAATTGTAGGAGTTTTGCCAAGAAGAATTTTTAAAAATCGTCACCCACTACTGGTAAAAACTTAAAGATTATAGAAAAATACTGCTTGATATTGTAACCTCAAAAGTAGCAGTCACCAAATAATAAATGTAAGCGTTCACTTACTTTTAGAGTGAAGGGAGATCACCGTCCTTTGTGGGACCAGGTTGAGATCATAGACAAGGAACACCATTGGAAAATTCGTAAACTTAAGGAATCAGCACATATGCTAGGCCACAAAAATCTGAGCTGACCAAGCATAAAAATAAATACAATATGGGAACCTGTTATAACGATTGCCAGAGAAAAGCGATAATAACAACAAAGTTGCAATATGAGCTCTGGTAAAAACATGAAATGATAACAGCAAAAATTGCAATATGAGCATTGGTAAAAATGGTTTCTGATTACATTAGATTTATAATACCCAGAAATTCATGCACAGATGTCCTCATGGCACAGTGGATAAAGGCGTTGGTTACGTCCAGAGGAGGACCCAAAGAGTGTGAGTTCAATACAGGGTTAAGGCAGTAAAGAACTTTCAGAGGAAAAATTAACAGGAGATAACTGATACTGACATCCATTAAAACATGGCACGTGGAACTA
Source organism: Acanthosepion pharaonis (assembly GCA_903632075.3). Lineage (NCBI taxonomy): Eukaryota > Metazoa > Mollusca > Cephalopoda > Sepiida > Sepiidae > Acanthosepion > Acanthosepion pharaonis. The sequence continues at coordinate 621,077 of CAHIKZ030004577.1, read as the reverse complement.
GCACAGTCTACCCCAGTGAGCAAAATAAATGTTTCAGTTCGACATTCCAACCACCTGAAGAAGGCCGGAGCATACAACGGTCGAAACGTTGTAATAAATATAGCGACAGAGATGAGGACAATAGTCCGAATAATGAACTTAATTTTTAATTAATATTTAATTTTAGTTTGATAAAAAATTTTGAATGTGGTTGTAATTGTTTTAATAAAGGTTTTTCTTGATGAATATGGAGTGGAACATCGGTTCACGAATTTAATTCGTTCCTGAAGGACGTTCGAGAATCGAAATTTTGTTCGATAACCGAGGTATTTTCATCTAGAATTTTCTGTTCGAAAATCGATTTGTTCGACATATGAGACGTTCGAAAATTGAGGTTGCTCTGTATAGATTAATTATTATTTGTTCATCTGGAAAAAGAGACATTTTAAAAAAAAATTACCTGAGGGGTTCATACGGCCCTGTATGTAGCTGGGGAATAATCGAAACGTATGTGTATCAGATAAAAAATCATATGCACGATCCATTGCTAAAGGATGCTGGAAAAATGATCAGTTCTTTTTATTACTCGTGAAAGTAGCTTTATCTTTACCTGATCAAGATTATAGAAGAATGGAGTATTGCCATCAGGTCTGGGTTGGAGAAGTTCAATCCTCACTTTTCAGCATTGATAGAATCTGTAATCGTTTACACTTCTTTTTAGGTGATGACTTATTTCCCGCTCTACGGCCTCTTACCCCACACATGCAATGTCCTAAGCATATTACTCTGTTGCTATATCTATGGTTACATCCTTTATTTCCATCGCTGCAAACATTTACATCTAAGAAATACTAGGCTATATCCACAGAGTCCTATTATTCTCATTTCCCACATATTGCAATTATAATGTGGAAATTCCACGTAATGTTTTTTTCCCAAGAAGTGGCAATCTGTGGAACAAACACCTGTGTGTGTGTGTGTGTGTGTGTGTGTGTGTGTGTGTGTGTGTGTGTGTGTGTGTGTGTGTGCTTCCCTAAACACAATAATTTTAACGTATTCAAATCTAGAGTCAAAGGTTACCCTCTTTATCCTCACTTAACCTTGCATAGACAAAAGCCTAGGTGGGGCAATTTAAAAAAAAATATTAAGCACAAACACCAATTTTTAAACCCACTTGAAAACTCGCCCTTACACACTTATTACCTTTTCCTCTCACATCCATATCACAAACTTTATTCTGCTTTCCTCTACATTGAGTTTCTCCGAGCCTTTTATTTTGTAAAAAAAGAAAGAAAAGAAACTATTTTTTTATATGTAGCCGAGGAACGAGTGTTATTCCGCTAGATTTGCCACTTTTCTGATTTAAAAAAAAAACAAAAACATTTCACACCAAGCAACACGGGAGTGGCACTAGCATGGAAGGGGTTTACAGAGAATGAGAGCAAGAGTAAAGAGGGGTATCTGAGGAAAGGATAAAGAGAAGGGCGGGGATCAGAATTAAGGCATCAGAAGATGTCGATTAACATTACATTTGATTATTTGAATATTATAGCTATCAGGAAAGCAAGAAACGGGAAGGGAGTTCCACTGTCGGGAAAAGCAAGAGAAGAAGCTGTTGGAGCAGAAGAGGCGGTTACATTTAACTGTTTCGATAGTGAAAAGGTAGGACCGAGAGGCCAACCTAGTAGCACGCTTAAATTCATGCAGTCGGGCACTAGTGAGAGTAGCTCGTCAGAGCAATTGCCACGAAGAGCAAGAGTAAAGAGGGGGTGTTTGAGGAAAGGATATAGCGAAGGACGGGAATTTGGCTGAAGGCATCAGAAGATGTCGATTGACATTACATTTGAATATTTGACGAGCATAGCTATCAGGGAAGCAAGTAGGAGGAACGGTGTTCCACTGTCGAGAAGTGCGAGATAGGAAGCATTTGGAGTAGAAGGGGAGGTTACATTTAACTGTTTCGACAGTGAAAGAGTGGGACCGAAATGCCAAACTAGTAGCACTCTTAAATTCATGCAGTTGGGGTAACAGTGAAAGTAGCTCGTCAGAGCAGTTGTCATGAAAATATTTGTAGAAAAACAGGGGGAAGCTTCAACACGATTACGAGACTGTAGACGAGATGCCAGATAATGACCTCTCACATTGCATATCCGCCTCTGGATTTTGTCTAGGGCCTCGAGTTGAACAGCGGTGGCACCAGACCATATATGGCAACAGTATTCAATGCAAGGACGGATGGTAGATTTGTAGATTTGAAGGATGTGAGAGAGATGTTGTTATATACATATATGTAGATGAGAAATGAGAATTATTCGCTTTGAATTGTTACTCTTGTTGATAAAACATCTTAGCTAGCAAGCCTAATAAAAGTGAACCCATTTTGAATTGAATAAAGTTTTTTCATCGAAAAATTCTGCGTCCATGGAAACTTTCATTGAACTCGAATTGTTCAATAGTTTATGAAAATCCTTTTTTTGTTTTTTTTGCAGGTTTATGATGGTGCTTATTTGCCTTATATTCAGTGTCTTATCAACAATTGACCAGTATGAAAGTTTTGCCAATGAAACGCTCTTCTGGATGGTAAGACTTCTTTTTATAACTATCTTTACCTTTCAGTTACCATTACAAAGAACTATTCTATAATATAAAGCATAGTGAACTATTCTATAATATAAAACACAATGTTACAATGACTTTATATATTTATTTGATAATGTGGGGTGATTATATACATGATATTACTCCAAGATACGAAACTAGTTTATGGAGAAAACTAATCCTCGTGCGCTCAACAGAACTAGGCAACAGTTTTTTATGTGAAAGAAATAAAAAAACCTGTATTATTTAAATAGATTTAATATAAAAATAAAAAAAAAACAAGAAAAAGAGAAATAAAGAAAAAAAAGTGATTCCCGACAATGTGCGTTTGAGGGCTTAGCTTAGATGAAAGGCGTTTGATTATCTTGTCAACAGTTCTTGTTGAGGGAGAAGTCCCATTCAGTCCTTAGTTAACTTTTTTTAATAGTAGTAGTAATTTCTCTATGCATTCCTGGCTCCATTCCACAGTAACTTAATACATCTAGCCGGACTTGTGGTGAGGGAACAGCATTGGTTCATTCTGCTGGATTAACATGTTAGAACAAAGATCGGTAACCTTTTGCTGTGTGCCCACTTAGGGTTTTAAAATCATAGAGTGTGCCAACAGCTTATGTATTTTTTATAGATGTCAAGGTCAATATACATGTTCTACAGTATATCTTATATAGCAATATATAGTGTATATAATTTAGTATATATCAAAACTGAAACAGCTACTTTGCGTTGTAGTAGTTATTGGTTCGGACTTCGTGATGTCATTTGCGGCTGCGTGCCATTGAAAATTGCTTGGCGTGCCATGTGTGGGACGCACGATGTAGGCTGCCGACATCTGTGTTTGAAGATTGGTACATGTGTTGTCAATAGAGTTCAACAATATATACATAGTTGGGATATTTCATATGTTGAATTATCAATGTTTGAAACATTACCATTGATCATCAACATTATGCAGCAGACATAAATAAATATTTTATAAACATTTTAAAGATATTTTTAAGATTTAATCGAGAAGAAACTGTACACAGGAGATGGAATCAATCTTTATCTAATATCTTGGAGACTAAAAGCATCACAGGAGTTAAACGATAATTCCTAATAGAAAGTCAAGGAGGGAAACAACACAAGATTTTAAATTATGGGATGCCGATGGTCTTATAAAAAAGGAGCAGATTTTATCAAAATGAATCTCTATAGAACATAAATGATCAATTTTTAAATAATATTTTGGATATTGCAAAGCAGTCCAGGAGACAAACTTTAATTCCCAGTAGAGTTTTAAAGTAGAAAACAAAAATTATCCTTTTTATTTAATGAAACATATAGACGATAATAAGATATGACTTCGTCAGATCTTAATGTGTAGTAGTCTTAATATATTAGACAAAAAACAGATGAAAACTTTGTTGCAGATGTTCTGGTGTCGGCAATTCAATCATTAATATGCAGCACATACTTAATGCAGCTTGGAAAAGTAATTTTTATTCATATAATTTTATTTGAAAATCAATAAAGCAATCATTTTCTTCAAAATATGTTTCTAAAAGAAAAGAAAAAATCGAAGAAAAGTAATTAAAAAAAACAAAAACGATGCAATAATTTTTTTTTTAAATGTTATTTGTTTAAGTCATGTTTGACAACGTGTTTGACTGCAAGTTGTCACAGCTGCACACAAGGATAAAGCTACTTTTTTTTATTATCAATGACCCTGACATGACAGTGTGATGTTATCTACTTGTCAAAAGTCTTTGTTATAAATCGTGCTCAGTGGCAAAAAGATTCTCAAACTAAGAAAGAAATGGATGAATGAAAATTTAGGCAAATCATTTTTCCATGAATGCTTGAACTGTCTAGTCAGTAACAACAAAAGCTTCTTGTATTCGTAGTCAACATTTAAGCGGAGGTGGAGTCATAGAGTGGGTGAGTATACAGTTTTACAATTATTTTTCCAGAGAGTCAGATTTCTTCATAAAATTCAAAAAAGATTCTGCAATGTTATTAGTCTTGGTCTGGCATCTCAACTTCAGTCAGTTTTCCACCGCCCTAACGTAGCTTCCTCTGACTTTTCTATAAACACTTTCATGGCAATTGTTCTGATAATCTTCCACTTCGGTACCCTGACTTCATGAATTTATGTGGAGTACTAGATTGACAATCGGATCTCATCGTTTTACTATTAAAATTGCTAGATATAACCGTAAGTCCTATTTTAATGGTTTCTTCGCTCACCATTCTGACATGTGGAACATTGTTCTATCTTGCTTTCCTGTCAACTGCGATATTCCAAAATTTAAATGCAACATCAATCGTCATCGCATGTCCTTTTAATACCTGTCCTTTTGTTAAATGATAGTTTAGTCGTCTATTGTCTTTTAGAGGAAGTCTCTATCTGCTCGGACTTCCTGAGGTTGACTTTAGGGACCAGATATAAGACAAAATAAGGAAGTCAATTTTGATTGGCTGAGCCAGCGCAGGAAATAAGATAAAGATGGAAGGGTTTTTCAGTGAGTTGTTTCTTTAGCGTTGAAGAATGTAGACGTGTTTTCTTTCGTGTCTGAAACTGCACCCTAACTGGAAAATTTCAACAACGAAACATTAATAAACTAGATAAGTTAAAATTCATTTTGTTGAGTCTTTCTTCTCCGGACCCCCAAAACATTTCGTTACCCGGTCGAGATAAGAAGAGAGAGAGAAAATACAACATATAAGTAAATTGGCGTCGATGACCAAGAGCTTCCCAGCATGAGGTGGCTATACAACATTGTATTAATTTGGCGCCGATGATCACTATCCCCCCCACACCAGCACGAGAGTGAAGCTAGACACATTTTTCTTGTCCTTTCTCTTCAGTAATCTTTTCTCATTTTCTTTCACTCGCAGTAACCCCCTGCATCTTAGTGGATTGATTTATTACCATGCGTGAAATTCTTAAAATAAACAGGGCCCATATTTACTGTTATTATTATTATTCTTCAAGTTGGATAATACCTAAGCAGATTAAAGTGTCGGTTCATATATTTAGCGGCATAGTAACTGTTTAATTTCTGGGTCTGAGTCAAGATGAGATATCCCTAGGCATAAACAGAGAGCAGGGGAACGTTATGTTTGTGTTAATTTTTTTGTTTTACAGTCATAGTCACCCTTTACAAGGACCGGAGCCACTCGAGGTAGAGGCTCACGTTAGAAAGCCATTTGTGTGTATAGGTGAGGCAGATAACGATTAACCCTCGTCTTAAATAGGTTATGATAGTAGTGATCGGGGAAACATCCTGTTGGGAGTCGGTTCCACATACCAGTGTTTCGCGAGAAGCTGCTCGATTGGAACTTCTCACCGATGGAATAAGGATGGAATGTGGGTTGCTTGCTACTATGTAAGTATTATGGCGTGGAGGTTTGCCTTGCCGTGATCAGGAAATGTAATTCGTCCGAGCATCTTCCACATCCCGCCCGTTGGAGAGGGGTTGAAGCCTGAACAAAGGGATCTATTTGAAATTGGCTGAAGGTTTCCAGGATCAGCAGGCACCTGTAGACGGCTGGAGAGTACAGCGGTTGAAAGATTTTGATAATGACAGCAAAGATGAGGATATTAGTACAAATGTAAATAAGAAAAATTGTCGTTCTCGTCAACCATTTAAAGTGGACAATCCCGTGAATAGATGAGGGTCGATTTGATCAAACCACTGTCTTATAGCTACTTTACCTGCGCAGGCAAGTAAATATTCGTTGTCAGTTTTGACGAGAACTATTAATATATTAAAAAAGGCATGAATCTTCCTTTCCCTATAATGTCTACCATTAATTTTTTTTTTTACAAATGTTCTTCCAAGAGCCATGAAAGGTAGATTCTTGAAGGTGGTTGTTGTGAGAGAGATAATGTTTAAACCTGGACTTATAGTGATTGAGATCTAGCGGCCGAGAAAGCACCCTCCTGGGTTTCTGTTCCCCAAAGCAACAATTCTTCAGAATACACTAAGTGGAACATATTCCTTCCTAATGAAATACGAAGGGAATAAAAATACTTAGCCTCAACGTGTGCAGTGTGGCGTGTCCCAGTTGAGAAGGTTAGAACTTCATCCACTGCCAACCTTGACAGAGTCACAGAAAATTAATCTGTGTTCTATTCTCAGATTACAAAATGTTTCCATGGAATGTAAGTTGTAGCAGTAGGTTAAGTTTAATAAATAAAATGAAAATATTTATTAAACCCCCTGAGGAATATCACGTACTGATCATCTCCATAACACCTCATTAATATTAACACCAGAATTTTTACGGATAGACCAGCCATCTAACTTTGTTTCTGAAACCAGATACTTGGATAAGGAAAACAAACCAACAAGTACAAAAGCGAAGGACAATAATATGGCACACAATGCACTCAACAACCAATGTCAGTTTTCTTTACCTTTTCACCAGAAAATAGGACAGTCTGATCCACTCGTCTAAACATCAAACTAAGGCGAAGACCTGATACAAAGCAGGTGGGGTCGTTCTCTCTGTCTCAATATATGACGAGCTACGAACGCTGTCGCACGAGAATACAATTTTATTCAGAAAAAAAGAATATAAACATTATAAAAAAAAGAAGCTCGCTGTATATTTCCCAGACATCTTGTTCTTTCTGCAATAACCAGCTTTTTTTGACCCATGTTTCTTTTACAATGATTGAAATTTCCTATGTTAAGCCTTACACTATCTTGCGGTACACTGTAATGGATATTTTCTTTATGGCTTCACATCTTACCGAGGCAAAAAATAAATCAGTAAAGAGGCTTTCTTGTCTTTCAGTTTCAATGCCCTCGCCAAGGTTACTAAACATCTAATCCACGTTTCTACGTGCTTCATTCAACGCGATTAGGAAACTTATCGGCGACTCCATATTGTTATGAAGTAGAGTACACTCTGGGTTCGAAGTTGTCAGATCATCAGATGGTAGCTCGATTGACACTCGCTGTGGCATACTGCTTTTATATGGGAACAACGACGAAGTTTTCGAGAAAATAGAATCAAATATACACTTTCTTTTCGGAATTAAAAATGTGCTCCCACTTCGCCAAATTTTATGTGATAAAACGTACATTTAAAAATTTAAAAAAAGGGAGATAACCGTTAGCTTCGGTATAATACGCATTAAAGAAGAATGTTCGCTGGATGTTCATTCTTTTTTAATGTAAAAACCAGCATTCTGCGCCAATTTTTACAAATTAGTTTACCCATAACGAACCCCGCAATATATATATATATATATATATATATATATATATATATGCAATTTCGGAATTGGGTTGCTGAAAACTTATTTTGTTTATATTGTTATCAATATAATGTTGCATTTCTGTCTAGAAATTTCGGATGAGTAATTATCATTATTTAGACTATTTACACACGGACTACTATCCCCATCTTTGTTGTTATAACATTAATAACATTAAAACAACAAAGATGAGGAAAACAATTTGAGTGTATATAATGAAAATAATATTGTTGCGTCCAGATCAGCATCACCCACATACCCTAAATCTATATTAAAATTTCAGAATATGAAATTAATAAATTCTAATTACTTCAAAAACCATGGTAAATGAATCAGTTACAATAAATTTATTACAGGAGAAAACAAAATCGAACGTTGTGTTAGGAGGAATTTTTCCAACACTTTGAGATGCAACAAAATCAACAGACTGTAAAACTCGAGTCAATTTCTTAAATAGCCTCGTCATATCTAGACGCTCATACGGATGTGCTGCAATGAGTACAACTAGTTCAGAAATGTCCAAACTATCATCTGTATGCAGCCATTGTCGTTGAACAAAAGATTGATAAAATTAAGCCTCTCAGTTTTAAAGAAGACAATCCGTCATCAGATATCATAGATCGATACGACAAAATCACCAGTGGACCCTGAATTTTGAGGTATCACGATGAACTGGTGTTCTTTTAGGGAGACCTCATACCTTATGCGCTTATTGGGAGATGAATAAAATTTTCCGAGTGTAAATAATATTGTTACATTTAAGAAAAATTCTGTTTTTTTTTTCATCATTAATATTAAAGAATATATATGGAATATTTATTATTAATACAGTTTCGCTATTTACTGATGAAATATACCGTTGTTATCATGATGGATATTTACTTATTTGTTCTGCATCCATGTGAATAAATTAAGAAAATATTTATTGCGCAAATACGGTACATCAGGCTGCGTGATCGATAAAAAATATGCCAGGTTGTGTTTTATATTATAGATTAAATAAACTTTGTGCAGATATTATTGAAAATTGTTATTAATCTTTGACTAGCATTTTTTAAAATTATTTCCTGTTGTTTTCTTTGTTGTCTCAATGTTTAGCAAGCCGTGAAAATAAAGTTTAGATCCACCTAAACTCATAGCTATATCATTTTATTTTCTCTGAATGCTTTCAACGCTACCATATTTGCATATTCATGACAGAAGCAGTCATGACTCTTTACAGATTCTTTTATTTTAATAACTGTATAGTACCAAAGCTTCATGGATGAGACAAAGGAATGGTTTCCTGTTGACCTTTCTTTCTTTTTTTTACTTATCACTCTATATTTCTAAAATGAGGTATTGTAACTTTTGTGGCCATGTTAGGGCCAGAAATAAAGACACAAAGAGAAGAATTGAGTTAAACAAATATATTAACAGAAACAGTAATACAAATATATACAAACGAGAGTGTTACAGCAAGAATGTTCAGTCTGACTGTCAGAGCTGATTGTTGGAAACTTCCCTCTCGAAAAGGCAGTACCTGCTCCTATTTATAGCTGGGAGAGTCCGTGCCTGCATGGGTAAATTACCATAACAGTAATTATTTACAATAATTACATTGTTCAGATTATTGTCCTCGTTTTGTTGTTATATTCAAAACGTTTCGGCTGTTGTACGCTTCGGCGTTCTTCAGGTTATATTCCTTGGAATTTCGAACCCGGTGAATGAAATAAAGGGTTTGACTCGAAATTTCAACGTATATCACCTGTAGAAAGCCGGAGTGTACATCTGCCAAAACGTTGAGAATATGTGAATGCTGGAACGAACAGGCAGTAAATTAACTAAGACAGGAAGTGTTGCTGGGCGTGGAAGAATAAGGAAATAGAAATGTTATTAAGGAACAAGATCAAAAGAAGAGTCACCGGGAGGACAGTTGGAAGCGATTGACATTGCATATAAACTTTTGAAGATTGAAGTTTGCTGGACAGCATGAAACCGGAAAAGACTTTCAAAAGTGAGAATTGGAAGAAAAGAAACTGTTAGCATAGAACTTACGGTTACATCTTGCCAACTCAACTGTATATTGGTGAGACCTTGCCACCAGTCGAGTACTATCACAAAGTCTACGCAACCTGCCGACGAGTTCATACGGGCAATTGCCACAAAAGTATTTATAGAAACGGTCCAGGGAGGCAACCTTACGGCGTTGGAAAATGACTGAAGCCGAGCTGCCAGATCAGGGCCAATAATATTGCTAATCCTTATTTGGATTTTACCAATGATCTCCAGATATACAGTGGGAGAACCAGACCATATGTAACATTCTAAGCATAAATGGTAGATTTATAAATATGTAAGATAGATTCAGAAGAGAAACATTGTCTAGCATTACACAGTGAACCAACTTTCCTAGCATCTGACATAGCAATGGATTCAATATAGTCCTTCTCTTCGTGTAATCCGAGAACGTTAGCCCAAGAAGGTGCAACAAGTCACTCTCCTGTCGTTTTGCATTAGCTATGTTGATAGAAGTCAGAATGGGATATCTCAGATGATTAGATTTGGAGGATTTAAACTTAACAATCCATCTTTGCCCCGGTTAACAACAGACTGGGGGTCGTTTTTGACATCAACCGCGAAATTGACCTTATCGAGATATGATTAAATGGTCGTGTCATCAGCATAGATAACGTGTTAAGGATATAGCCCTGGGGGACACCTGCGTTCCTGCTTTAGAAAAGTGGCCGTCCAGAACTCTCATTATACGTTTTTGCTAATAAAAACCGGACCTGTTCGAAGATTTGTCCGAAGACACGATAACTTTACAATTTGTGAAGAAGACCGGTTAAACCTTGGGAAAGTGATCTCTAGAGTCTAGTCTACAATTTGGATTCAGCCCGCAAATTTCCTTTTCGAAGCTGATATTCTTCACTCACATATTCCTTCTTTACATATAGTAGTATTTTGTTATCATGAGGTACTGAAGCAGTAATAATTATTATTAAAATATTTTTTAGTTTTAAAATTCATTCCTGATTTTTCTTTGGAATTGTCACTGAAATAATAAAAAATTAAAATTTGTATCGATTGAATCCAACAATGGTGATGCTATATCAGAAGTGTGCAAAATTTCCAGGTTTCAATCAATATCCAGGTTTCAAATAATAAAAACCGCTGAAAACTTGTAAAGATCACTTAAAAAAGGGAAAGTTAGAGGATACAGTTACGACCCACAGAAAAGAGTGACAAACAAAAAAGAAATATACATTGCCTTATTGGAAATGTTTCCTTCTTGAATCAAAAAGAAGAACACAAAATGTGATCCAGCAAAATGAGAAAACAGACGTCCAGATTAAAATCTAAAATCAATATGACATCTACATCACCCACATACTCGAAATATATCAGAAAAATTCAGTATATGGAATTAATAAATTCTAAACACTTCAAAAACCATGATAAATGAATCAGTTATAACAAATTTATTATAGGAGAAAACGAAATCGAACACAGGTTAATTAAGTTTTGAAATGCAATAAAATCAACATACTGACCTGTAAAACCCGATTCATGTTCTTAAATAGCCTCGTCATATCGAGTCTCTCATACTGATGTACTGTATGACGTCCAACTAGTTTAGAAATGTCTAAACTATCATCTGTATACAGCCATTTTCTCTGAATGAAATGGAACCTCTCAGTTTAAAGGAAGAAACTCCGTCATCAAATCTCATAGACTGATTCGACCTGAATTTTGATGTATCACGATGAACGTATGTTCTCTCAAGGAAGACCCAGGATTTTCAACCCAGACCTTAAGTGGAACCCATAGGTACACTCCATCACGAAAGATAATGGAAAATGGTCAATTCCTTGTACTTCCCCAGTAATTACTTATCTCCTTCTATTCAACTTTACAAGAGCCAGATCAAGCGAAAATGGATTACTATGTATGGGCAATAGATGCCCAGTCATCATTTGCGGTATTGAAAAGTTCAAAAGCTTATCTGAGGCTTTTTGGATAATTAATTGTTTCCCACCATACAACCTCTTTCCCCAGAGGAAAAGTCGCAAGCCTCTCGCTGCTCTATCGCTAATTCTATGAAAAATGTTCAGACAGACGACATTCTTTAGTCCCTCCGGTTTTAACATCTACGACTAAAACCCGTTATGTCAAGCACATTTTAGAGAACCCCACCCTGATTCCATTTGTATTCCGTTGGTGAGACGTGAGTTCCATTCGAGCAGCTTCTTCCCACAAAACAATGCTTTGTGGAATCGCCCGGACAATCTTAACCAAAAAGATCTGCCTCTTACTCTGTGACCCTCTACTTCGAGTTGCTCTTGAGCCTTGTACAGGATGAATATTATTGTAAAAAAAAAGCTTACCAAATAAGAAAAAAACACAGCACTTCAAAAATTCCTACAGCAACAAAATTTTTAAAAAATAATTTCCCCCAAACGAGTCGATAAAAACCACCGAAACACAAATATTACCGAGTGTGAAAGAAACTGAAAAACATTATGAAGAAGAAAGCAGAATAAAAGAACCACATCCAAGGAGACAAGATGACGATTGACATTGCATTTACCGTTTTGAACATTGTACAAGAATTCGGAAAAGTGTTCCAGAAATGTGAAATGCGAGGGAAGAAAAAATTAGCATAGAACTTACGGTTACATTTAGTAATTTCAGTAGCGAAATTATGAAACGTAATTTGCCAATATAGAACTGCGCTTAAATTCTTGAAGTCGAGAAACCAAAGATGAAATGTCTTCTGGACAATTACGATGACGATATTTATAGAAAATGAGAAAGGTATATCAATCACGCCGGTGGGAAAGTGACCGGAATTGTGATGCCAGGTCAGAACCAAAAATATTGCAGATTCTTCTTGGGATATTCTCAAGAATTTCTAGATATATAGGGCAACCCCAGCATTGTGGCAGCAACACTTAATGCACAGACGCATGATAGATTTATAATCTTGCAAGGTAGGTTCTGACAAAACCTTTTGGGAAAAAATTCAAAATTCTATCAGCATTAGAAAGACTAGTAATGTTTTTTTAATCGGACTTACTGTTGGAGTTTTTGGGTACCTTGGTGGACTAGTGAACCAGCCCAAATCAGCTGACTCATTTTATAGTTCACCAATAGAAGGGTTAACCAATCAGAAGGCTCAAAATATTCAATGCGACGTGTATAAAGGCGGCCATCTTTTTTTCCTGAATACTCACTGCCAACCTTTGTTCGTGAGTGTTAATCTTTAACGTTGTTTCATTGAACAGATTACGTACCGCGCTGTATTCTATATTCATAGACTATGGTGAACATGGTCAATACTTACTCCAAGCGAGGCAGTAAAGCCACTAAAACACAAGAGGTGTTACTGGGTTTGAAAGAATTAGAAAGACGAAACATTACTTAGGAGCGAGAGAAATAGAATATTAATCTGGAAGAGATTAGATAAGTAAATTCATTGCATTTACATTCTTGAAGATCAAAGCTACTTGGAAAGCATAGCACCGGAAGGGAGGTACAAAATTTTGAGCATAGAACTTAAAGTTACATCTAGCCAATTCAACTTAAAATTGGTGAAATCTTGTTGCCAATCTAGTACTGCTCTCAAATTCATAAAGTCTACGTACCACAGCGAATAGCTCTTACGAAAAATTACCTTTATAGTATTTATAGAAAAGGGCACAGGGAAGCAATTTTACGGCGGTAGGAAATAGACTGAAGCCAATACACCAGGTAAGATCAAAGATAAATTACGACTAAGGATAGAGCCTTGGAGGGCGCCAGCATTGGTACGAAGGAATTTAGAAGAGTGACAGTTGAAAACTACTTTCATTTCGCGATTAGATAAGAAAAACTGAATCAGTTCAAAGATCCTTCCGAAGACACCATAACTTTACAAATTGTGAAAAATACCGATATACCAAACCCTGTTGAAAGCTTTCGAAATTTACTGGAGTTGAGAGTCTAATTTCCTGAAAACTGATTAAGAAAAATTATTTTAGAAGTTTCAGATGACAGCAACGTTAACTATTCAGTTAATAAATGTCGGATATTTCCAAATTTTCCTTATCTTACGAGAGGTCGTTATGGTCAATAAACTGCCCTTAACAACTTTGAATAAAACCTTTATAATATTTGTTCTCGAAGATAGGCCATTATATACAAATGGCGACGTCAGAGAGACAGTGTAATGCGAGTAATTATGAATTTTTACTGCAGTGTCCTGTTATCTTTCCTATATTTTCAGGAAGTTGTTCTAGTCTTTTTCTTTGGTTTTGAATACATCATCCGATTGTGGTCTGCTGGATGCCGAAGCAAATATATGGGCACTTCTGGAAGACTGCGTTTTGCAAGAAAACCCATATCTGTTATTGGTCAGTTTTATTTCCAGTTTTTCTTCTAATATTCTTTTCATGACTCTCTTAATATTAAGCAAAGACAGATTAAAAACATAGATACTCTAGCAAATTGATAATTGTCAAATGTCTTCCTAAATTTAAATACTTTTGTTAATCCACATAAAATTAAATCCGATCACAAAACGTGCGTCAAAGACGCCAACGCAAGTAAAAGCCCGGTAATGAATATAAAACTTAAAAAATGAAAAATACAATGCAAAAAAATATAATAAATCACAAGGATAATGAAATTTATACGTTCTTCCGCTACCGGCAGTTTCATGTAAAAAAAAAAAAAAAAAAAAAAAAAAAAAAAAAAAACAAACCAGAAACAGTCGAATTCGATGTTCTTCCCTACCGCTTTATGACTTGTGGTTTGCGGAAAAAATTGGAAGTGATAGTAAAATTCATTATATATATATATATATATATATATATATATATATATATATATATATATATATTATAAATTAATTGATTTAAAATGTGTTTTTTCCGCTACACAGTTCCAACCATGTTTCAAAAATAGAAGCTAAAAGCCCCAATTGAAGTCTCCAAAATTCGCTTGAGGATGAAATGGAACTAATGCTTTTAATTTAATTGCAAAATTAAATTCGGGCTTTTTAGCTTCTATTTTTGAAAACATGGTTGAACTGTGTAGCGGAAAACATATTTTAAATTAATTAATTTATAATGTTATGCTCTGTAAATTTACATTGAGCACTATTTTGTAAAAATAAAAATATCTATAAGAACACCGGATTATATATCTTACTGTTCTTTCTTTTTATATATATATATATATATATATATATATATATATATATATATATATATATATATATGTGAATTTGTATGTGTGTGTCTGTGTGTATATAGAAAGAGAAGCAAAGGTAGATATACCGGAAGGTGGGGAGAAGGATGAAGAAAGATACGGAGCGATGCATACATACATATATATACATATATATATATATATATATATATATGTGTGTGTGTGTGTGTGTGTGTGTGTGTGTGTGTGTGTGTGTGTGTGTGTGTGTTTGTATACATACATATATATCACATATGTGGTACTGTTCAATCTATATTAAAATGAATCATTCATACAAAATTAGATTAGTAAAGTTAATGATATAAAATGGGGAAATCTCTTCCCTAACAAAATTTTAAAATTGCATTAAGCTACAAATTACTCGATGAATGTTATGATCCTTGTTTTTAGTATTATAAGCTGTATAAGATCTTTTTTAAATACAGGTTACAATTATTAAAAACAAGGATCATAACATTCATCGAGTAATTTGTAGGTTAATGCAACTTTGCAAATTTGTAGGTTAATGCAAAATTTTCTTAGGGAAGAGATTTCACCATTTTATATCATTAACTTTACTAATCTACTTTTGTATGAATGATTCATTAAATAACCACACACACACACACACACACACACACACACACACACACACACACACACACACACATATATATATATATATATATATATATATATATATATATATATATAATTATGTTGAGTTTGCCCGTCCGTTCTCCCAGAGGTTTTTACTGGTAAAACCATTGACCTCTGAGGCGCACATCCTATGCCTAGGCTTGTAACTGGCCGATGGTCGTTTAGCATAGGTGAGTTGGGGAGAGGCGTCGGTCTGGTGAGGAAACTCTCCCAATAACCCACACACAGTTTAACCGGCAGGTCAATGCTCTTGAACAGGATGTGGATGTTGCAGATCCCAAGCAACTTCTTGGAGCCTTGTGTGAGAGGTGGATATAGGTACAGTTCCACATCCCATTTCACCTGACCGACCGTTTTGCTGCAAAGGTACTACCACTGATAATACCCCCTTACGTCCTAATAACTGAATATGCCATCAATCATTGTAACTAATTCAACTTAAAAGCACCGGAATCAAATACTGGATCATAACGAGCAGGGCATGGACAAGGCTTTTAGATTGGAACATCATATATATTGGACGACCGAGACATCGGAAATAGACAAAGTCGAACGAATTTGAAAGGACGCTGGTTAACAGGGACAAAAATCGACGCTATTACACTTTCGCACCCCCAGCCGCCTTGTAATATTTCACCGCGATGTAATATTTTCCCCAACAAATGATTTTTTTTTCTTGTTGGCTATTCTTTTTGCACTGTTTACATTCATCACTTCACATACTTTACCGTTTATTTCAAACCAAATATTATGGCTGAGGTTCAACGTGTCCCCTATCAGCAGGTTTTTGAAGACATCACCATTTTGAAGATCTATCTCTTCCGTTTCTCCACTCGATCAAAACCAAATAGTTCATTATTTATGAGGTATTAGCAGGACGTAACGGTCATGCTAACTAAAGAACTAAGGGAAAAACATGCAGAAATATAATAAAATTATTATTATTATTATTATTATTATTATTATTATTATTATTGTGCGTATTTCATTTTAAACTTGATGAAGAAGTAAATTCTATTTCCAGGTAAGTTACTCCTTTTAACTGTTTTGCATGATGTTTATTTTTTTACTATTATTTCGATTATTTTTCATTTATTATTTTTTTTATTTTCTCTGCAGATCTCATTGTTGTTGTAGCATCCATCGTAGTTTTTACAGTGGGCTCAGAGGGTCAGGTGTTTGCAACTTCTGCGATTAGGTAAGTCCATTGTACATTCGCTAAAAATGTAAAAAATGTCCCAATTTCAGTTAATTAGCAAATCAGTTCTATAAAATTTTAATTTATCCTTTATTTGGTTATATATGTAAGATTTATATTTTGAATTTCACTAGCACCCTTCTGTTAGACTTTCAATAAATTTCTGTTATAAATACTGCAGCATTATAATTACATAGTAATAATAGCATCATTCTTTCAGTAACACTTGCATTAACTCCTGACCGCTTACAATCCCTTCTTTCTTCATTTACAATTCATCTGGAACTTTTGTTAATAATTTCATCCAAAGGAAGGAGATAAAATCACAAAGATGCAAAAGGTAACAGAGAATGAAAGAAAATGTAATTCGGGAGAAAATCAATTCAGTAAATACATAAAAGTTGAAAGGTGTTTAAGACAAGGATGTGTCTTCTCACCGGACTGACTTAAACTTTGCACAGGTGATTTTGAGAGAATTAGAATTACTACCAGGAGTCATTATAGGTGACCAAAGTCTTAACAACATAAGATATGAAGAAAGCACAATGTTAATTGCAGATACAGAAATTAAGCTACTGGATCTCTTACAGAAGGTATTAAAGGAAAGCGAGAAGAAAGGACTAACCATCAAATGTATGAAGACTATATATTGTTGAGAATAAGTCCTTAAAGATGATAACTGACTTTTAATAATGTTAGGAATTAGTTCAAATGATATATATAAAAATGTAATAGCAGTGTTGACGAGTTTGTTTTTTGTTGTTGTTGTTGTTTTTCAGAACTGATAGTTGACTACAATAGTCAATTAAATATAATGTTTAGAAGTAGTTTTAAATTATAGAATTTTAGAGTAATTAATTAAGAAAACAAAACCGAAAATTGTTAAATAAGTCACCAAACGTTGTTTGGCAAACAAACTAGAGTGTTTAAGTTTAATAATGTAAATTACCTTCTCGGTTATCCACTCAAGCTGCTATGCCCCCGATAAAAAATGTGCCACTCCCCCCCCTCACCACCGTGGACCATTCAAAAATTTAGTCCGTGCAGTGGATTGGTTGTTAGAAACGTCAAATCAGGTGCGCAGAAAACGTGGTCTACTTTAGTATAAAGGCCAGAGTCTCTGCTAGCATTTGATAGCGGAGGGGGAATCGGGGCTTGATCAACGCTGACTGGGGTCGGCTTGGTGATGGGGTGTATGTGTTGAAAGATCCGAAACTCCCTAATGAATCAAGTCAATTTACATTACTGATGACACCCTATTTAAGTGCGTATGTTTAAAAAAAATTGTGAGAAAAAAAGTCCAAGATTAAAACTAAAAATCGTAAACACAAAATTCAATCAAGTGCAAAAATTTAAATATCTAGGAAGTGTTTTAACAGAGGATGAAAAAAATGTGACACCAAAATCCGAATATACTTCAGAATTGTGACAGATGTCTTCCAGAAATGAAGCAAAGTATTAATAAATAGGAAACATTAGAAACAAAGAAACGTGTACTGAGCTGTTTTTTTTAAAGCGTTTCACCTCAAGCAAAGCAGGAAGCCACTAGCACACAAGGGGTTACAGAGAATTGGGGTGAGAGCAAATAGGAGTGATAGAGGAATGGATGAAGAGAAGGATAGGGGATAGGCATCTGGAGACGTCGATTGACATTACATTTGAATAGTTGAAGATTATAGATATCAGGGAAACAGGAAGAGAGGAGGGAGTTCCACAGGCGAGAGGTGCGAGACATGAGGCTATCGGAGTAAAAGAGACGGCTATATTTAACAGTTTCGACAGTGAAAGGGTGAGAGCGAGATAGAAGCCTAATTGAACGCTTAAATTCATGAAGTCTGGGAACCAGCTGAAGCAGCTTCTCGGAGCAGTTACCATGAAAGTATTTATAAAAAAGGCAGAGAGAGGCGACGGCACGTCTGTGAGAGAGCGACTGCAGACGAGATGCCAGATCAGGGTCAATTACATTGCATATCCGTCTCTGAATCCTATCAAGAACCCTGAGAAAAATATAAGAGACACCAAACCATATATGGCATATATGCAAGGGACATGTCGACACTCACGGGATATGTCGACATTCATGGGACATGTCGACACCCACGGGTCGTGTCGAAGACAAGCGAGACTGGAAAGTAGTGAATAAACCCCTTAACGAGCTTGTGCAAATGGTTGATAGAACAGGGAGTTAAAGAGATAACAAAAAGACAAATATTTGTAAGTGTTACAAAAGACAGGACGTTGTGGAGAACCATAATCGCCCACATCCTAATGGGACATGGTACGTAGATGAAGGTTTTGGAAAAAAATTAAGATTAGATCAGTCAGTTATGTGCCATGCGTGATACACGCTTAGGCGATCACGTATTTTTCGATACATGACTGACGAGGCAGAATTTTTTCCGCAGTAGGTTGCCATTTCTTTTTGTGGTGAACCAGTTGCCACCTAAGGCTATAGAACCTGGTCTGTCCTGCTATTTACCCATAGCTGTGGCGGCATGAAAAGAGGATTCATAACTTTCTCATGGGGCATTAGCACGTAAGTAAATATAATGGATTTCACTCGGCTCTCCGATTCCTCAATCCGTGCTGCTATCCATTACTCCACCGTGCCTAATAAGATTAGATAACGTCTATTTAATTCACGTCATGATTGACTTGGTGTGTATTTGTTTTTTCGTTTTATCATTCAGGTTTCGGTTTCATAAAACTTTAAAAGCACATTCCTTATAAAAGATGTGGCAAAATTCAGTTACTAATAAAAATGTTATCATTAATTCTTTGTATTTTTCTGTATGATTCAGTATAAATTTTGATTTCTTTCTTTTAGGGGAGTTCGATTCTTGCAAATTCTACGTATGCTACACGTTGACCGACAAGGAGGGACATGGAGGTTACTAGGCTCTGTAATATATTTGCATCGACAGGTATGGATTCAAATAGCAATAATCCACATATATAAAATGCAATATGGTCACTTGGACGCGGTGTAATGGCTAGCAAGATTGTCCTATTAGATCAATTGAGACTGAGTAGTGAGTCAGATCCTCACTGGGGGATCCCCACTTTCGGCCTTGTGCCACACCTAAGCTACTTAGTAAATCACTATAAAATGCAATATGCACAGATACGTTACTCTAAGATGATGGAAATAATCCGAATGTAAAACGTTTTTGTTTGTTACGCGTAGCAAACGTTTGTTATGCTGTGTTATATATATATATATATATATATATATATATATATATATATATATAATATATAATTTAAAATTTAAAAATGTTTCATATGAAACCATATTTTCAAATCAGTTAATTTATAATATTTATGCTCTGTAAATTTACATTGAGCACTGTTTTGTAAAAATAAAAATATCAATAAGAACACCGGATTATATGTCTTACTGTTCTTCCTTTTTTACTATAATATATATATATATATATATATATATATATATATATATATATATATATATAATATTTAAAAAATAAAACCGACACAACTCAAGTTTCCCTCTCCAAAATAAAGGATTATCAGCCCAGGTTCAATATTTATCCTGTATTGCTCGGAGTTCATAATTCAAATATGGAGAACTTCCTCTATATATATTAACTGATTTAAAATATGTTTTCTTCGCTACACAGTTCTAACCATGTTTCAAAAATGAAAGCTAAAAGCTTCGAATTTAATTTTGTAATTAAATTAAAGACATTAGTTCCATTTCATCCTCAAGCAAATTTTGGAGTAATTTATTATAAAATGTACTGGGTTTAAAGGCACTACAAAATCATAATTAACAGTTTCTAAGGATACATGGAAATCCATTCATCCAGACAAGGGGTGGTTGCGTGTTCATTTTATTAACTTTTGTTGTATCAGTTTTATTAGTTACGTTAGAAAAAGGGGTTATGTTTAAGTAGGGGTAGCGATATATTTTTCAACGAATTCTGACATCCGTTAAATGCATGTCGTCTGGATTTTTTTTTTTTTAATAAAATCTTATTGTTAACTGCAAAAATTCTTACGGTATTTTTTCTATTTGTATGCTTAAAGATTTTTTTGGGATGTTTAGGTTAGAATACGTTTTACTTAAAATATTTTCACTTTTAATTTTTAATAGACCTTATTTATTTTTAAAACAAGTAATTGTATTAGAATTACTTACAGTATGTAAAAATATTTTTTTATATCAAGTATAAGTATGTATATTACCAGGTCACATTTTTATTTTAAATTTTATATTTAAATGTTATTTAAGTAAAATTTATGATAATGGCGGCAAAAAATAGCTAATTCATTTCTCTGATTTAGTACACCTTTATTTTTTATAAACTTAATAATATATAGTTTCTCATATATGCACAAAGGACATGGGTCATTTAATAGCCCACATATTCTAGCTTTTCATATTAATTTCATTTTACTGTAGGTGCTTTATTGGATTCTTTTAAGTGCTTGTAGCACTTTGAGAGATGTGTTTAGGTTAGAATACGTTTTATTTCAACTACAATTTTAAAAGATGCTTAGGTTAGAATTCGTTTTATTAAACTACAATTTTAAAAACAATTTTAAATATTTTCACTGTTAATTTTAATAGACTATATATTTTTTAAATAAAACCAGTAAATGCAATAGAATTTATTACAGTATATAAAATTATTTTTTCACATCAAATATGAGTATGTATATTACCAGGTCGTCCTTTTTAATTTTATTTTTAATTTTATTTTATTTTTAAATATTATTTAAGGAAAATTTTTGCAATGACGACACAAAATAGCTATTTCATTTCTCTGATTCAGTAATTTTTTATTTTTTATAAACTTAGTAATATATAGTAATATATATATGTATGCACAAAGGACATGGGTCATTTAATGACCTACATATTCTAGCTTTTCTTATTAACTTCCACTTTACTGTAGGTGTTTTATTGGATTCTTTTAAGTGCCAGAAGTACTTTGAGAGAGATGTTTGATTTATATATTTATTTATCCTAAATGAACTTTGATGTTGGTTGAACCTTTTCTTAAACTCATGGCTTGTACAACCTATATATTTTTATATTTTCAGTATTTTCTATCGTAGAAATATTGCATTAGTATACTAATGATTCCGTGCGACATTTATTTTGTAGAGGACAGTTATGAGGGTTTCTACAGTTACATAATCTTTCTTTATTCTCATCAGTTTTTATTTTTATTTTTCCATTGTCTAAATTTTTTTGGTTTTGGTGTAAGTGTTTATTTGAGATATTAGCATTATGTTTCTTAATACTTTTTTCTAAGTTTTCAGTACAGCAGTAACTTAATTTTAGTGTATTTTTATTGAAAATAGTATTTAGTTTACTTTCACTAGGAAAATGCTTGGCTATTAATGCGAGGAATTTTTGTCCTAATTTGTTCCTTACCATCTGTAAAGAACAAATTAAGACAAAAATTCCTCGCATTAATAGCCAAGCATTTTCCTGGTGAAAGTAAACTAAGTACTATTTTCAATAAAAATACACTAGCTGGAGTAACACTTAAGGGGAGGTAACTAAGTTACGAGGTTGTGGAATGTTAACAAAAATAAGTATTAAAAACTATTGTTACAACACACGATATTTTAAACTATCTCTTGTAGACATTTTAAAACATTTGTGCAGTATTCATAATTAATTTTATTAAGGGTTGGTTTAAATTTTTTAATATAGATAGCTTCAACAATTTTTAGATTGTGTTTATTATTATTATTTTAAAATGAAAGTACTTGGAATAAATAATTTCTCTCAACACGGTAATTTGTTTCTCTTCCTTTAATAATGACACCCAAAAGCATGTCCTTGAATATGAAGGGTTCCAATTTAAAATAAGTAGACAAAACTTGTCTGAATCTTTCAATCAAAGATCTCTCTCTCTCTCTCTCTCTCTCTCTCTAAATATATATATATATATATATATATATATATATATATATAAATAGAACACGCCCAAAGAACTAAAAAAGATAACATAAATTTAACACACACATCTCATTCCCAGCAAGCAATAACACTGTCAAAATGACCAAGGAGCGTATTCTTAAAGTCTCCCATCTTCTATCTTAAAAACAACTTGAAAGAGGCCGTTTAACCAACACAAGAGATGACCAAAATTAACGATAAAAAAAAATTTAACAGGAACTATAGATAAAGTCCACTTTCTTCAGAAACAGCCATTTACGCCTGTAGTTTACTGCTACTAACTAGCAGGGATTTTGACCTGCTGATGGCCATGCTTGCTAGCCGAAACTAGTCGAGGAACCTAATTGAAATAATAAAACAAAATAAATATTAATATACAACCCAGTGTGTCTGAAAATTTTAATTTATTAATATTTTTTATTGTTCAAAACACACACACACACACACACACACACACACACACACACACACACATATATATATATATATATATATATATATATATATATATATAGATAGATAGATAGATAGATAGATAGATAGATAGATAGATAATATTAGTGGTAAATATACATGCATATGCAAAATATATGAATACTCATACATGTATATTTTTTAATAAAAATTCAAGAGGAAGAATCCAGGTAGAACTCAATGTCCAGGACAGAGTAAGGATATAATAAGTATTAGTGTATAAGCCTTTTTATTATATATATATATATATATATATATATATATATATATATATATATATATATATATACATGCTCACAATTCTATCCTTCTATCTTGATATTTATCTTGCTTATTGCTTTGTTTAACTTTCAGGAACTTATTACCACTCTCTACATAGGTTTCCTGGGTCTTATATTTTCTTCCTATTTCGTATACCTGGCTGAACGACGGGAGGGTAAAAAGGATTTTGCCAGCTATGCTGATGCCCTTTGGTGGGGTGTTGTAAGTAATTCACATTTTGTTTATTTCATTATTATTAGATGTTCTACAACGTGCTCTACTTAGGGTATTGAGCACTTTTACCTTATTGTTTGTTTACACCGCATATTAATAGCAGACATTTTATTAATTTTACTTTCATTTTATTTTCATCCTTCTTATTTTTTCACAACCTGCATTTTACTTTTGCACTTTGTATATATTTGAGTGAGGAATTTTAATTTTCCTAGGAGACCAAAAACTTCTACAGAAATTAGTGAAGGAAAGAGAGAAGAAAGGATTAAACATCAACTGCAAGAAGACAGAATGCATCCTAGTCAGCGAAGAAATCGGAAATTAAAAAAAAATTAAACAAGTAAAAGAAATTTAAATATCTGGAAGTGTTTTAACAGAGGGCGGAAAGTCCGTTGCTGAAAGTCAAAGGCACATTGGAATAACCAAAAGTGCATTCCGAATTCTCTGCAGAGTAGTAAGAAACAGTAAACTTTCACCAGAAACAAATAAAAGAATACTGAATTGTTATATAATATATAGCCAATAAATGCTGGACACTCTACTCAAAGATGAAGAAGAATCTGGAAGCAACATTTACTAGAATATTCAAAAATCTTATCAGAAAATATATGCCTCCATTTGGAACCCACATCCCTTATGGGGGACCGTCAGATCTGACGTGCTAAACAGAGCATTTATTTGAATAAGAGCATCCATCTAAAATAAGGTTCAAGCAAAACAAATATATATATATATATATATATATATATATATATATATATATATATATATATAAAGAACATAGAAGAACAACTCTATTCGTCAAGCCACATATGCTGTTATTTTCTCGGCTATTTATATATATACGGGTTAGTGGTGCATTGTGGGTATTTTTATTATGGCAGTTATTTTACCGGAAGTCGTTTGTTTATTTATTTGGGGCAAGTTATATTGCACGTTTTTATTTTTGTTTCTTATTTTATTTATTTATTTATTAACGTAAAAATTTGTTTATATCACTTATTTAATAGTTTTGTTTTGGTTTGATTTAATTAATGCTATTTGTTCAAATTTGGGGTTGGTTGTTATAGTTCCTAACTATTATTTTTTGGCAAGAGTTTTTAATTTGGGATTGGTTTGTCTATTTATTTACTTGGATGAATTTAGGTCAATTTATTTTTACTTGTATATTTTCTCTTTTCAGTTTTGGAACCAACATAGTATTTATTTATTTTTTTCTTTCTTATTAGTGGTTTTTATTTTTTTTTTTTCCGTTTTTCATTTTTAGGTTACATTACCTTGCCTGCATTTTGAGATGAGCTCGGATCTTTTATTTAATAATTTATTTTGGTCGGGGGAAAGTAATGATGGCTATTTTTTCCTTCAAGCAAAGTTTGCAAAAAATAAATTGACCTAAATTCATCCAAGTAAATAAATAGACAAACCAATCCCAAATTAAAAACTCTTCCCGCCAAAATAATAGTTAGAATGAACTACAACAACCAACCCCAAATTTGAACAAATAGCATTAATTAAATTCTCAAACCAAAACAAAACTGTTAAATAAGTGATATAAACAAATTTTTACTACGTTAATAAATAAATAAATAAAATAAGAAACAAAAATAAAAACGAGCAATATAACTTGACCCAAATAAATAAACAAACGACTTCCGGTAAAATAACCGCCATAATAAAATACCCACAATGCACCACTAACCCGTATATATATAAATAGCCGAGAAAAATAACAGCATATGTTGCCTTACGATTGCATATAGCATGAAACAGACTGTCGCCTCTAACTGTTGAGTTCTATGTTCACTTTTATATTTACGCACGCTCTATCTCTGATATTGAGCACTTTATTCCATAAATATAGCACACCTTAAGACTATATATATATATATATATATATATATATATATATATATATAGTGGTACTCGCTTGGAAAAAACTTAGGTATTTCGGCTTGTAGTTGAACAAACCAATACCCAAGGAAAAATGAGGAATAAAAAAAAGAAAGAACTAAGGACATTGATGTGGGGCCAAAGTTGGGACCACAGAAGTAAAACACGGAACACGGATTAGAAGTAAGAAAGATATATTAACAACAGGTTACAGAGATAGTGTAAGCAGAGCTTACTATATGTTAGTGTCCAATACTGGTAGTCGTACGAGACTCTCACTGTCTCTCTGTGTCACTCTCTGTCTCTCTCTAGAGTGCGATGTCGCCTACATAATATAGGCCTGGAAGAGTCTATTGTGTAGGTAGTTTCCGGTCTCACAAAAGACATGAAATTGAGGCGAAAACAATCGTTCAGAATTCAAGCTCAGAGTCCAAAGAATAAAAACCTCCAAAACGAGTAAAATAACTACGTAAAGTGCTCAATACACGAAGTAGAACAAACCTAATATAATCCTAAAAAGTCAGGTAAACCTACCTAGGTTTCACCTACACGGATCGTCAGGGTAAAATTGGCTAAAGAGGTAAAAATGGAACAGAATATATAGTTTAAACCAAAAACAACCTGGCTCTTTGGGTTTAAATATATATATATATATATATATATATATGTGTGTGTGTGTGTGTGTGTGTGTGTGTGTGTGTGTGTGTGTGTGTAAATCCTGGTCAAAATCTTAAGCCCAGATACAAAAGTGTTAAAAAATATAAGATACTGTTACTTTAATCAAAATATATTTGCGAAACATTTACATTTAATTAGAAAATGTAGTTTATCAAAAAATAAGTGAACGTTTTAAGCTTTTAAATGATTAATTTAAACAAACATTGAAAAAGTATTTTGGGTTGGTCATAAAGGCATACTATGTAAATAAAAATACAGAACAAATAAGTCACAACGATAATTTAATAGTAAATATATCCTCCATTTTCGCGAATTACTTCGAAAATTCGCTTTAGCATATGTTGCAGAGTTGGTGGTGTATATTCAAAGAAATTATCATCAGAAGGTTTTAGTCAATATAGTCAATATAGTTGAACAGGTTGCGTGAATAAAAATCTACAAACCTTTTGTTTTCTGCCTGGCACAAGGTTAATAGAAAATTTTGAAAAATATGACACAAACGACTTCTTTCATATATAAAAGTAAATCTTAAATTTATATGTACAAAAATATACAATAAATTGTGTAGCTATCACATAATCAAAGGTCCACCTTTGAAAAGTCTTTGTAGCTTTTTTTTCTTTTAGATTGTTGTTTGTTGATAGGATAAGATTAACCGTTCGTGTTGTTAGAAATATCGTTTAGAATTGTTCGTATGGCAGTAAATTAATTCAGGAACTGTCTTTTGGTTTGTAATGCTTTAGTCATGTAAATTTTGATTATAATTGTTTTGTTCTATCACGCACAAACATACATACATACAAATAGAAATCACATACAACGCCAAGCGTTCATTGGTCAATTAATCGACACTACGTTATTATAGACAATTTACAAATCGCAGCAATGCGACAATTTTGTAATTGCTCTATTTCCATGTAGTCAGTTTTGTGCACTTTTGGGAGAAACGAATCACAGAAGCTTTCTTAAGTCTCCCCAAAACTCGTTCGCTGATTGGTCTTTGCCTACCAATCAGATCGTCTGCGCGTGAAGAATAATTCTTCCCGCGCATCGATCTAGAGACTATAATCACTTATTTAAGCAAAAATTTTTCTTAGCTAAATTACATATACTCCTGGTCTAAATCTTAAGTCCAGATACAAAAGTGTTAAACATTGAAAAAATATTTGTTGATATACTACATTTTCTAATTAAATATAAATGTTTCGCAACTATATTTTGATTAAGGTAACAGTATTTTACATCTTTTTTTTTTAACCAATTTGTATCTGGTCTTAAGATTTTGACCAGGAGTGTATGTCCAGCTATATGGCAATAAATGCTGGACACTCTACTGAAAGATGAAGAAAAAACTGGAAGCAACATATTTGTAGTTCTGCAGAAGGATGCTTAGAGTACCGTGGACCACATATTTGAGACATCTATATATGTAGCGAAAATGCAAATAAAAGGAAATTTATACTTAACATCAGTTAAGAAACAGCTGAAATTTCCAAGACACATAATGAGGAGGGGAGGCTTGGAAAATCTGTTACTCTCGGGATAGATTGAAGATTAGAGAGGACAAAGAAAAACAGCGTATAACATACTTACCGAGCTTGAATAAATGGATGTCAGAACAAGGTTTTAGTGAAATAACAAAAAGACAGGAAATTGTGGAACGCCATCATCGCCTACATCATGAGTGCACATGACACATGAAGAAAAAGGTGGTTCAGTAAATCATGGAGTCTATATGACTATTTTTTTTTACATTGCCTGATGAGTGTACAACAAGTTCGAATTCAGTAATATATTGCTCATGTCAAATATGTTTCCAAAGCTATGAGAAGTAGATTCAATTCTTGCTGGCATTTAAAAAAAAAAAACTATTTAGTAGCGATCTGAGGGTGTTCTTAGGTCAGTCTATCAGTTAAGTGTCACAACTAATACTATCGTTTCAATTCTAGATCATAGTTTCTGTTTTGGAAATGTTTATCAAAAATCGTACATTTTAGAACAATGGGTAAAACATTTTTAGGGTAAAATTGATACAAAATTTACTCATTTTGATATTAAGCAATGTGAAAAAAATATTGCAACGTAAAACGTAACCGCTATCACTCTGTATGTGAATCAGTTGAAGTACAAAAAGTTTATTCTGCTACGGAAGGTGACTCTGATCACTGGACAATAGTGTGATTGAACTTCATAGTTGTGTTGTCATATCCTGCTATGACAACAGAAAACAATAAACTAAATAAAAAATAATAAAAATTAACAAGGATATTGGAATTGAAAGGCCTTGATAAAGAATGCAGTAAAAAGGAAGTATATTAATAATGCAGATTGTTAAAGGTTAATGGTAATTTTAAGGCATTAAAAATATCTTCAACGCTATCATCTCAAAAAAGGGAAAGTAAATTCTAATATATTATTGTTTCTTTGTTTTTGCAGATAACAGTGATGACCATTGGCTATGGCGATAAAGTTCCACAAACTTGGCTAGGAAAGATTGTGGCCTCTTGTTTTGCGGTTTTTGCTATTTCATTTTTTGCATTACCTGCTGTAAGTATCTCGTTCTTAACTCTTACGAAACGGGGTGGGGGTGTTGGGGGATATGGCGAAAGAAAGATTATGTGACTCCGGCCCCCTAAATGGGGGGTAGGCCTGTTTGCGTTGAAAATCAACATTCAACATTCTGTACTTGAGAAATAAATATGATAGTTGGATCAAATTTATTTTAGTTTTTTTTTCTTTTACTCCAAAACTTATTTCATGTACACAATGTAACGATTACCGTTAATCCAATTCTGTTATTATTATTATTATTATTATTATTATTATTATTATTAGTTGTTGTAGTATTAGTAGTAGTAGTAAAAACAGTAGTAATATCATCCTTTATATATACATATATATATATATATATATATATATATATATATATATATATATATATATATATATATATATATATATATATCTCCTGATGATGGCCATTTCGGCCGAAACTAGTCGAGGAATCTAAATGAAATAATAATAAAAAAACGAAAGAATATTAATCTACAACCCAGTGTGTCTGAAGATTTTTTGAATATTTTTTTATTGTTCAATATATATATATATATATATATATATATATATATATATATATATGTGTGTGAAGACAAAGGGAAAACTTATCTTAGATGACGCTTTTCGTCCTCTGAGGGACTTTATCAAGGTACTTCCCTTTATCAAGGCTCTTGAGGATGAAACACGTCAGAGAAGATTAGTTTTCCTATTGTCATTATTCATATTTCCATTTACAGATATACATTATCTGGAATTTTTCACACACACACACACACACACACACACACACACACACATATATATATATATATATATATATATATATATATATATATATATATATATATATATATATAAATAGAAAGAACAGACAGATTAAGAATCTACTGTTCTTAGAATTTACGTTTTTTTTTCTTTTAAGAAAATTGCTCCATACAGAGAAAAAAATTTTTAATATTTTTATTATAAAATATTTTACATCGCTACACAAAAAGTTTCTATGTTTCGGAACATAAAAACTGTTCCTCATCAGGCGATTTTTGATAACTTATGATAAAAATGATTTACTCACTAAAGTAAATCATTTTCATCATAAGTTATCCAACATCGTCCCATGAGGAATAATTTTTAAGTTCCGAAACAGAAATTTTTGTGTAGCAGTTAAAATATTTTATGGTAATATATATATATATATATATATATATATATATATATATATATATACAAATGATGTTCACTCTGCACAAGGTCTAGGAGCCACTCCAAGTAGATGATTACCAAGTTAGAGGAACAGTTTATAGGGATATGCAGGGAAGATAGCGGTTAACTTTAGACTTGAATAGGTTAAGATTGTAGTGATCAAGAAGTATCTTCTTGTGAGTCGGTTCCATAAAGCCTTCGACTGTATCAAATATGTTTTCGTTTTTTACATACTTCAGAATTTATTTCATGAATACATATTAAGATACCTTTTGACTTTACTATATATTATTAAACTAACGCTGGGGTACATGTATCCAAATCCAAATCTATGGCCTTCTCACTCCTGTGGTTTCTAAACTGTTCAGCGCATCTCATATGTGGGGCAGAAGAGGATAGCAGGTGAGGCGGAATAATTGAAAGGCAATCATTTAGAAACAGTTTTAAAAAAAATCACATGCCAAAAATAAATATGATTTCAAAATTTAAAGCATTATTATCAATTACTTGCATTTGCGATCATGAGTTCCCATATAAATAGTTATAAATTATTATTGACCCATTGATATGAATTGTGATATCATTGTGATATTTTTGCATTATATCATATACTAGCAGTAGAGCCCGGCGTTGCCCGGGGATGTAACAGTAAGAGATAGATCAAGTATCGACCATCATGAAGACTGAAAAATAAAATTGAAGATCATTGTTTAAGGTTGATAGACACGCATGTCTTAATTATTTTTTTTTTTTTTTTTTTTACTAATTGGTCAAACCCAAACTCAAACAAAAACATTGTTTTCAATCGTTATGAGTCTACCGATTGAATAGAATTTTATTTTAAACAATTGTCTTGTAAATGGAATTTTTAAAGCATTCTGAATGTAAAAATAAAGAAAAAGGGTGTGCAAGACAATAAAAAACACTACCTACCAAAAAAGTGAAGTTTTGTTGAAATCGGTTGAAAAATGTAGGAAATCCAATCCCATATATAAACGAACACACACACACACACACACACACAACCTGGGTTTTATAATAAGTATAACTCGATATGAGTTGTTCCCCTTTCATTCTGGCGAGAGAAACGTGTTTTATCGTGTTTTCAAATTGATTTCGTGCAAAAACAATTATTTTTTTCCAATTTTTGGCGCTGTCAGAACCACCGCAAGGTAATTTTACGCAGTCCTGTGAAGTTTTGTTGAAATCGGTTGAAAAATGTAGGAAATCCGATCCAATATATAAACGTACAGACACACACACACATATAATCTGCGTTTTATAATAAGTAAGATTAAGAACACAGTAACTGGCTTGTGGACTTGGGCAGGAATTGGCTGTTTAACTTTAATGCCTCAAAAACAAAACTGCTCTCTATTAGAACCATCCCTGCCTCTCATTAGAATGTATGACGCTCAACTCCACGAGAGCATCTCTTTGCGACTACTCGGTCTCACATTGTCTGCTGACCTGAGATGAAACAAATACAGTGAGTCAATAGCTTCGTCCACCGCAAGGAAAGTTGGCTCCCTGTGTCGCGCCAGGAAATTTTTCCCGCCGGAGTCGATCCTTCAAATCTACAAATCAACCATTCGCCCTTGCATGGAGTATTGCTGCCATATATGGCCTGAAGCTCCATCTGTTAGCAAGGTCGAATTTACTGTATTTGAACTTCAATCTTAAAGGCACGTCATGCTAAATGACGGTTCTATATAGGATACAGGTTCGAATCCTGTCAGAGGACGAATATTTTCTGTGAAAATTTCTCGGACATTCAGTCCGGTAAATATTGATTAATACTGTTTATTATAGACAGAGCATTTACTTAAATATTTGTATCTATAAAAAGAACGTATAAGCATAAAAAATGTCTTAAATAATTGTCGGACTTTGTCCATTTTATAATCTGTGACGTCATTTGTTTACAGTTGGATACGCATCTAGCAGATATGAATGTATGAGAGAAAATCATGGAGAATTATGTTTAAAAAAGTAAAATCGACCGTGCTAGCCGAAACGCTCCTCTGTGGCCCAGTCGGTAAAGGCACGTCAGGCTATATGACGGTTCCGTATGGGTTACAGGTTCGATTCCTGCTGGAGGATGAATATTTTCTATGAAAATTTCTCGGACATTCAGGCCGGTAAATGTTGTTTAATTGACAACTTCTTTAATTAAATGATATTTTTACACATTTTCTTTCTCCAACGGTACGGAAATTTTTGACGGCGGTAAATCTTTGATCACCGGCAGAAGATGTCAAAGCTGTAATTTTCAATTTTTAAAGGCGTTTCCTCGCCTAACGGTAATGGGAAAAATATTTTGTGTCATTATTTATCATGTTACACCCCAGCTCTCATAACCATCGTATTAACACGGCTCCGAAATCGATTTGCTCTACTGTACAAAACTGTGCTGCGAAGATTGTGGTGGAAGTCAATCGTAGTTGTCTTCCCTGGATCAGCTATAAAATGAATACGTTCCACTGTTGCAAGAGTTCAGTTACAGTTGAATAAAGCCTCAATTCACGCTCCTATCTCGTTGGTTTTTTCATTACAAACTGCATCAAAATATCTAAATTACTCGTCTTGCACTAATAACAGAAATGGCATTACCAAATATAATGCAGCAATCTGGTTTGACATCTGTGTTTATTTTATTCATATTTTTAATAAGAATTTTCAAAGTATTCGTATCATTTACATGATCAGAAATCTCGTACTTCCATATAGTATTAATTTCCACAACATATGTACTACAAAATCAAGTTTAATTATAACAATTTTTGGATATGTAGACTTGATGATGCAACATATAATAAGACTAAGAAGAATATTTTGCTGCTTCCAGTAATTTCTATAGAGAAAATTTAATATTCCCTCTATAACATCAATGCTGTGGAATCTCCTCTGATGTTTGCATTCCAGGTTATCAACAATACTTTGATCTAAGGCTCTTTTAAGGGCAGAATTCTCCAGTTAAATTTTTCTGAACCCTGATGCCTCTAGAATGAGTTAGTGAAGAAAAATATGAAGGACAGTTTGGTAAAATTCTACCTAGGGATTGTACCTACATGAAGAATTGGTTTCTAAAAGATAACAGTAATTGTGGTATCAGATTTCTTATTGAATACTGAGGTTTCTTCGAGCTCAGGTCGAAAATGCAGTTCGCATACCAAAACAAATGAATTAGAAGGGCAATTGCACCCTATTTTAAAACACTTATCAAAATCTGAGATAATAAAAAAAACCTACAATAACACGAGAGAAAGTTCCGGATATATTGGGGAAATTTCATTTAAAAAATGCTGTCCATATTTTTATGGACAATTTCATTAAATTGATAAAATTATGAGTTTTGTAAGTGTTTTAAAATTCAATAACAAAATTCAAAAGCATTTAGGAATACTAAATTTATAGACAAAATCATATGTAAACTTAAGCAAATTTAAAGTTTACACTTGTATATTGGTGGACATTTTATGGAAATATTTTTTTACAAATAAAAAAAAATCAAACATTTGTTTTTAAATATTTATTAGAAATTATTCTAAAAAGTACCTTTAAGTATTTAATCAAAAAAATTATTTAAAAAATGATGCTAATTTCACGCACAGAATTCAATGTGGAGGCTGCCTCATTACTTTGTTCTAATGTATCATGAATCACTAAGTTAATGAAATTACATTTAATTTTGATCCATTTTTCTAATTTCCTTTGCATAGACATGCAACAATTTTTTTGTAAATTATTTCAGGGAAAATATTTACAAAACAAAAAATCAAGTAGAGTTAGGAAAAGTCAAACAGTAAAAAAAAAGTTATGAAAATATTTCTCTTAGTTTATCCTGTGATGTCAGCGCATGAGTCTCGTCCATGGAATAGGCCTCCTATCTCCATGGTATTGGGTTATTTACCCATGCCTCCTTACCGAGACAGGATGCAAATATGGGTAAATAGCGGGACAGACTGGATTCTATAGCCTTGGATGGCAACTGGTCTAGGAGAAGGACAACTCTGAATTCAAACCCGGAGTGGAGCCCCTAAAGAGGAGGGACGGCACCTTGTGCTGCCTTCCGGCAACTCCTGCAGCCGCGCTGGTACCAAACTGTATTGGTTTATCCTCTCCTTTGGACTCTACTAGCAAGGCCGAGAGAGGGAACTAGACGTCTGGGCAGCCCTAGTTCTCTATATATTACTCCCAGGCACTACTACATCGTCTCTCGAGACGGACGGATGCCGACGACGATACTCGGGACAAGTACAAAAATTGCCCGGTTGCGCTGACCTTCTAAGCAGGTATGGGTGCTGTTCACCAGTTCCTTGAAGTTTCTTTCCCAGAAACTGGAATTATTTATGTCCACGTGTGCTCCGTTTTTTAGATTTCCATTTCAAGATCCTTGTATTTTGATAGCTTTTTGAAGAGCTTCAAAGATAGATTACAATATTCTTCATCAAATACGTATCTTGTGGTCAGGCGTAGATTTGTAACTCAAACAACTTTACCACTTCCCCAGGTTGTCTCATATATCCTGTTATACTAGCTGCTTTTGTCAGTTATAAAGGTTCAAATATTTAACTCAAGTTATGCCCATCACATCCTATTGGTCTTGGAAGGGTTTGTAATATAGCTGATTCTTTGTTAAACTTACCTCAAAACCACAAAGAAAGAGAGAATATTTTATCAATATAAGTCCGGTTCCAATTTCAGGGAATACTCGGATCTGGTTTTGCTCTCAAAGTACAACAGAAGCAGCGCCAGAAACATTTCAACAGGCAA
Organism: Acanthosepion pharaonis; assembly: GCA_903632075.3. Lineage (NCBI taxonomy): Eukaryota > Metazoa > Mollusca > Cephalopoda > Sepiida > Sepiidae > Acanthosepion > Acanthosepion pharaonis. Next base: position 586,166 of record CAHIKZ030004577.1, on the reverse strand, counting down.
ATTCCCGCAGCAGCAACATTAATCCAGGTGAGTAAAATTCGTTATTTTCTTTGAATTTTAGTTTACTCCAGATATTAAACGTTCAGCTTTCTAAAGAATGCCAGGTTGTAACCAACGGTATTTGTCGACCAAAGAGGCACCACATGGTTCTTGAAAATGACTGAGATGCTTGAAAGTACTTGGACAAATCAACAGAGCAAACATGAACTTTGTAAAGTTTATCTACGAGTTCGATCACAATATACTGAACCTTATTCAAGGTAGCACGCATTCATGGACTTGGTGCACCAGGGGAAAAAGCTCGCCAGAGCAGTTGCCTGAAAATATTTGTTAACAAAACAGGAAAGACACATCACGTCGGTGAGAAAGTGACTAAAGCTGAGATGCCTGGTCAGGATCAATTACATTTCAAATTCTTCTTTGGATTTTTTTTCAAGAATCTCGAGATGTACAGCAGGAGCACCAGACCAGATATGGCAACAGTATTCAATACACGGATGAATACTAGATTTGTAAATGTGCAATATGGATCCTGATGAGACAAAAAATGTCCTGACATGATACAGTGACTCAAGTATTCTTTCAGTAAACGAATCAATTGATTTGATATAGTAATTCCACTTCATGTCAGTGGAAAACATGACTTTTTGGTCCTTGTCTATAAAATTAACGACTATCTATCAAGTCAAGCATTATATAGTAAACATTTCAGATCAAAATTTATCTCTTTCAGGCTACAAACCTATAATCGGTATAATAGGTAGAGGTGTTTTAGTATGATTATCCTTTTTTAAGCTATCGTTTGATTTGGTTTGTTTGTTTAACATATCAACTCCTTATGTGTTATTTAATGCCAAAATATTATTTTCTTGTGAGACTTGGGAAGTTCTTTTTCCAAAAATATATTGCCAGTAATTTTTTTTTAATTTCTAATAATTTATTGCATGTATTTTTTCTTTTTTTTTTTTTTTTTTTTTGCTATGAAAATGTATTTCTGGTAATTTCCAATAATGTAGTTTTGGTATTTTTTTTTTTGTTTGGCAATAAACTCAAGATGTACAGTAGGTGAACCAGACCACATATAGGAATAGTATTCAATGCACAGTTTGATACATGACTGACGAGGCAAATTTTTCCCCACAATAGGTTGTCATTTTTTTCTACAGTAGACCAGTTTCCATTTACAGATAAGAAGCACTATGCCGAATACACAGGAGCGAAATCTCCTCATTCTCTTCGTAGAAGGAGGCTTCACTCAGCTACTTGTTGATCTGTGGATTTTTGGTTTACCCCCTCCCTGCCTCCGGAGGATTCTTCCATGATCGCTACAATCTTAATCTGTCAGTTGATATCTTGCTAAAGACCCTCTGCAACGCATCATAAAAATTTCTTTGACAATTATTCGTCTTGGCAAAGAAAGTCAGCTTAATAGAGCAGACCCCCAAAGAACCAAATCAAACGATTGTAGAATAACAATAATAAACAGCACTTACCGGTGTAAAGGTCCCAGCTAGCGTCCAGCTGGCAGACAAAAATAAAGCAGGTTGTAACTTAATACAAACCCTGCAAACTAACAGCTGAATCAAGCTGGTATTTATATAGAAATACCTCCACTCAGGTACCAGCAGCCAATCACAGCCCAAGCAATGGACTATCCCACTTTAGCACAATGAGATGCTCTATGGCAACATAAATAGCTCTCTTTCTAAAGGTTGGATTATTGTTCACTTAGCTTGCTACACAACTAAGTTTTTATCTCTACCACGTGATTTTTCTACAACGATCCTGACAAAATAGGTCACCGAGTGATTCTAGAGCCTGAATTCTTGATGAATTACGTTTCTTATTTAGATAAATCTGATAAGATAAAGAATGGTGTTCTCTCATTAAGACATAGGTCACTAGCAGCCGAAAACGGAGAGGCCCATAGAGGGAGAATAGTAATGCCTCGCTGTAACGCGTAAAGGAAGACATGCCCATTAGACTAATCACCTACTCTTACCTAATATCTGCCCCGATCGTCGACAGCAATAGGTTAGAACCAGAATAAAATTTTGCTTTGCCGTCTCTGCTCATGGTTTTATTTCGTGGCTAACGATCTGGCCAAAGAGTTATTTTTAAGCTATAAACATTTGATTGGCAGAAGCAGCACTCTGAGAACGAACCTACAGTCTGGAGTGATCTACAATGCTACACTATGAATCCTCATTATCTGCAATTACTTCTTCTTCTTACAGCAACCTCTTTTAGTAACCATTTACCTTGAGTGGCTCTCGAGCCTCGCATTCAGAGAATATCTAATAAAAAAGGCGTTGATGTAATGTTTGCAGAGCACGCCTTAGTTATTGCAAAATCCCACATGTATGCGTTGCCCAGTGAAGAGCGAACTCTGTATTCACTAGTAATTGTCAACCCAACTCGTTAACCTTTACCCCATCACAAGCTGATATTCTTTCATTTTTTTTGTTTGTTATTTGCTGTTCTTATCAGAGCTCGGGTGCTTTTCTAGAAGTGTGAGGAATCTAGTAAATTTCAAGCACACTACACAGTAATTAAGGTCAATCGGAGTAGCTCGTTAACCATCACCTCACACTGAGGTACTGAAATATATAGGATATTTCTCACTATTTTCTCTTTCTTTCGTGCAGTGTGTTTGGCGTTGTTTTGCGGCTGATCCATCCTTCAATTCCGAAGCAACTTGGAAAATCCATCTCCAGGACTCGTCGCCAGAGGAAACAGTGCTTGCTCGAATGGCTCGACGGGCCAGCTTGACTCTGCGGAAACGGCGGGCATCTCGACTTGATATTGGCTCACCTTGCAATCATTTCCACCGAGATAGCATCGTATCACTTTCATTCACGGATGAAAAAGGGAGTAAGTAGAAAGTGAAATTATTTCACTGTAGAATTAAAAGAAAATCGTATTAGATTTTTTTAAAAATCAAACATTATTCTTATTATTACAGTAATCTCTGCTCTTTTTAAAAATAAAATCCTTTCCCCCCAAGCAGAGCAATAAATCCACTAAAACGCAAGAGTTCACTGAGTGTGAGTGAATATGATAAAAAGAAAACATTATTAAAGAAAGACAACAATAAAAAGATCAGGAATTAAGAAGAGAAAAGATAACGATTGGCATTGCATTTACATTTTTGAAGATCAAACTTGTAGGATACTGCGTATATTGACCATTTCTTGTTCGTATATCTCTGGGTCACCACTTATGACTTTTGCTTGATGTTGTAAGCAGCGGACGATCTCTTTCTTTACACTCTATGGGCGGTGGGAGTTGAAATTGAGGTATTGTCTGGTGAATGTTGGCTTACTGTGTACGGATGTCTTGAACACATGCTCTATTCGCGATATTAGTACATCCAGGAACGTTAGTTTGTTGTTTTCTCTTTCCATTGTGAACTGTTTCGATGGTTTTATTGAGTTTACATGGTCCAGTAGAGGTTGGATCCCTACGTGGTGTGGCCACAGTATGAAGGTGTCATTTACTTATCTCAGCCATAGCATTGGCTGTACTGATGTTGTTTCTAATGCCATTTCCACGAACTATTCCATGTATAAGTTAGCAACTGCTACTGAAAATATTGAGTCCATTGCTATGCTTAAACCTGCCGATATATGAAAACAACTCCAACAAACTGCGATACAAAATGAGGACAACAGTTCGAACAATGTAAATAGTTACAATACCTCATATCAGAAATATAGATATCGAACTTGACTTGAGAACAAGAAAATGGAAGAGAGTTCAACAAGCGAGGAATGTGTTAGAATAGAACATGGTTATATCTAGCCATTTCAATTGTAAAATGATGAGACCTTGCTGCTAATCTAGTACTGCTCTTAAATTCATAAAGTCTAGGTACCAAAGAGGATAGCTCATCAGAACAATTACCATGAACACACTTATCAGATTAAGAAACTGTTAGTATAGAACTTATGGTTACATCTAGCAATTTCAACTGTAAAATGATGAGACCTAGCTGCCAATCTAGTACTGCACTTAAATTCATAAAGTCTAGCTACTATATAGGAAAAGTCATCAGAAGAATTACCATGAATATATTTATAAAAAGATACAGGGAAGCTATGTAATGTCAATGGGAAAGTGACTGAAGTCGAGATGCCAGATCAAGACGAATAATATTGCAGATTCGTATTTGTAATTTATCAAGAATATCTAAATACATAGCAGAAGCACCAGACCAGATGTGACATCAATATGCAATTCATTGACGAATAGTAGACTTATAAATGTAATTGGTAGTAAGATATAATTTTACAATTGAAATGGCTAGATATAGCTGTAAGTTCTATGCTAACAGTTTATTTTCTCACACTTATCCTTTGTGGAACTCTCTTCTTGCTTTACAGTCAACATTGATTATCAATGTTAATCGTTATCTTCTGTACTTTTAAATTCTGTTCTTTTATTATTCTCACTCCTTAGTAATGTTTTTCTTATATTGTTCCACACTCAGTAACTCCATGCGTGTTAGTGGCTCCAGTGCCTTATTTCGGGTGAAATTATTAAAAAGAAATAAGAAGATAGATTCTGGTGAGAAAAATTTTCTAGAATGACACAAGGAACCAACTATTCTGGCAGTAGACGTAGCAATTGATTCCACATAATCTTTCCACTTCATTTCAATGGAAAACGTTAGCCCAAGAAATTGCACTTTCTGGAGGTTAGCATCAGCCATGCTGTTGAAGACAAATTGGGTTCTCTAGGACGATTAAAAGAGAACAGTTTCGTTTTGGGGGCATTAAATTTAAAAACCTGTTCCTTATAACCTTCCTTATATTCCCACTTTATTCCTTTTAGTAATATTTCATTCGAGAGTCTCTCCTTTTATCTTTGCTCATTAATAATTATATAAAGAGAAATCCATAACCTATAAACAATAATACATCTTTTTATACTGCGTCTTATCGCAATAGAGTTAATCATGACCCTCCGCAGATTTTATCTTTTTATCTGTGAATTGTCATGTATTCAAAGGAAATATAGGGAAATGTTTTTCATTATTTTCTCCTTCTAAATTCCATGTCCCTTCAGAATGTTGACGGTCACCCCACCCCCAACATTTTTCTCTGATAATAACATTCTCGATAACTACAAATGGTATTGAAACTGTTAGTGGAGTGGTTTTCCCTTGCCTCCTCCACAGTGTTTTATTGAGACACCATCAATAGTTAGCTGGTGATTTTACTTATCAACATTTTTTCCGCCCTTTGATAAGTTTCATCCTACAGGGTTGCCTTGCTAAATAGTTTTAGGAGCTGTGAAGCTAGTTTTCTGGCTGACCATTTGACAAACGATTTCATGTATATATAAGTTTCATCTTAGTTAAAGTTCTAAAAAAAATATTCTAAAAAATTTAAGGTAACCACTTACCTTATTTTTTTCAAGTTAATAGTAAAAAGAAAAAAAATGACAGATATTATTCAGACTTGAAGAGTCAAAAAGTTGGGAATGGTATGAGTATGATAAACATAAATAAAAAAAACAAACTTATTAAATTTATATCCCCTTCTTTCAAATAAATGCAAATTAATAACAATTCATGTCACTCTCCCACCGCCGTAAGGTTGTCTCCCTGTGTCTTTTCTATAAAAACTTTTGTTGAAATTGTTCAGATGAACTCATCACGACATAGATATTTTGAATTTAAGCACAGTACTAGACCGGTGTCGAGGTCTCATCAATTTACAGTTGAGCTGGCTTAGATGTAACCGTAAGTTCTATGCTAACAGTTTCTTTTCTCGCACTTCTTGTTTGTGGAGCTCCCTTCCTGTGCCATGCTTTCCAGCCAACTTTAATCTACAAAAATTTAAATGCAATGTCAATCGCTGTCTATTGTCCTCCTGATTACTCTTTTCGTTCTCGGTCATACACGCTTAGGCGGTCATGTATCTTTCGATACATGACTGACGAGGCAGATTTTTTTTCCTGCAGTAGGCTAACATTTCTTTCTGCGGTAGAATAGTTGCCATCCAAGGCTACAGAACCCGGGCTGTCCTGCTATTTACCCATAGCTGGGGGAGGAGAAGAAGAGGATTCATACCTTTCCCAAGGGTATTAGCACGTAAGTGAATGTAACGGATTTGACACATCCGGGTTTCTCTCTCCTCAGAGGCAGAGAGTTCGACCGTCAATCGAAAAGCTCGACTCGATTCGATATTTACTGCCCCTCCCAACGTGGGAAAGATGTGGCACAAGGCCGAGTTTAACGTGGGTTTTCTGAGCCCGTAGGTTCGGCCAAAAAATGCCCGTAGAACCCGTTCGGCCAAAAAATGCCCGTAGAGCCTCGTCCGGGTTCCTCTCTGGTCAGAGGCAGAGAGTTTGACCGTCAAACCGAGAAGTTCGGCTTGATTCGGTATCTATCAGCCCCCACGAGGGTTGCATGCGGCACAAGGCCGAGTTTAACGTGGATTTTCTGAGCCTGTAGGGGTCGGCCAAAAAATGTCCGTAGAACCCATGTAAACGGGATCGGGTTGGTCAACCTCCCCGAACAAGATTCTGCCCTTCGGCGGAGCCTCGTCCCGGTTCCTCTCTACTCAGAGGCAGAGAGTTCGACCGTCAAGCCGAGAAGCTCGGCTTGATTCGGTATCTAGTCACCCCCAAAAGGGTTGCATGTGGCACAAGGCCGAGTTTATCGTGGGTTTTCCGAGCCCGTAGGCTCAGCCAAAAAATGCCCGTATAACCCGTATAAACGAGATCGGGTTGGTCATTTTCCCCGAACGAGATTCTGCCCTTCGGCGGAACCTCGTCCGGTTTCCTTTCTGCTCAAAAAGCAGAGAGTTCGACAGTCAAGTCGAAGCTCAAATGATTCGTCCCTCTCTCTTGAGAGGGGTAGTATACATAGTGTTAGGAAGAGTTCATTCTGTAGTTATAGGTAAGGTCCCATGACATAAACAAATAAATAATAATAATAATGAAAGAAAATGTCCTTTTTGCTTTCTTGGAATTTCAAACCGAATCCTTCCACTGTCTATGTCAATGGATATCTCGTCTATATTTTTAGTGCTGCTCAGTGCAGACCTGAACTCAGTTGAAAAGGGTCAGCAGTAACTGAACAGCACAAAAAGAACAAGACGCGATATCCCTGGACACAGACAGAATTAGCTTTGTATTAAAAAATGCTACCTCAACATGTTTTCTCTTATTTACTTATATTTTTAGATGCGAATTCCAAGGTACCATCGCGCCCAGATTATCATCGTCCAAGTGTATGTGGGAATGAATACAATGAAGACACAGATGCTGAAAACGAAGAGACCGAAAAAATTTTACAGTGAGAAATTTTCTATATATATATATGTTTTTCACATAATGCCTTAATTACATATTTTTGGGGATGACTCATAAGATTCGAAAACTTGGATACAAGTATAACAATCATGTCATCACATACATTCTAAATTCATTATCACTACATAGGTAGAATGGACTTACCACATTTTCAGATTGTTTCTCTTAAATTTGAAATATAGGATTGCACTAAATGTGTTACAAATATTTATCTATTTCAAGGAAGTTTTTTAATATAAAAATACTAAAAGTTAAATCCATGATGGTCAGAGCTGGTCTAAGCTATTCATAGCTGGTCTTAATTGGTCATAGCTCGTTCAAGCTCGTTATAGCTATATATTATATATAGGAGGGGTATAATGCAATTGTTAGAGCAGTGGAAATTGGAGCAAGGGGTTTCGTTTTAGGCACTCTGTACCAATTTCTGGGCCAAATTGGAATCAAAGGGCGTAATAGGGCCAAAAGTATAAAACGCCTAATAGAAGTAACTGAGAATAGTTCTATATGGATATGGAAAAAACGAAATACTCCGTGGAGTGTTTCAGCGAACATGACGGTATGACATGACTGATCGTGAATGCGTAATGTTGCATTCTTAGAACGCGAGGTTTGCCGTTTTTCGGAATTTTCGTAAATTTAATTTCGCCGTTACACATTTGAACTAGTTTATCAACAACACTTGTATATCGTTATAATGGAGCCTCACATCAGTGAGTGGGGGCGGTGTGCAACTGAAACCGTTAGGAGGAAGGCCCCGAAACGGTGCATATTCTCTCCTGATGACCCCAGTTTAAATATAAATTCGAGAGGAACACATCAAAATTCAGTGAAGTCATATGCCGTAGAGAAGCTCGGTGGAAGTGTCATTGGCATGAGAAGCATTACACATTCAGCTCGCTTTAGGTGAGTTTCAATTACTTTCCAGTAATTTCCTTCTTTTTCCTGTCATGTACATTAATATTATAGTTTGTATGTCATGTATATTATTATTATTATTATAGTTTGTACATATTGATGCTTACCAGTCACAGGGACGAATCCCTGCGACCGGTAAGTATCAATATGTACACACTATTCGAGAGTGCAATTTACACACTAGGTATTTACTGTTTCCGCACTAAGACGAGTTGTGACACAAGGTCTTTTTTAAGGCGGAGACCCAAGCGCGTACACCCGGACAAGAAACAAAAATTGTCCGCAGCCCACGCATCCGTCGGTTGCGCTGGCCTCGAAAAGAGCAACGATCCCTCTCCTTGGTGCAATGACACGCTAAAAGCGCAATATCTGTATTATATATTATCTATTTCTAGGCAATATCACTCTTCAGGTTTAACTAATTTTCATGTTGATTTTTTAAAAAAAAAGTAGATTTCGTTAATAAACTGTCCTTCGTTAGTGTTCTTTTATTCGAGAACTGAGGCAACTTTTTCCTAAACAATGAGCACTTTAGTATCTGTCTACATTTCTGAGATGAGGTATTATATACACTATTTACATTGTTCGAACTATCGTCCTAATCTTTGCTGCAATATTTATCGTAACGTATGGTAAGGCTTCAAGAACAGCAACAATCTGTAACACGAGGTGAAGTGGAAAAATCAGGCGTGTCTGACCACATATGGAGAGAAAAAGGAGACCACCGCCCTCTGTGAGATCAGGTTGAAATCATAGACAAAGAACATCATTGGAAAATTCGTAAACTTACGGAATCAACACATATGTTAGGCCAGAAAAAATCTCTTGTGCCGAGCAAGCATAGAAATAAATACAATATGGGAACCAGTAATAAGGAGTGCCACAGAAAAGCAATAATAGTAGTAAACGAAAATTGCTACATGACCTCTGGTAAAAAAAATGCAATGATAACAGCAAAAATTGCAATATGAGCACTGGTAAAAATGGTTGCTGAAGATATTAGGTTTAAGAGTCCCAGAAATCTATACACAAATGTCCTCAAGGACACATGGCACAGTGGATAAAGGCATTAGTTAGATCCAGTGACAGGGCTCAAAGCGTGTGAGTTCAATACAATAAAAAAACTTATATATATATATATATATATATATATATATATATATATATATATATATATATATATATATATATATATATATATTAAACATGTTTTGTTGTACGGTTTAGACATATTCTGTCAACTCATTTTCGATAAGATCCTTTCATACACGCGGTAAGTTTTTTTTATGTCATTATTGAAAGATGAGAGAAAATCGCCGTCAAGTACTTTCGACATATCCGTGTCATCATCAAGGTATTGTTTATAATAAAATAAATATTATAGTATCCATTATTGTCAGAGACAAATTGTTGTGTTATATGAATGTTACATTTCTTAAAAATGGAGGGAGGAATGCTGTATCAGTGTGTGACCACAGAAATCGTTTAAAGGGAGGTAACTCAGTATGGTTTGGAGAGTTTTCTTAAGACATGAATAGTAAAAAGAGAAACTATTATTTTAAACCTTGGCATTTCAACTTATTATACACATTTTAAAATATTTGTAAAGTATTCATAATGAATTTTATTAAGATTTGGTTTCAATTTTTTAATATAGATAGCTTCAAGAATTTTTACTTTATTCTTTTCGTGAAAAGCATAGAGTAATTTCAACCAGGATTTTCTGAATTGCGAATGTGGACAGGTATGTTGTAAATGTATAGAAATGTTAGATATATTATTCAAATGAAAACTTAGAGATTATGAAAGGATCTCATTGAAAATGAGTAGACTGAATATGTCTAAACTGTACAACGAAACATATCTTAATGAAAACATACTGCCGAAATATACGCATATATATATATATATATATATATATATAAATAAAAAGAAAGAACAGTAAGATATAAAATCCGGTGTTCTTATAGATATTTTTATTTTTACAAAATAGTGCTCAATGTAAATTTACAGAGCATTAATATTATAAATTAATTGATTTAAAATATGTTTTTTTTTTCGCTTTGAAACATGGTTGGAATTGTGTAGGGAAAAAATATTTTAAATCAATTAATTTATAATATTATATATATATATATATATATATATATATATATATACAGTACTTATAGTTAGTTCTAGTGTTATCGCTATAAATGCCTAATGAAATATAAAGAACAGAGAGATAATTGTCTAGAAATAACTGTGGATCCATATATGGTTACCAGTGGAAGGCACATTATTCTTTAATATGATTTCTCTAATGTTCAGGCCAGCAGATGAAATAAACTATTTAAAATTTGACTCATTATTTATCATTTATTTCTTAGTTATTTATTGTTGATTAATACTGTTATATTTATTTCTGCTTATGTGCGCATACATCACACACGGCCCGAAGATTACATTCAAATATGAAATAATCTGTTGCTATTTTGTGTTAAGCTCAGTATGCACTTATCCACACGCGCGTGCGCACACACACGTGTCGCCTCTAAGTGTTGACTTCTATGTTCACTTTTATATTTACACGCGCTCTATCTCTGATATTGAGCACTTTATCCCATAAATATAGCCCATCTTAAGACTATATATATATATATATATATATATATATATATATATATATATATATGTAGAAAAAGTTGCAAATTAAAAAATAATTATGTTTTATTTTATGAAAGTATATATATATATATATATATATATATATATATGATAGCTGGCCACTCGTATTTTGGCATACCGGTCTACTAGGGCGGCTATCCAATCCCTATTGCAGACTCAGGCACATTTGTGTTTATTTAACATCCACAGAGCCAACTTCTGGTTTATACTGCAACTATGCTGAGCAGACCTTAGTTACAGTTTCTGGGAGAGAGCGTGTTATCTAGAATGATCATCAATCTGAACAACACCAGCACACTCAAGCCCTCGGTCACGATGACTTGTGACTTCGTGCTAGCACAGCTATCGATTGTCCCAAGTGTTCCGTCTACCCAATTTCATTCACAAGGCTTGGGTCGACCACTCTTCTATGAACCTTGTGGACTGGTGCTACATAATCACAAAAAACTGTACCAAATAACAAAAACCACATCACTTGAGGACTTGGATGGATATCACATCTAACTAAGAGAAAATGGTGAAGGCAATGCTTCAGATATTTAAAACAAATCCTTTAAATAAATAAATAAATTATATATAGGTTTAAAAAGTTCTGTCAGGGCAAAGATAAACCAGTCATTCTGGGAGTAGAAAAACATTTTAAAAAAATCAATACTTAAAAATCTTGGTATAAAATTGTGTGAAAATATAGGAAATAAAATGAGTACCCCCCCATCCATTACAAAAACAACATTTGATGCATTTTTTAAAATAACTGCTATTTATTAGACTCACTCCATACTAATTACTTGATTATAACCAAAACTAAAAGGTAAAGAGTTACAGTGTGTTGTTGTATGAGTGCAAGATAAAGCAACAGAAGTACAGTTCATGAAATTATTTCTTTTTTCTTCAAATCTTACCATCATCCAAACAACTCCGGTAATATATGAAGTCAAATTTCCTAACATTTAAGCATAGCACATGTTTGCCTATTTTTATTGGGAAAGCACAACAGGGGTGATAAAAATAAAAATGGTTGTTCCAATGCCATTTAAAAAATGTGAGTCATGTTCTTAAATCGCCTTGTCAGATCAAAACATTCATATGGATGTCATGCATGGTACCAAACCTGTTCAGAAATATCTATAACTGTCATCTATATTGTTGTGGGGTCCTCCCCTTTTCATATAAGTGGACTCTACCAGTGTTACTTGGAGTGCTGCCGTTAAATACCCAGAGTTAGACAGTTAGTGAGAGAGGATATACGGATAGTGAGAGAATATACGAACAGAGATAGAGTGAGGTAACCTCTTGTAGAAGTCAGTTACAAGCACGTAGACTATAAGGAAGTCCTACTTCGAGACTATATATATATATCTGTATTTGCTACTAACCGCGTTCCTGGACTTACTAACAGTATTACTCTTTGTATGATTGTGTAAATACATTTTGTTTCTTATATTTAATTATTGCGTTTGTCATTCCTTGGAGACCGAATTCATTTCGGAATCCACAACATATATACAACCAGTTTCTTAGATCAATGGTCAAAAATGGCTTTGAGTGCATTAAATTTGTATGTCTTAGCAAGGGCAACATTCTATGAAACTTGTGAACTGGGGCTACATGATCATAAAAAACTGTACCAAATAACAAAAACCACATCACTTGAGGACTTGGATGGATATCACATCTAACTTGAAGAGAAAATGAAGACAGTGTTTCATATATTTAAAACATTTTTTATAAATTTTCTTGTCATTGTTACTAAAAATAAATAAATAAAATATAGGTTTAAAAACTTCTGTTATGGCAAAATTAAACCAGTCATTCTGTGAGTAGAAAAAACGTTTTTTTTGTTTTGTTTTTGTTTTTTTTTTAATTAAATGAATAATACTAAAAGTTGTGTGTGAAAAATCAGGAAATAAAATAAGCACTGCCTCCCCACTCAGTTACAAAAGCAGCATTTGATGCATTTTGTAAAATAATTTTGTAAAATAACTGCTATTTATTAGACTTACATCACGCCAATTACTTTGATTAGAAAACGAGAGTCATGTTCTTAAATAGCTTTGTCAGTTCAAGACTTTCATATGAATGTCACGCGTGGCACCAAAACCTGTTCAGACATATTTGAACTCTCAGCTGTATACAACCGTTTCCTAAGATCAAGAGTGAAGAAATCTTATGGGATTTGGTAAAGATCATCCTTCATTGAATCTTGCAAATCGGTGTTAAAGAACCACAAGGAACTTTATCAAATAACAGAACCCCATCTCCTGAGAATGGCCAACAGTAGAAACAACTAAAATGTAACTCAAAATAATGTCATAATCAAACTGTTAACATATTCGGAAAGAAACACCCATCACTACTGGAAAGACTGATAAAAGCTACTGAACTTGAGAAATCTGTTTTCCTAAAAAGTGTTTTAAGAGAAAAACAGTACTGGCTGCTCGGCCAATGAATGCCGAATGTTTCCTTGTATGAAAATGGCTAATATAACCATTACTGTCTACAATACATCAGAATGTCACAGAAAACCGGTGGCAAATTACTGCCATAATGCTTGCTAAAAGCCAGAACCATTTTAGGTTTCTTGTTTTGTAATCTGTTTTGTTAAATTAATCAAATTACTTTTCGGTATTAAATAACAGAGTTGATATACCATTTAAACAGAACAATTAATCAACAATTACACAAATTAATAAAAATGTATTTTTAACTTTACATTTGTATGTTTTCTGCTGTTTTTAATCTCCAAATTTTTCCTTTCCAGTTTAACGGAGCATCATAAAATTGCAATACGTGTCATCAGAAAAATTAAGTACTTTGTCTCACGGAGAAAGTTACAGGTAGGTAATGAGAACAGCTGACTGGGGAAGATTTTGTGAGATGTTCTTTGTTGACCTTTACTAACATGAGTCTTACTTAATCCACTAATAATCAGCTCATTTAGTAGTGTTGTGGAAACATTGATATTATTATAAATGAAAATAAAATATAAAATAATAATAATGAAATTTATAAATAAAATAAAATTTAAACGATGTATAAGGTATACTTGTATATAAAAAGTGTAGGTGCATATGTGTGTGTGTGTGTGCATGTATATATGCACAAGTATATATCAATAGGCATGCATATGTGTACAAGTATGTTCAAGTATGAAAAAAAGAAAAACGGGTTTTAATACACGTATATAATTGGGTGGATGTGTATGTTGGAGGGAATATAAGCATGTGGTTAAGTGGTCAGAATGTTACTTTTCTGACAATGAGAACCGGGTTCAAATCTCACCATGGTCAATTTGTCTGAAGGAGATTATCCTAGAAAGTGCCTGAAAACCATACCGTGGGTTGATCCAAAACTTGTGAGTGAAATTTGGTAGACGAAACACTTGGGAGCCGTTGATGTTTGTGCTAGCACAAAGTCACAAGTCATCGTGACCGAGGCTTTGGCGTGCTGTTGGTCACGCTAGATAACACTCGCCACCCCTAGAAACTGTAAATAAGATCCACTTGGTTACAGTTTAAACCACAGGTGGGCTCTCTGTGTGTTTAACAAGCACAAATGTAACTGAGGAGGCATCTACAACAGAGATTGCCTAGCCAATCTAGTAGATGGGCATCCTCGGATATGAGTGGCCAGTCATTAAATGTGTGTATGTGTATATGCGTATATATGCATACATATAAAATGTTATGTGTATACGTGTATATATGTGTGCATATATAAAATTATAAAAAATAAAACATCCCTGATTTAATATCATACAATGCCAATGGCTCTAATACAGATATAGATAAAACAAACAAGTACATTTCAAGTCTGAAATCAGGAAGTGATAAGCTTGGGTAATTAATTTGATTTATGATACCCACTTATCTTGTGAGATACCAAAACATTTTCCTCGCACACAGTTTTTTTTTTCAGTCAAAATGAAGAAGTCAAAAAGAGCATATACTCTCCGGCAAAATGCATCTGACAAAATTTTTTATCTTTGTTTCTTCTTCACTTTTATTTTGGATATTATTATATCTCCTACAAAACACACATGTTTGATTTTATAGCATTGATTAAATTTTGTACATCCAATAAACTCTTCAAAGAAAAAGTTTAATTAATTAATTCGATCTGTGTATACAGGAAAAATCGCAATAATCAAATACACAACTGCTAACCAATTATTAAACCAACGAAACGAACTAGTGTTCAAGTGTAGGCACAAAGACAAGTGGTCACAGAATAGCAGACGCAGGTCATAAATTCCTGATGAGGCTGTATATATATATATATATGTACAAGCATACAAAAATGCTTTAATATATGTATATGCCTGAGTGGTTGTGTATGTATGTACACGTACATGAAAGAATATGTTTATATATATAATAAAAACACTGTGTATTTTCAAGAGACTGATTTAAAATCCAACAAACACCAGTATAGATATAAATAAAACAAACAACTCAAACATGCGCACTGACACTCTCTTGATTCTGGACATTGGAGATGATAAGGTCATGTAATTTAATTTGATTTATGATTTTGAATTAAATTATCTAATTTTTGACGGCTTCTTACAAACATTGTAACTAACTATTTGTTCTTCTTATTCAATGTAGCAAGCCCGAAAGCCGTATGATGTACGTGACGTTATTGAGCAATATTCTCAGGGTCATCTCAACATGATGGTACGAATCAAAGAATTACAGAGACGGTAAGCAACATTTAATAAAAATAAACCGGAAATTTGCATCATATTTTCCAAGCCCTCTTTCCTCATTCTGTGCCCTAGAAATTTCAACTTTTATCTTCCTGAAGTATATATTGGGATTGGAAGTGTGTGCATTATTATGAGATCCTTCTAGTGAATCAAACAATTAAACAAATCTTCTATGTGCTGTGTCCTTTCAGGAGATGGCTCTCCATAATTTCCAGTCTTTTGTAACTTTTAATAAAGTTTGTCTTCTTGTGATCTCTAATAATTTCTGTTCTGACAACAATTTACATTAGTTTTTTAGGTAAGTTATGCATTGTTTCCTCAGTCTCTGTTGCCTTCAACTTGTCCTGTGAGTATAACATTTTCCAAACCCTCTTTCCTCATCATGTGACCTACAAATTTCAACTTTTATCTTCCTGCTGCACATAGTGATATTGGATAAGTGTCCTCTATTATGTGATCTTTCTGGTGAACTAAGCAATCAAACAAATTTTCTCCATACTGTGTCCCCACTGGACATGGCTCTTCACAATTTCTTGTCTTTTGTAGCTCTTAATAAATTTGTCTTTTTTGTGATTTCTACTAACATCTGTTCTGATAGACATTTACACGAGTTTGTTAGGTAAATTATACATTGTTTGATTCTATCCTTCTTGTCTTCAATCTGTCCTGTGAATATCAAAGTTTCCAGGCCCTCATTCCTCACTATGTGCCCTAGAAACTTCAACAGCCTCTTTCTGGTATTAAGTATATGTGGCTTTTTTGTTTCCATTTTCTCTAAAACTTCATTGTTGCTCACATGTTTGGTCCATGTTATTCTCATCATACTCTTTTAGAACCACTTTCTGTTGCTTCAAGTCTTTTCTTTATTTGTGAGGTGATTGGTTTATTAGATCATTTGATAGATCATAATTAATAAAAAAATAGATAAAAGATGTTAATCTTTTCATGTAAATTTATTGGTTATTGCAATGAGGCCGAGGTTAGTTGACCGACAAACATCACTCAAAATTTAAGGTTTCTTTTTTTGAATTGTTGTATAAGATGAACTACAATTTTTAAGGGTGATTTTTTGGATTTAAATGTCATCTTATATGTGGAAATATATGGCACTTGTAAAATCTGGTACAAACCTGACCAATGAATACTTTTTTGACTCAAGTATAAAAAATACCTACGTTGACTTTTGTGATTCTCATCTAAAATGGACTATTTTCAATCATAAGATTTATTTTCAACATTAATTTGATATGCCATTAACTTAGCCATAAAGAAGCTTCCCTGTACCCTTCTATAAATATTTCTATGGCAATTCTTCGGATGATCCTTCCTATATTCTAAATATTTATTGGGGTTTCATTTATAAGTGTTGTTTTATTTATTCCCCGCTTCGACCAGACAAATTGTACATATGGGAACTAGCTAAGGACTGCATAGAGACTCTGAGGTATTATGGTGACTGTAGTAAGAATGGTAAGTAAGAATATGTTATTTTGGTGTAAGGAATACTGTGGTATGTTTGGGTTAGTAGTTATATCTACAGTCTCAAACATAGCCTTCTACTTATCCTCTAATTTGGCCTTGTATTATTCGAAATAAATATTAATTTCCTCTATGGTACCAAGACTTTATGAATTTAAGCACAATACTAGATCAGCAGCAAGGTCTCATTATTTTATGGTTGAAATGGCTAGATGTAATCTTAAGTTCTATGCTAAAAGTTTCTTCTATCACACTTCTCGCATGTGGAACTCTCTTCTGGTTTCTTGCTTCCCATTAAACTTTGATCTTCAAAAATATAAATGCAATGTCAATCATTATCTTCTGTTTTCTTAATTCTTCTTCTTTTATTCTCCTCTCTCCTTGATAGTATAGTTTTCTCATATTCTCTAGCATTCAGTAACCCTTTCCGTCTTAGTAGCTTTTTGCCTTGCTTGGGGTGAAATGATTAAAAAAATGTTATAAATTAATCAACAAAGCATTAAAAATAGGTTTTTCCAAAATAAGGTTTGTGTGTAAATTTAAATCTATTTGCATCATAATAATAAACAAAAGAAAGAAATTCAAATGTGCAGAGGAATAGTGAAAGATATTTTCAAAAACTGGATTAGGCACAAAAATCTAAATAATATGTTTTTATATCTTCATACAGTTTTGACCCAAGTTTGGGGTTGACTATTTGCCCATAGCAGGGACCCTAGCAGGTGCTACTACGCCAGTTCAGAGTGGACCTGGGAACAACAGCAATTATGTGATGTTTCTATATGCCTCAAAAGCTCCCAATCAGATACTTCCTGGAACATTACAAGGAACCAAACATTTTTCCAGCATCTTTAGTAAGGGATTTTGTGTACAGGGTTCCATTTGAGGTTTGGGGGGATTTAATATGTTGTAATTTGTAATGCAGAAAAGATTGCTAGACTGTTTCTCATCTTGTGCATTGTGCCAAACAAAAAAAAAGGGCAAAAAAGAATAAATTTCCAAGTCACATTATCAGGAAAGAAAGCTTGGAAATTTTGATAGCCACAGGGCCCATTGAATGAAAGAGAAGTAGACAAAAGCAGCAAGTAACATATTTGGCATGATTAAGCAAAACTAATTAAGGAACTAAGCTTTGATTGATTGAATGATTGTTTTTTATGGCTTATCAACCTTTTGCAGCTCATTTAAATCCAGAAAATATTTTTAGATTGTAAGTATTTCTTGGAGATAATTATAATAATAATGGATAAATAACAACACTGACTTGATCCTATAGCCTTGGGTGGTAACCAGTCTAGGAGAAGAAGAGCTCTGAATTCAAAACCTCCACCTATGGGTTAAATAGCATCAGCAACTCACAAGTGGCTGAGCATGTGATTATAGCTACACCCCTAAAGACATGTCAATCGGGGTGGTGGGTTCTACCAACAGAAGTGAGAAGACCCTGAATTTGGATTTAGAATAATTAATGCATAACTGGGAGAGGGAGAAGTGGTGGATTCATGTCTTTCCCAAGAGGATTTGCATACAAGTGAATATAACAAACCTCACTTGAATTGGAACCCAGCTCTCCAGTTTCAAATTCCAAGCCATTATCCATTAACCCATCAGCACAAGTAATCTTTCAGCACCTGGTATTCCCAAGCAATCACCAATCCAGGTAGTAACCAGAATCAATGTTGCTTAACTCTGGAACAAACAGAATTATAATATGGTATGGAGTAATCAATAGTTTTTTAGCCGTGTACATGAAACAACCTTTGGAGTAAAGATGTATAAAAAATGAAAATACTTTTGATACAACCTAATATATTAATAATATAATGGAATCCTAGATTGGCATTAGATGTGTACATTAGGACAGTTTTGGAACTGTCATATTGCACTCATTTTGAAAGTTGGGGTTTGACATGATAAATAATGATAAAAAAATAGTGTTCTAAATCATTACCATTTTTTGAGGAAATGAGTTTAAAAGATTACGTTTTATGTTCAAAATATCATTCCAGTGATCAGTGAAAGCCTTATATCACAGCCTTATAAAATTTATAATTTACTGAAGCTTCACAAATTGTATATGGACAAGATGCATGGCACAAGCACATTATTACTGAATCATTGTGTCATTAAATAAGACCTTCATTTACTTCAAAGGGAAATTACTGAACAATTTAGCAATATTATGACCTAATATCTTATACAATGCATTAGTTTTAGTGTGATTTTCAATAAACAATGCAAACTGAAAACATTTTATCATTTAATTTGTGCCCAGCACTATTATGGTGTTATATACACTTTTATCTATTTTTTTTTATTAATTATGATCTCTCAAATGATCTAACAAATCTTATTCACTGAGTAGCCTTTTTGTAATCTTTCATATTTTTTTAAACAGTTTTTACTTATAGAATGCAGTAAGAAATATCATATTTTGCGTGTGGTGATTCATAATTAGAATTTTTAGTTCGAATTTATTTTCCATTCAATGTATCTAATGCAAAATATATGAACTTTATTTGGATTTCTTCTTGAGATAATAAAATGTTGAAGTCCAGTTTGTAAGTAAAACCTGCAAGAAATTAGATATTTCTGTACATTTCTCAGATTATCTAAGTGCCACAAAACTGATAAATGCTATGAATTGAATTTTTGTTGTCAGTACTTATCACATTAGACTCCCACTTGGAAAAGAAAAGTAAAAAATCAACCTGTCCTAGTGCACATGAAAGAAGCTTTAGAGTAAAGGTCTGTATATTAAAAAAAAGGTAGGTTTGATATGCCGTAATTTTATGCGTTTGATTCTCTTTTCATTTCATATGATTATCAGACTTGATCAGACATTAGGAAAACCAACAGCACTTTATCAAAATGTCCGAGACAGAGACAAGATGACAATCAGTGCTCGGATTGTTCGAGTTGAAAATCAGGTGAGTTATCTTTACTTTATTCGTTATATATTTTTCATATTTAATTGATGATTTGATACATATCTTCACATGTCAGATAATTGAACAATGATTTTTGATGGAGTTTTACAGAAGGAATTGCAACGAGAAATAATCACATTTTTTCAGTATGATTTTTTTTTTTTCATATGGTAACAGATTCAGGCACAGGTAAAGGGTGGACACAAGTGGGGGCTGACAATGTGAAAACTTGTCAGACGACATTAAAGAGTCGAAGGAGATGACAATGCCGTCACTTCCGAGAACCACCACCAATAGTTCATAATGGAGGACGTTGTCTGTTTCTTCTGACAGTAGGTTGCCCCAACAATTGAAGCAGACAAGGGACTGATGATGATGATGATGATGATGACGATGACGACGACGATGATGATGATGATGATGATGATCATCATCATCATCATCATTATCATCATCATCATCATCTAATAATCATACCAGATAACGAATAAAAATAAAATAAAGGGTACAATAAATAACATTTCCCATAACACCGTCTTTTTATAATCAATAAGCAGTCATCTTATGCTGCAGGTATAGGATAAATTTATGATAAATTTACTATATTTTTTGACCCCATCTTATCTGGAGGTTGACTTATATGTGGAAATATACGATAATTATTTTCAATAAAAAGTGTTTTTTATTGTGTCTGAAATGGATTAAGTAATAGAATAGGTTATGATAATGTGTCTGTTATGATTTGAATACATTTTAACATTTTTTTTATTCATTCCCTTTAAAGATGCATTTTTTATTCATTCCCTTTAAAGAATGCATTTTTTTATTCATTCTTTTTAAAGATTCATTTTTTTGTTCATTCTCTATAAAGAATGCATTTTTTATTCATTCCCTTTAAAGATGCATAGTTAAATCACTTCTTGTGTTCCAGTAGTGTTCCAACTGTATGAAGGTGGTTCCACACAAACAGCTTTTCCCAAGAAAAGAAACTTTGTGGAATTGACTCCCAAATGAGTGCTTTCCTGAACAGTTCAATCTTAACTATTTTTAAGTCAAGGATCAATCCCCTCCTTCGTTCATATCACATACACCATTCATTACCATTTTAATATTTAATTTTTCTTCCCTCTTCAGATGTGTCAAATGGATCAGAAATTGGATAACGTCCTTGATTTGCTGCAGATTGTAATGAAACAGGTAGTTACAGATCCAACAGAACAAAAGAATTGGTCACAGCAGAGTGAAGAGGCAGAAGACATTGCTGACAAAGTATAGCAACACATGGTGACAGGTGAATCAAAATAGATACCTAAAAGTTCAAAATGTGAATGTTGCCAAGAGATGAAATGTCAATCATTACCTTTTAAGTCATTTTGCTTTTCTTCAGAAAAGATATTTTTTATTCCACATTAAATAATACCAAAGATAACAGGTATATATATATATATATATATATATATATATATATATATATATATTTATGGTAGCGCCTTGTTTTGGGGGGGCAGGTGGGAGGGTATCTATTTTTACATTTTGTCCACTTCTATTTAAAACCTCTTTTTTTTACTAATTTTGGATTCTTACTGAAATTATTTATATTTTGATAGTCTAAGATAATTTTTTTTTAATTATATGAATTTTTTTCTTTTTGTACTTTTTATTATCAAGTTTTTTCTTTCTTTAAATTAATGGAAACAATGACTAACCTAAAAAAAAAAAATGAGTAAAAATATGTGGAATAAGAAATATTATCACCAAGGTGTATCAAATTATTTTTATTTTTTAATTATATTTTAATTAAATTTTAATATTAATTTCTCCATTCAGCATATGTCAATGCTCGTAAATTTTGTGAATCTTTTTGAGCACCTTGAATGTCAAGTTCAATATTTCATTCTTCATTTTAAATTATCTCCGAGTCATCCACTTCCAGTTTTTTTAATTCAAAGAACAAGTTAACCCCTTTAGAATGATTAAACAAGTTTTTGGCAATATAGTGAGATATTGTTTTCATTACCAGAATTCTGCAAAAAGATTTGGCATTTGAAAATAATGCCTCAAAAATGCCAGAATCTCAATAATCTGTATCTGGCATTATAATGACCAATTAGATACAGGTGAATAAGATAAAATTATAAGATACAGGTGAATAGGATGGATAAAGATATACATAATAATAATATTAAAAACTGATTATTTTTTTTTTTATATATTTGTAACTTACTTAATGATATATATGTAATAATTATAGTATTAACAAGTTAGTATAGTCATAGTTTTGAGATCTGTCCTAGGTATAATCTTTGGAATAAAGGATTCGGCAAAGAAATGAAAATTCCTTTTTGCTAATAATAATATAATGAAGTCATAGATATGCATAGAAATTTATCTTTCAATTAAATAATGAAATATACATAATGAAAAAAATGTAATATGCATAATGAAAAATATACATAATGAAAATATCCATAATGAAAATATCCATAATGAAAAATATACATAATGAAAATATACATTATGAAAAATATACATAATGAAAAAAATGAAATATACATAATGAAAAATATACATAATGAAAAAAAATGATGAAATATAAATAATGAATAAAATGAAATATACATAATGAAAAATATACATAATGAATATATACATAATGAAAAACAAATATACATAATGAAAAAAATTAAAATACTTTTTGCTAATAATAATATAATATCGTCATAGATAGGATTTAGATATGTCCAGAAATTTATCTTTCAATTAAAAATCTATTAAAAAAAAATGAAACTATTTTTGATACACCTGATTATTTATGAATATTAATAACTGTGATTAAAAAGTTAACAATTGACAATTCATTTGGCGAGTTTGTCGACCAGAAAACGATAAAAGATGATTGAATTAACATCGCAAAAGATGGAATGGCAAAAGCAAATTGAACAAAAAATAGCAAAATATTATGTGCAAGATTTTCCTTACCAGTTTTTCAGATGCTTGGCAAAACATCACCAGTTTTCCAACAATCTGAAGGAATTTAATTTGAAAAACAATGGTTTAAAAATTTAAAAAAATCTGAAATTTAACAACAATTATATAAAGAAAAAAAAGGACATGCCACTTTTAAAAACAATGGTCAACATAAACTGAATCAAAGCATTATGGCTTCAGACCCAGATCAAGAATAAAGTATATATATATATATATATATATATATATATATATATATACTTAAACAAACACAAATATTTCTTACTTGTGTATTTTTTTATCAATCTCTATTTCTTTAATTTTATTCTCTCTCTTTCACTCCCCTACATGTTCATACACACACACACACACACACACACACACACATATATATATATATATATATATATATATATATATATATATAAACCACAGCAATTAAAAAAAGCTGCAAGGTATGTAAGACTTGGGAAATAATAGCACTTACTCTACTATACAGATCCTTAAAGTATTAACAAAGAGCTATCTATGCATCTATCAGTCTATATATGTAAATATATATATATATATATATATATATAAAATAAATCCTAAAGAGTCAGGAACTACCTACCTAGATTTCATTGATGTTTTATCTTAGTTACTCACTTGTTTTTTTTTTCCTTTAGACTGGAAATTTACGGCACTAGACAATTTTTTTTGTGCTGTTTGGATGTTTTAGTTCTTTTTTTTTAATGATTTCCTCAGATACCAATTTGTTTAGATATACGTGCAAATTCTGCCACCTGGCTTTTTTGTTTTCATAATATAATCGCTATTAAGCAATCAATTTTGGTCAAGTTTATATATATATATATGTATGTGTGTGTGTTTTATATATATATATATATATATATTTATATATATATATATATATATATATGTACGTATATATATATATATATATATATATATATATATATATATATATATATATATATATATATATATATATTAAAAATATAATTTTAATTATGCTATATTTATATTGTTATTTGTGCTCAATATCAAACATAAATATATGTAAATATAAAAGTAGATATTGGTGGGTAGAAAAAAAAAATATATATATATATATATATATATATATATATATATATATATATATATATATATATGATGCACTATTACATGTACATACCCACTACAAATTTGTACATCTTACGTTTCTTCATGGTTACCCACCTGAAGAAATGTTAATTTTAGTGTTGAAACAATATGTACAGTTTTGTAGTGGGTATGCACATGTTCTAATGTAACATAATGAATAAGTATTTATTGCTCTACTTTTGTATTGAGCCCTGTTTTAAAGTAATCTTTGAATGCTGAAATTTTACTCTTTTTCTTTTACATTTGGATATATATATATATATATATATATATATATATGAACAATATATCATTCAAGTTTCACTTTATAATATTAATAGTTTAATGCTAATTTAAAAATCACTTTTTATTTTTACTGTTCTCAGATTTTATTATACGACAGATAATAAAATAAATTTCTATTTTCAAATAAATACGAAAGATAGAGGCCCTTGAATTTATTGAATGATGCATTAATCTGAGCATTTTTGCATTCTATAACTGTCATCAATCCTTTTGTTTATTGATTTTTTGAACTTTTCTACCATTTGACTTTAACATTACTTCCAAGAGTCTTTGTTGTTCCAGATCCTTGCGTTGCTTGTAAATTGTTTTCCATTCTTGTAAATCACTAAGAACCTAAATATTTTTTTATTAATTTGGTATCTTTGAAATTTATTTTGTGGGGTTGGTGGGCAAAGTGGACAAGTGTCAACTTTGTTGTCTATCAAGAAGTATTGTCTTGCATGGTGTACATTTTTTGTGGGTATAAAAGATATCACTCTAAAACAAATCTTGAAATTAGAATAATTCTCAGCATATCACTTGATACCATCATTAAAAGTTCTTGAATATGTGATCATTTGGCACTATATCGAGTCTAATTCATTACCTCTTCGTTGGTACAGTCAGTATGGCGTTTGCCTTCTATTGTAACTGTTCGAGTTTTAATTCTCAGTAGTGGATGTGCACTGCTGATGAGTCCCAAATATTTGACGATACGGCCGTCCAGTGCTTTCTGCATTCTGCTGAGGATTCTTCTAGACTCGATGAATTAATTATTATTATTTATATCCCTCTTAATTTCTATATAATTATACATACGCAAAATCTCTCCATGCAACCGCATATGTTAACTCTATCATGGATATTGATCACTTTTCACTAAATACTGCACATATAAATATATGTATATATATATGTGTGTGTGTGTAGATAGATAGATAAATAGATAATGTGGATATGGGAATCAACACTGCATTGTGATTGTCAGTTTCACACCTCTGTGAGATTTTTCAGATGACGAAAGACTGATGATAACATTAAAGCATGAAAATGAACATCAACATGTTGATTCCAGTGTACACACTGTTTACATCTGTAACTGCTTTATCTTCAGTAATGGACACATTTCCTCTATAAATATAGCACATTTCAAACAGTAAACATGTATATAAATATTAAATATGTGTGCATGCATTGTGTGTACACACCTCCATATATAAAGAGAGTGAGAGAGAGAGAAAAAAAATTATTTAAATGATCTTGGTAGATAAAGGATGATTTTGTTTGCTATTCGCAGATTTTCCTTCATATGAATTCAGAGGTACAACCTCTGATGACAAACACATCTAGTCCCAAAGACAATCAGGCAAAGTTAACATCTTTGTGTCAGTGTTTGAAAAGATATTTACATATCATTTTTATGTGAATGCCTATTTGAATTTTCAAACATTCTAATGTAGAACTAAAATCCTTTGCACAAGCGACAACAAGGCAATGATTCTTTGGTTTGTTTTATTGCTAATTTTACTCTATCTTATTTCTGTTGCTTTTTATTCCCACATTCTGCATTTATAAATGTTTTGATTGTTAAACTGCACGAAAATTCAGATAAGCTTATTGTTTCCAATATGCTGGAATTCATATCTTGGGCGTTTAGTTTTTAAGTATTGCTTCATTTCTGATTTTGTATTGGTTTCTTTAATGGTCAAAGAATTTATTTACCAAAAGGTTTGTGATTAAAAGCAGTAGGAATGAGAAGGAATAAAGTGAAAATTGCTTAATCTGGAAAAGTTCATTTTTGTTTTTTGGAAAGATTATAACTGAACAAAGAAATAGAAAAAGAAACAAGTTATTTTAGTGGAAAAAACTTTAAAAAATTTTTTGAAATCAATTATAAAGAAAGATGGAGATTCTTTTTCAAATATAGAAATCTTGTTAAAAGTTTATTTTGCAAAATTTACAATGTTCCTGACTGTGGTACATATGTACATGTGTGAAATTTCAGATATAACAAAAAATATATCTTTAAGAGGACATTATAAATAAAGACAAAAATAAATCTTAGCCAATATATTTTTTCATAAAGGCAATGTTAGGATTTTATTTTGCAACAAATATCTATAAACAAAAGTAAAAATGTCATAATTTTTAAAAATTTGAGTATACACTAATAAATACAGATCAGGCTAACTGAAAGTCAAGATAAATTATGGATGATGCTAAGTGATGTAATTACATCATTTCATAATTGACCTAGACTTTTCAATTAGCATTATGTTTATTGATGAATAATTTGGAAAAAATGAATTAGAATAAATAATAGTAATTTTACTTTTGTTTATAAACACTTGTTGCAAAATAAAATCCTTATATTTGTCTTGATAAAGTCCACCAGAGCAGAGGATGAAATGTGTTGTGTGCACATATATATATATAAAGATATTTGTGTATTTGTGCATGCATATGTATGACTATATAATCATTACATACGCATATATACATATATACATATATATATATATATATATATATATATATATATATATATATACACACACATATATATATATATACACACACACATATATATATATATATGTACATATCAATATATATACATATACATATATATATGTATATGTATATGCATATAAATATATATATGATCATAACAGTATATATATATATATGTATATATATGTATATATATATCACTATATATATATGTACATATATATGTGTGTGTATATCAATATATATATATATATATATATATATATATATATATATATATATTATTTATTTAAAATATGATTCCAACTTTGCGACATAATTTTAAATAAATAATTATATTTATGCTCTACTTTTGTATCGAGCACTATTTTAAAAAAATAATAACTAAAATACTAAGGAACTTTGGATTATTTACCTAACCAGTTCTTTCCTATTTTTTTTATATATTTTCACATATATATATATATATATATATATATATAAAGTTTTTTTCGCT
Source organism: Acanthosepion pharaonis (assembly GCA_903632075.3). Lineage (NCBI taxonomy): Eukaryota > Metazoa > Mollusca > Cephalopoda > Sepiida > Sepiidae > Acanthosepion > Acanthosepion pharaonis. Next base: position 558,748 of record CAHIKZ030004577.1, on the reverse strand, counting down.
ATTGATCTTAAGAAGTGGTTGTATACAGCTGACAGTTTAATTATTTCTGGTGTCATGCGTGATATCCATATGAAATTCTCAGTCTTGAGTTGATGTTTTGGTTTCTTAGCTATTTGTGGTGTTGAGTGAAACTACCTCTTGAATAGAATAATATATAAATAATTCTGGAAATTTCAATTGACTCTTTCTGATTTTATGTGTAAGTGGCCTTTTTTTTCCATTTTCCATCAACGTTGTTGTTGCTAACATTTTCAGTCCATAATACTCTCAGTATCCTTCTGAAGACACACCCTTTTATTTTCTTTAGTGTCTTCCTCATCTGCAAGATGATTGTCCAGCATTCTCTGTTATATAAGAGGACCAATATTACATAACATATTTCAGCACTTTTCTTTGTTTAGGAACAACTCATGAGTTATCTCACATCACTAAAACATTATTGTAACTTATATAATAAACTGAAACTAGCAGTATATTTAACATATAAATATATATATTGAATATATATATATATATATACATATATATATATATATATATATATATATATATATATACATACACACACACATACATATATATATATTTATATAGCCTATATATATATATATATATATATATATATATATATATATATATATATATATATATATACATATATATATATATATATATATATATATATATATATATATATATATATATATATATATATATATATATATATATATATATATATATATATATATATATATATATATATATATATATATATATATATATATATATACCTGTGTGCCAAATGGCTTAGGGTAAAATCCCTGACTGACACCAATTCAGCTGGGTTTCAATCCTAGCTAGAGGCAACTGGACGTCTAGCCACACTGATGAGCTGTGATGCAGCAAAACAGTCTGTCTGTGGATGACAATATATATATATATATATATATATATATATATATTGACTGCTCATTGGAAAGCGCTCAATATCAGTAATAGAGCTAGCATATTCATTTGTACGGATATGAATTTGTGACCCTGGCTTTCATGCTTTTTACAGTCATCAGACAAACTGGCTTATTTTTTAACAATTGTATATATTTATGGTTGTTTGACTATGTTTGGTAGGAGAAGGCGGAACCTACTTCTGTGTTTGTTTGGGGTGACACTCTCATATGCATAGACACACATATATAGAGATGTACACCTTTTGGTTCACACAAATGCATCTCTATAAACAATCCGAGGCTAGTTGCAGATGCATATCCATGCATTCTGGCATACATACATACACAGCTGTAATTCTATTTTGGTGTCAAGACCGTAGCTTTTATATGTTCTTTCAACAAGTAGTGGGTACGGGTTTTCATGACATTTTTCAGATTTATGGCCTGTGCCATCTGAGAAACTTACATTTCCTCACACATGCATATGCACATGTAGAGGTGCACATACACTCCTACTGTTCTGGCTCTTTGGTTGAGCTGGGTTCTGTTTGTAGGCATGGAGATGATGATGTTTGTATTTTCAATGCTAACTGTGTGTGTTGTTGACAATTGCAATTATGCTGATAGTAATAATAACTCTTATATTCATTATTATTAATATGTTATTAATAGTCAGTAATGTGTTAACAGCAAATTTAGCCTTAATGAGGATGGAAACAAAAGTGTAAAAAAAAACATAGGGGGTGATAATAATGACAATCGTAATTATGATAATTGTTGTGGTAACCATGATAATGAGAATGTTAATAATACAGATAATCTAACAATGATAATGACGATAATAATAAATAACAGTGTTAAAAAGCAGTACTAATGGTAGAGGAGATGGTTATTAAGTTTGTTTTTTTTACCAAACATAGTCAAACAAACATAAATAGATCCAATCTAATCATCACAAAAGCGTGAAACCCAGGGTCACATACAACTGAACATATATATATATATATATATATATATATATATATATATATTCAGTTATATATATATATATATATATATATATATATGTTCAGTTATATATATATATATATATATATATATATATATATATATATTTCAGTTGTAGATGTATATATATATATATATATATATATATATATGTGTGTGTCTGTGTATATATATGTCATGTATATATATATATATATATATTTGAAAAGTTTGGTAATCTCTAGGGATAATCCCAAGGAGTATGTAATCCAGAGAGGTCACTGTAAAACCAGAGAAAATATGAATTTAATTAAAATTAAAAAACAGACATCCTTAAGTTTTTTTTTTATGTTTGGAATTGTGATCTGAGGAACCAGGAAAAAACACTTTCCTTAAAATGTAATCAATGGACCCTTAAGGTTGTCTGTCTTTAATTTTAATTCAATTCATATATATATATATATATATATATATATATATATATATATATATATATATTTATGTATTCAATAAATTAAGAAAAGCTCAATTGTCTTATCTTATGAGCCAGATTTTTGACTAATCTAGATATCTAGTGATCACTAGTTCTGCTAACCTGAAGAAGCATGTAAATTTATTGTAAGTATCATATATCTTCTGATTTATATTATTATTATTATTAAACAAACAAAATACTGACATAACTCTTCCAATATTTTTCACTACTTAGAAAAGAGCATGGTATGTATATATATATATATATATATATATATATATATATATATATATATATGAATACATATTCAATATATATATTTATATGTTAAATATACTCCTAGTTTCAGTTTATTATATAAGTTACAATAATGTTTTAGTGATGTGAGATAACTCATGAGTTGTTCATAAACAAAGAAAAGTGCTGAAATATGTTATGTAATATTGGTTCTCTTACAATATTTTTTCAATATTTAGAAAAGGGCATGGTTTAAGAAAAGAAAAAGAAAATAAAAAATAAAAGTTATGTTTAAAAATTGTATACAACTCTAAAAATATAAAAAAAAATTCTACAAAAAAAGTTTCTGTGTAAATGTCACTTGTCTTGAGAAAAACGGACGTACTGGTAATCAACTTGTCAAAATGAATGAAATACAGCCAAGGTGATAGCATGCAAATGAAACATGTGTAATACGATGGTGATCTTGCACATCTTGGAATTTTCCGTTAGTTGATTAATTATGAAGAGGAATTAAACAAACTAATCAACTAACAGAAAAATGCAAGATGAGCTGACACCTTTCGTCGTCTGGTGGAATTTATTGTCCGCTCACAGCTATATTATCATTTGAATAATTTTGGAAATTCTGAAATTTTAACCATATATATATATATATATATATATATATATATATATATGTGTGTGTGTGTATTTCTAAAGAATGAATTGATTTATTGTCAATCTGACCTGTTTATTGGGTAATTTATTTAAAAAAAAAAATACCTCTTCTTTATATTTATTTTTTTAATCTAAAACAGTATTTTCTCCTACAAGGAGAGACACATGTTCAATGCCTATCTATTTTGGACATGAGTATCCACTATATTAACGTTTGAAATATCTATACATATATATATATATATATATAAAAATGAGAAAGAAATTTTAACCATATATATATATATATATATATATATATATATATATATATATATATATGTGTGTGTGTGTGTGTGTGTGTGTGTGTGTGTGTGTGTGTGTGTGTGTGTAGATGATGGTAGAATTGGCAAAGCTGTTTTAAGTGACAAATGAAAGACAAAACTGTATGTAAGAAAAATGCATTGGGATTTTTGAGGTTAAGGGATGGTGCATGTAAAGTGAAGATAGAGATTAAATCGGGTAAAATGATTAATTAAGGTAGATGTGTTTATTAATGTGTGTGCGTGTTTCATTTCATGGTGAATATGAAGAACATTGGAAGTGAATATGTAATATCAGATTACCATTGACTGCGAATGGGAATGGGATAATGTGGAGTTCTTTGATACTCAATTTTTTAAATACATTATGCTATCATTCCAAGAATTTAATACACAGGCACAGATGCCATCAAGTAATCACAGGAAACACACAAAAATATGAAAAAATATAAAAAATATTAAATACGAAATATAAAAAAATATAAAATATAAAAAAAATAAAAATACAAAAGTATAAAATATAAAAATATAGGTATTAAAATTATATATATATATATATATATATATTATATATATATTATATTGCATATATATATATATATATATATATATATTATAAAGAGATAATCATACATTGAATCAATTAGCAATATTAATGCGATTATTAATTATGATTAATTGATTCAATGTATGTTTATCTCTTTATCTAAAATATATGCTGCCTAATATAATACATTTATATATATATATATATTATATAAAATTAAATATACAATATAATAATAAAATAGAAAATTAAAAGAATTTAAATCTCTGTGTATCATTCCATTCCCTGCACATAAAATTTAAACAATATTTCTGCTGAAGCTAAATAAATCGGGAAAAATGTGAAATTCATAACATGTTTTTTCTTTATGCAATCATATATATATATATATATATATATATATACATATGTCACGTCCATTATCCAGAACAACCTGTTCCATCTAAATAATCTTAAAATAGTCACAAACACTTCCAAAACCATTATGGATATACTCAGATCCTCAAACACTAATAGCAATAATATTTCTGAAGCAGGCATTTATAAAATAAATTGCCAAAACTGTCCCAACCAATATATTGGAGAAACAGTTAGAAATTTTTAAAAATGCATTTATGAGCACAAAAATAAAACAACTTAGCTAATGCACTATTCATACATAGAAATAAATTCAACCACAATTTTGATTTTAAAAATGCTACACTCATAAAAAAAGAAAATAATTCACTCAGAATGAAAATCCTCAAGAGTGCTGCCATTGAATATTACCTAAATATTACTCTATGCCCAGGCTTTTTCCCTATTTCACCTTTCTTAACAGAATTACTACTCTCCCAAACAAATGTACTGAACAGTATTAAGAAATCAAAAGAAAATAATTGAATCTGTCAACACAGCAATAAAAACAATATTTCCACACATGACAATAATTGACGTAATTTTCAGTTAACAGTATGAAAATAGTGTTCTCTAAATTCTTCCAGTTGCTAAGGACATTTATATATATATATATATATATATATATATATATATGTAAAGTTTTCTCAGAATTACCCTGTAGAAAAAGAAAATATGTATAAAGGAAAAAAATAAAGAATAGTAAAACTGTAGTTATAGCTGATGCATTTTGTCCAATGAGGAATTTTCAAGGCAAAAAATGAAATGAATTTACAAAGTATGTATAAACAACAAGCAAAATATTGTTAGCAACTAGATGAACTTAGAAATGCTATTGTATATGCATATGTTCAACTGAAAATTACATCAATTACTTTTATGTTTGAAGAGAATATATATATATATATATATATATATATATATATATATATATATATATATATATAAAAAAAAAAAACTAAACACTAATATTCCATGGTCATAATTTATTCCATTGGAATTGTAAATACGAACCAATTCATCAGACCTATCAATGTGTATGTATGTATGTATGTATATATATTTATATATTTTGCATATGTATGTGTATATTTACCACTAATGTTATCTATCTATCTATCTATCTATCTATATATATATATATATATATATATATATATATAGATAGATAGATAGATAGATAGATATATATAGATATATATATTACAATGAATCATTCATACAAAAAAGTAGATTAGTAATGTTAATGATATAAAATGGCGAAATCTCTTTGAAAACCAAAATTTTAAACTTGCATTAACCTACAAACCACTCGATGGATGTTCTGATCCTTGTTTTTAATAATTAGAAGCTGTATAAGGTCTTTTTTTAATCTGCTAGTACTTTCAACTGTACACACAGTCATCCTCAGGCATGGAAATTATTTTGTTTTTAGTAAAATCCAGGCAGCATTAGAGATGAAAGATTAAATGCAAATCGAAATATGTTTTTTTTAGAAATGTGTTATTGTTGATGGATAAAAACTTTTGGAGCGTGCAGTTGCAACACTAAGGTCGAATTTTTCTGAAAATTTAAAAGAGTGCGATTTTTACTAATATGGTAATTTGAAAATTTTTTTGTTTTAGGGGTTTATCAGTTAATGTGGCATGAACTAAATTGTTCAATAAATAGAGTAAATTTAGTTCATGCCACATTGACTGATAAACCCTAAGATTATAATGTTTATAATCTTTATGAACCCCCAAAATAACACTTTCAAAGTAAAACAAAATAACAGCGTCTGTTTCTAGCCTTTTTTTTTTACAAAGAAAATTAGTGTCACTTTCTCTCATAACTTCCTTATCTCTTTTTCTGTCTATGGGCTTTTTCTTCTCTACCCCTTTGATATCAATATATAACTTCTGTTAAGTTAACCGTTTAAATGTGTCAATATCTGCTAACTCACTCATGTCTTCTCTCTCCCCCCTCACTTCCTCACTTCGTTAATTTACATATGTTTAATATAAAAATGTGTAAATTTTCTTTTCATTTTTTGTTTGGAAGTAAAGTCTGATGATCCGCAGTCCTTTTAAAAGAGCTGTGGCAAAATAATTTATTACATGGAACCTTAAAGTGGTCTGTTTTTATTTAAAATATATATATATATATATATATATATATATATATATACATTATTACTTTAAACATTATTTTTAGTGGATACTTGTATTTGAGTAGACACTTTGTTTATTTATTAAACAGTATATTTATTTTCATCTACCGACCAAAATATTTGGGAAATCATATTAAAGAAAAATTTGGCCTTGCCTGACTCATTGGTCTTCTATAGCTCAGAGTGTATAGGATTTCTTAATAGCTTCTTCTGCCAAGAGAGCATAAATTTCTTTAATAAGATTTCTTGAACTGGTAGACTATATATATATATATATATATATATATATATATATGTATGTATACTGATCAGCTTTCTATAAAGCATGGATACATATATATATATATATATATATATATATATATATATAATTTTTTTTTAAAAATATGATTAAAAAAAATATAATTATAATATAAGCTCTACTTCTGTATGGAGCACTGTTTTTTAAAAATAAAAACAAAAATACTTAAGGACACTGGATTATTTACCTAACGTGTTCTTTCCTATTTTCCTACATACCTGCACACACACACACACACACACACACACACACACACACACACACACACACACACACACACACACACACACACACACACATACTGGGTGTCCATAAAGTTCGTGTGCACTTTAAAAATTTATAACTTTATTTGCGATAGAAATAATGTGTAAAAATGATTAGAAAGAAGTAAATCTATATTTTTTTAAGGTTTTATTGAAATTTTATTTAAGATTCCACATGTCCTCCATCATTAGCAATAAAAGGGTAATACAATTTTGCAGTTCACAGAAAACATTTGCCAACTGATTTACAGTAATGCCTGAAATCACATTAGTTATTTTAGCGATACTTAACACCAGGTACATTAAACTTTGTAACATTTTTCACAGATTCTTTCTATCACAAATACAAATAAAGTTATAAATTTTTTAAAGTGCACACAAACTTATGGACACCCTGTATATATATATGTATATAGTTGGCTCTCTGTAAAATATGAATACAAGTAAATTTTGCAAGAAGATATTTGCTGTTCTGACATAATGTAAAATATTTCAAATCATTGAAATTTATATCATCTCTACTGGATGGGCACATACACATCCATATACCTGTGTTGTGTTTTTGTATAATGAAAAAAATCTCTATATCTTTCTTTTCGTTTTCTTATAGAAAAACCAAAGATTTAAATAAAGTATTAAATCATACAAAATTTGAAATGAAAATCTTTGATACTTGAGGTAATTATTGGAAGTTTCAAGTATGACAGCAATCATTGCTATTTTTTGTATTGTGTTTTTTTTCGTATTTCCACTGGTATTTTCTGGGCTTCTTCTCTAATTTTTTTCTTTTCTAGTGTGAATATTTTTGGTTTTGACCTTAAAAGAAACCACTGCAAACTATTTTACTGCAGAAATATTTGGGAAAAAGCAAAATGAATCTCCCACTCCACAAATAAAAATGAAACCAAATAATTCCCTTTTTTAAGTGAGGTAATAAAACTAGATCACTTTTGTACTAGCCTTAAGTACACAACAATTTTGCTATTTTTATTATTATTATTATTATTATTACTATTATTATTATTATTATTGTATAAAATGATGAAGATTAAGTGACAACAAGTCTCCTTAAATTACTGGCATCATCCTTAGTATTTTTATTGGTACTATTATGATTATTTTTTGTTATGGATCTGAATCTACATACTCTTTGGTGCCTAAGAGACGAAGAGGCAGGAATTTTTTATTTTTTTGAGGAATTTTTCTGACCTCACTGGACTCAAAAGACCACCCTGTTTTATTAAGTTTTGGACACTTTAAATGATTTTTTTTTGTAAGATTCTGTTCTTTATTGCCTATTGCAAAACTTCCAATCTCACCCCAGATTATTAAACACCTTTTGCTAGTATTAGTCACTTAAGAGTACCTTAAGCTTTTGATGATTTTTGCTGGAAGCTTGGTATGAAAATTCAATTCAATAATGCTGTTGATTAACCTGATAAATTATTATTATTATTATTATTATTATTATTATTATTATTATTATTATCTTCATTTGCACAATTTTCTTTTTCAACTGATGATCTTGCATTATGGGTGTTCTTCATCAACTCAGACAGCATCATTCACAGAATATTTGCAGTGCTAAATCTCTACAGACTCATGAAGTGATAGAATACTATGTTTTATACTAATTTCCTTTATGTAGGGCTCGAAGTTTGGTGGTATAGACTCAAATGCTCCAATACTAACTGGGTCAGTAATGGTCTGAACATTCCAAATTCTGGCAACTTCACTCCAGATGTTAGTGTACTTCTTAAGCTTGTCAAATTCTTTGACATTGAAATTATGGTCACCAGGAACAGCTACATCAATATGGAGGCATTCCCAACAATCCTGATATCTGGTTTGGTAGTCTGTTTGGTTGTAGAAATCCCACAAGATTGTATTCTCTGGTTTCTGGCAATACCATTTCTTGACGCCTTATAAGTCCTTTCTTCTAACATTGGTACAAATGCAGATGACGGGTCACTTTCATGGTGGCCCTTGTATTCTTTCTGCATAAGCATTCCACAAGTACTAACCATGTGGGTGCCATTTTCCACCTCCATGACACACAACCTGCATATTTCTGAATCCATTCAGTCCCAGTTGTTTTCCCGGAGGGGGAAAAATTATTATTATTATTATTATTATTATTATTCCTCTTTCTTATTCTTTTCCTCCTTCCTTTCTTCTTCCCCTCCTCTTCCTTCTTCTTCCCCTCATCTTCCTTTTCTTCTTTTTTATTACAAAAAAGAAAATAATTATTTTTCTTCTTCTTCTTCCTTTCTTGTTTTCTTCTTTTTCTCCACCTCTTCCTTCTTTTTCTTCTTTATTATAAAAAAGAAAATAATTCTTCTTCTTCTTCTTCTTCTTCTTCTTCTTCTTCTTCTTCCTTCTCTTTCTTCTTCTCTACTGTCTTCTTCCTCCTCTTCCTTCTTCGACTTCTGTATTATTATTATTATTATTATAATTATTATTAAAACCATACAAAAAAAAAAGAAAAGACATTGTTTAACAATATTTTGACAGTATGTCTGTTTTCATGAAGCTATGAGTAAAAATTGCATCCAAGTATAAAAAATATAAAACAAAATACAACTCCATTCATGCTGGCTGTATTTCATTCACTTTTTGGTATTGATTAACAGTACAATCATTTTTCTCAAGACAACCAATGTGTCTACAAAGCCTTGTATCTTTAATGTTATTCTTCTTAAATCATACTTTACTGTAAGTGTTGTAAATATTGGGACAGTTATATCAATCATTTTGTTTTTTATTATTATTATTATTATTATAATATTTGGTGTTTGTATTTAGGGTAGAATAAGAGAAAGTTTCCTTGATTTATCAACATTGTAAATCACTAATCTGGGTTTCTCTTGTCCATCAATTCCGATCATCAGGTACTTTTTGAATCTGACACCATTATTTTTGGGGATCTGCCACTGGAGTGCTTTGATTCAGTTTCAAATTGTGGTTGGAAGAGTCATTTTAATGGCTTATTAAACACCTCATTAAGATGAGTAAAAACTCAAAATTCAACAACTTTTGTTGCTTATTTTAGCATAAAAATAGGCATGACTTTTTAATTACTTTCTATATCATAAACTGTATTTTAATGAAGCCATTTAAAAATTAGAAGCAAAAACAAATGATTTTCATTTATTTTAATACAATTTATATTATATGAAACATGTCAAATATTTATAATTTCCACACTATTTGAAATATTCCATAAAACTCAATTAATTTATTGGATAATAATATGAAAAATAATTCAGTTAAAAGTTAAAATTAAACTCTGTTTTATCACATTGTCTGGGGTCAGGCAATGTTACAACTCCCAGAGGTGTTAGATTAATGAAATAGAACTGTATTATTACTGAACTGATTTTTCATGCCTAAGTCTTCCGGAAGTTTTACTGACACCTGATCCCAGTATTATATGGCATTTGTTTTTGGTATTTTGTTTGATTTTGTCTTTTTTTTTATCATGATTGTCATTGAACTGAATTTTCATATCTCAAGTTTCTGGTGTTCTTTGCTCCGACTCTTTGCAAAAGCCAAAGAAATCTTGTATGATGATTCATTTCAATAACCTTAATATTTTTTATTATTATTAATGTTATTATTATTTTTATGTATGACACTTGTATAATTTATACTTACCATTCTCTTTTCTTGGTGCCTGTATAATTATATATAATTATAATATGAAATTTGAAAATTATTTTGGATCAATTTTGGTCTATTAACTACTTCATATTTCTTTTCCTATATATTTGAATTAAAACAAAAATTCTCAACTAATTTGTATCTATAGCAACTGTAGTTGTTGATATTTGTACACCATCATCATGATCATCCTTATTAACAAACCAAGCAATTTTATTTTTTTAATGAAAATTCTTTTTAATCAATTACTGATGTTTTTTTATTTTATACATATATATTTTTTTCTTTTTTATTTAGAAAATAAAAAAAAGTTTGTTTCTTTTTTTTAAAAAAAATCACATTTAAATATAACTAAACAAGGACAAAATATAATTTTTAAAAAATTTGGAAAATATCTTAAATGTTTGTTTTGTACATTTTCAATTGTAAAACTGTTTTTATTTGGAATAAAAAAAAAAACAAGAGGTAAAAATGGAAGGAGTTTTTAGACAGTCAGAACTTAGTAGAATTTATGGTACAAATCAAATACTAGCAAACCTGATAAAATTTAACTGTATAAAAAGAATGCCATCTTTTGAAGAATGTTAGATAAATCTTAGAGGTGTTTTTCAAATTTGCTCTTTATTACTTGTCTAATCAATCAACCATTTAATTTGTTTACCAACTTTAGGAATCATTCAGAAGACAGTAAACTAGTTTCTACAAGCATCTTTCCATTCTTAAACAACACAGCATAAAACCAATGAAGAGTAGATTTATTATGTGAATTCTGAGTGCAATTGAACATAGCTTTATTTAGGACAGCCTTTAGCATTTCAACGTAGAAATGATTCTGTTGGCGAATATAATGTTTAGTTGTATTGAAACGGAATTGTTTATTACAAATAAATGCCAACACCAAAACTTATACCTATCTTGAAAGATAGAAATACAAGCTTCTGACATAGTAAATTTTAAAAATAAAATTTTATAACAGGACTTTAACAGCTTTCTTTAAATTATGTAGTTAATGGGGTGCTTAGAAAGAAAGAATAATTATCTTAGCTTTTTCCAATCTCCCCTATAGACATTAGTATATGAATTGGAACCAAATATTTTTTTAAGCATTTCATCCCAAGCAAGGCGGGAGTGCCACTAGCATGCAAAGGGTTTACAGAGAGTGAGAGCAAGAGTAAAGAGGGGTGTTTGAGGAAAGTATAAAGAGAAGGATGGGGGTCAAGATCAAGACATCAGAATATGTTAATTGACATTGCATTTGAATATTTGTAGATTATAGTTATCAGAGAAGCAGATAAGGGGAAGGGAGTTCCATTGTTGGGAAGTGTGAGAGAAGAAGCTTTTGGAATTAAATTTAACTGTTTCGACAGTAAAAGGGTTGGATTGACTTAGTAGCACGCTTAAATTCATGCATTTGGGGCACCAGTGACAATAGATCATCAGAGCAGGTGCTATGAAAATATTTGTAGAAAAGACAGAGAGAAGCCAAATCACATCTGGATTAAATCCAACAGAAGGATAAAATAGGGAACAAATAAGAAAACATTTATAAATTTAATATGTTTTGTTCTTATTTAAGCTTCATCAGAAATATTTGGAAATGAGTGGATGTAGTTTATTGTCATAGCCTGGATAGTGTCATGCTGTTATAATCAGAAATAGTGCTTCCCGTGTGCTGTGATGGCTGAGCATGTTGGTGTAAACCATGGAGAGGATTGCAGTTTCACCTGGTATTTCTGAGAAGGGATGAAAGTGTCCATACCAACTTTGACCCAGGAAGAATCCTCAGTGGTGCAATTTTCAGTGGGGAGGTTGAAGATGACAGTCCAATGGGTGTCATGGAGAAAATCCTGGAATGAGTCCCAGTCAGCATGCTCGTAATGGAAAGCAGTCTTATGTATAGAAGGTTCCTGTTTAGCAGATGCTCAAAAGGAGATATCACTAGCTACCACAGAGTGATACGAGTTATCAAGAGGGCAGTATTGTGGAGTTTGGCAAGGGTGAGGAGAGGATGTAAGAAATAGACCCAGTAGAGAAGCCTATTGCTCATTTTGGCTAGAGAAACAAGTAGGGAAGTCCACAATTTGAGTTAGGTTTTGGGAAATGGAAAAATTTAATGTCTGTATAATGGCAAAATCAGTACATTTGGAATATTTCAGCCACACATGGTGAGCATTAAAGTCACCAAAGACAAAAGATGTTCACAGATGGATGTGGAGAAGGCGCCTTTTCTATACTGCCACCAATTGCGTCTAATATACTGAAGTTTTGAGAAAAGGTGGTGTGATAAAGAAAAAAGAACTGACAGAATTTAATAGTGAAAGACGGAAGCACATGAAAGATTAGTTGAAAGCCTTGAGATACAGTTCTCTGGCCATTAGAAGATTATCCCAAATGTAAATACCAAGGCTATGCATGTGAATACTGGAATCTTTTTATACCCTGGAACCAAGAATTCATTGGTAACAATGGAATAATTCAAGTTGGCTTCACAAAACCCAAAGATATCTGGCAACCAAAGTTTGAACAATTAACATAAATATTGGAGAAAAAAAGATTGAGATGGGTAGGTAGTTTTTTGTTAGCTGGTTTAATTTTATTTCTTTTTGTTGTGATTTACATAAGATATGTTTTGAGGAGAGAAGAAAAAGACCACTATATTTGTCATTATCTGTCATCAATAGCAACATATACCAGCCAGTGTGTGGCTGAGAGTAGTGCATAATGTGGCCACAGGATTGTCTACTGGAAATACATACAGGGACACCTACCCATGCACAATATGGTACTACAGATTCCCTCATATTATGTGACTGTTGATCGGAGCAGCCTCTCTAATTGCTATGAAAGAATTTGGGCTCCTAACAACCAGTTGGAAACAGTAGCCAGCAAAGTGCCAACCATGTACCCTCACAATAGAAAGACACAGCCACTGGGTACTCCAATCACAAAAAAGTAGAGACTCAACTGGGTACCCTCACAATGGAAAGAGACAGCCACTGGGTACTTCAATCACCAAAAAGTAGAGACTCAACCGGGTACCCTTACAATGGAAAGAGACAGCCACTGGGTACTCTGGTCACCAAAAAGTAGAGACCCAACCGGGTAACCTCACAATGGAAAGACACAGCCACTGGGTACTTCGATCGCCAAAAATTAGAGACAGTGAAATCATTGTGGTCCTGGTAGAAGAAAGACAGAGAACCGGTAAGCCATATCCTGATCAGGGAACAAGGTATGAACTTCCATTCCTGTTCAATAGGCAGGGAAGGAGTGAGTACCAGATGGTAGGTGAGCCTATCTACTCCTATTAACCAGTGAGTAAAAAAAGCATGTGAAATATGAAAGAATTCATATTAAGTTATAACTTATACTAAGTTCTGTTGTCAACTACCAAATAAAAAATGGGGTCGTAAGACTTGATGCACTCCTGTTGCCTTAATTTCTCAGCATTGATAAGTAACGCTCTAATGTGAACACATTTGAAATGAAACAAGTTGGGGGTATGGAGTTGAAGTAAGAAGTTTGAAAATTAATAGCAATGAGGAGAACAAAATACACATGACAAAATGAAGGATAGGTGTGAACATTACAGTCTAGAAAGCAATAAGACGATGAAAGGTAATTTACATATGGGTCCTCTAAATGATTCCTTCCAGTCTTGAAGTATGGACAAACTTATTGTCAGTGTTGTTTGGTGAAAAATTATGGCTGCTTTCGGCATTCCTCACCCAGCACTTTGGGTGATTGAGGAGTAGGTGTGTGGTTGTGAAGGGTCGAAAATCATTTACTAGCTGCTGATGATGCCAGGGTGAAAGGGAGTGGGGTGGTCCACCTATCATTTTCTCCTCCATCATAACTTACTTTTTTTGCCTTTTTCTGGGGAATTGATAGCCATTCTCCTCTCACTAAAAATGGCAAGTAATCAATGCATGATTACAAAAATTACAAATAGTATATATATATATATATATATATATATATATATATATAAACTTTTGCCAAACTTTCCCTGACGATCCGTTTAGGTGAAACCTAGGTAGGTTTGTCTGGCTCACTAGGTGTATCTATATATATATATATATATATATATATATGCGCATGTTTATTGTTGCTTAGTGATCAACTATGTAAACAATGACAGACTATCATCACTGTCGTGTCCGTATATTGTTTAATATGTTTGTAATTTACATCTTTGATAATGGCTTAAGTAAATCGAAAGTTTAGATTATATTAAAAAAATATGGATCAATATTGTGAATTTTTTCTTCGTTTAACGATAATGTTATTAAACTTATCAGATGTTACGAAAAAATTTTACATAAAATAAATAGACAACACTTGTCTATATTATTTAATGAAACATATATATATATATATATATATATATATATATATATATATATATATATATATATCATCTTGAATGAAAATCTTCAATACCAAAATTTATTCTAAGAAATTATGCCAAACATTAATTTTTGTTAAAATATCTTTTTAAAAATATTCTTTTTTTATTACTTCCATTGGATCAAATTTTAAAATTATTTCCAAGGGATTTGTTATTATTATTATTTGTAGAGTAATCAGGGAAGTGTTGGGATATAAAAAGTATTTGTTTCAAGAAATTGGTTAGGCGGTTCTAAATTGCAAGGATGAAAGAGATGTTGGGGAAAGGATTTAAGAATTTTAGTTTTGATGCAATGTCTTATAGAATAATCCTTTTTCTTAATAATAATAATTATATTTGTATAAGAATATTATAAGTAAAGTTTAAAACCATTATGAAAATCAGGAATTTGTGTATGATTTATAGATATAAATTTTATACAGACAAATTATATTGGGATTTTTTTAAAAATAGATATTTATACCATTTAACCTCTTGTTTGCCTCATTATGAAAATTTTTCGAAATTCCAATTTGAATTAAATTGAAGATAAAACATTTTGGTCCAGGAAGTTATTAAAAAAAAAAAAAAAATTCTGAATCATTTTTCTAAAAAAAAAATGTTAATTATTTTTTTATTTTTTGTGATTATTATATTTAAACATCTTCATGAAATAATTCATCTTTTGTCCTTCCCATTTTTTATAATTTTTAATCTTCAATCAATATCATAATTAGGGATTTTACAAGGTATTTGAATACCTGATACTGTTCTGGTAATTTAACAAATGTAATACAGTTTGTTCATTTTTACAGAGTTTTGGTCAAGCTGAGAATATTTCAGCTTCTGCTTGTATACTATTACTATTTCAATTGGACAAAGTAAATGAATCCTTTATTAATATGATATGCTTAGGTGAGTCTCAATTAAATTAGAAATCAAATCAAATCTAATTAAGCAGCTAATGTTTCACAATCTACCATCCAGAATAGACAGGTCAACTCTGGCTACTTAAATTTTGATCTTTTCTAAACTAGCTTCTCTTAGTCTTTATTCTTCACTTACTTTTATTTATTTTCCACTTTATTTCATGAGATACTCTCATGTCTGGAATAGACAGGCCTGCCCCGGCTATTTAAATTTTGACTTTTTACCCCAACATACTGTTATTCCAGACATTCTGTTTATTTTATTTTCTACTTTTTCTTCAACCTGCCTGTTTATTAAAAATAAAACTGTCTATATTTTCCAAACAGATCTCCCTTCTTTTTTCCTCAGAAAACAGATTAAAAATGAATTTTGAGTGAATTTCCCTGACTACCCATTTATTCCGACCTACCCTTTTATTCCAACCTACCTTTTTTTATTCCAACCTGCCCTTTTATTCTAACCTACTTTTTTTTATTCCCGCCTACCCTTTTATTCTAACCTACCTTTTTTTATTCCAACTTGCCTTTTTATTCCAACCTACCATTTTTATTCTAACCTATCCATTTTTATTTCAACCCACCCTTTTATTCCAACCTATGCTTTTATTCCAACCTAACTTTTATTCCAACCTACCTTTTTTATTCCAACCTACTCTTTTATTCCACCCTACCTTTTTTATTCCAATCTACCCTTTTATTCCAACCTACCCATTTATTCCAACCTACCCTTTTTTTATTCCAACCTACCCTTTTATTCCAACCTACCCTTTTTTATTCCAACCTACCCTATTATTCCAACCTACTCTTCTATTCTGGAGTTGTCTATTTGTATGACAGTGTTTTGGTGCTTTCTTAAATTCAAATTCAAATAAATTAGAATTTAACTATTGAATATTCTCTGGATTATTTGGACAAATATTCTTTGTCTTGTTCTTTTACCATTATCTTTGGTCCAGCAGATGTGAGCTTCTTGTGTCATTCAAAGTTTAGAACAACCGAACGTAAAACTTCCAGACTGTTACTAAACAGATTATAAACTTAAGAAAGGGCAAATAACAGCCAAAATGTGACGCTGGAAGGAAAGCACTCTGCAATATGATAATGGTTAAGAAGATAATCTAGCAAACTATTACTACTATATAGTGATTTCGATCCTCATTGGGGATTTCAAAATTTCAGCATTGTGCTACATTATGTTAAACTTAGTAAATGCTAATAGCCTGAACAGCGAGTAGAATATTATTCCAAATATCTTGAGGAATAAAAAAAATTTCTTAAAATTGGTGACACCAAGCCATACTAAAATAAGAATTATTCTTATGGCATGTTTTATTAATCAAGGATTCATTGAAGTAATACTGAATAATTAACAAAGATATTTAATTACTTTTTCACCACTTAACCAATCAAAGAATTTGGAATTCTGTGTAAATTTCTTTGGATGAACATTTATCATGTCTTTGGCTGTGTACAAATGCCAATGAGTTTTACTTTCATATTTTCAGCACCAGTCATACCTCCTTCTTCACTGGTGTTGATTACTTCCTCTATTTTCAATATCATCTAAAACTAAGAGGCTTAAATAGCCTTTTTTTCCCCCCAATTTACAATTATTTAAAAAGGTGAGAAAAGACTGAAAAACATTTCCTAAAAGTTTGCAATATTTGTAAAATGGTGGAATATTTCACATTGTCATTTTGGCTAGTCATATTGTTTTCAAAATTGTCAATATTCTAAAGCTGAATGTCGCTTTGGGAAAATTTCTTGCTCAAATTCATGAACAAAACAGTGAAGGACATTGCAGTGCCAATTAAATATATATATATATATATATATATATATATATATATATATATATATATATATATATATATACATCTTACATTATATTATGTGTTTCATCCTTGGTCAGAATGAAAAACCGTGACGGACATAAACATTACATCAGATGAAAAGATGGACAGAATATAATTCATATGTATATAAATATATCAATATGAATTGGGTCCAAAAATGGATTGTAATCCAACAAAATACATGAATAAACATTTCCTATTTCTTCTTCTTATCAGACAGAGAGACAGACAAACACATATACCAAAACACGTGCACACACATATGTATTTATATATATATATCTATAAAAATGAATCATAGGAATTGTCCAAATGTACTTATCTCCATCCCAATTGGCTATACATTCGATTATAAATATAATATATTTATATATATAAACATACATGAGGGTGAATATATGTGTGTGAGTAAGTGTAGATAAATAACTACGTAGGTAGCTATATATGTATATGTATGTATACAGATAAATATATATAGACACATATGCACATATGTATTCACCCTCATGTTTGTGTTTATATATATATATATATATATATATATATATATATATATATATATATATATATATATATATATATATATATATATATAGATATATATAGATGATATATATTTATATATATATATATATATATATATATATATATATATATATATATATATATATATATTAACCAATAATATTATCTACCAATATATATATAAATATATATTATCTATCTATATATATATAAAATATATATATTAACCACAAATATAATCTATCTATCTATCTATCTATCTATCTATCTATATATATATATATATATATATATATATATGTGTGAATATATTTATTATATATATATATATATATATATATATATATATATATATATATATAGAAATATATATATACATGCATGCATACATACTGTTGACATACACACACATGCATATATATATATACACACATATATATACATATGTAGAAACTATATTTATGTATATCTATTCTGTGTTTGTGTGTATATATATATATATATATATATATATATATATATATATAAAAAAAGAGAGAAACCATAAACATTTTTCTTAAAACAAATCCACATCCTAACTAAAAACGTTTTTTTAAAATATACATTGGAACAACTATGACATTTTCCTTATATATATATATATATATATATATATATATATATATATATATATATATATATATATATATATATTTAAGTTTCATTAAAAAGCCCTACAAAAGTACTGCGGTTAAGTGTTTATTTAAATTTTTTTGTGTCCTTATAATTTTTTTTTTTTCTGGACATAAATCATGAAGAAATTGTCCGAATGTATAGCCAAAAAGTACTCAGACTTGAAGAACATTTGTACAATTTTGTCAATCATTGTTAATGAAACTTTTATAAAAGATGCATTCCTGCTCAATTATACAACTGATATGTATATATATATATATATATATATATATATACATATATAAAATATATATATATATATATATATATATATATATATATATATATATATATATATTTATATATATGTGTATGTGTGTTTATATATATATATATGTTCATATATACATACTTATATATATATATATATATATATATATATATATATATATATATATATATATATATCATCACTCTCTCTCTATTGCTCTTTCTATATGTACAGTGGCATAGTGTGTGCAGGACCAGCTGAGTGATTGTCCCAAAGGGTAAATTTTTTGGTTTCCCAAAATTATCTGGATTAAAAAAATACTAGAATTTATAACCACTAATGAAGATGTGAAATAGTTTAAATTTCCTAGTGGCTGAATCCACAACCAAGGCTACTATATATATATATATATATATATATATATATATATATATATATATATATATATATATATCGAGTATGGATTGAATCCAACAAAATTATAGTATAAAGAACAAGCAGGAAATGTATCTTAATCTAACATGATTCATTTTTTTAAATCTTTCTCTAAGATCACTATAGAAATGATAAAGAATGATTAAAAGGATTGAAATGCAGATTAATTGCATGTTTCCCATCTTGCACCACAACAACTTAACTCATGTTTAAAAAACTACATTTTATCATCATTTTTTTATAGATCCATTATTCATTAATCAAACTTATTTCTTCCGAATACATAAAAAATACATAAATTGCATTGTATGACATCATAGAACCGCATCTTGAACTTACGACTTGTGTCGGCTATTCCGTGACCGTTATTGTTTTATAACAATCTTTTATGTCAACAAAATATTATCTTCAATGGTGAATATCTTTGTTAAAATGTTTGTATAACCTCTCTGAAGTTGGCTCATGCAAGCTGAAAGCTTAGATCAAGGACCAACTTAATAAAAAATATCCAAATGTTAGACAATTTTTGTCTATATTTTCACCTGAAATTAAAGCAAACATACAAATATTAGAATGGCTCATGATCAGACATAATAGACATTCATTGTCTGTTATATTTAATGATATATATTTAAATAATGAGCTGCTGCACCAATGCACTAAAAATCAATATATATATATATATATATATATATATATATATATATATATATATATATATATACAAAATATGCAAGATATATACTTTAATGAAAAATCAAACCAAACAAAATTTTTCAGCAGCATCTCACTAACTTTTACACACTTTAGAATCTAGAATGCTTCACTTACATTTATTTGAATATTATCTGTTACTTCATTGTACGTGACATATATCAAATCAAAACATCCTCCTGTATCTCACTAACTTTTGCATACTTTAGCATCAAGAATGTTTGCCACACATATCTGAATATTATCTGTTACTTCATTACACGGGACACTTATCTAACCAATAAGAAATGACCAAACACAACATACCATTAATCTGCATCTCTTTGCTTTTTATCATTTTTTTTTATCTTTTCAATCTTGAGCTCTGAGGAAGCTTTAATAAAGTGAAACATGTTAGATTAAGATCTGTTTCTTACTTGTTCTTTATACTATCATATATATATATATATATATATATATATACAAATGACTGCTTTGAATATATGCTCTTTTATGGATGAGAAAAATTCTACTGTTTGTAGTGTTTACTTTTAAAAATGTGCTCAATACAAAGTAGAGCAATATATTATTATCGTCACCTGAAGAAGTACAATCATAGTGTTGAAGCATGAAAGCTTTTGTGTAGCAATTTCAACATGTTTTTATTATAATTCCCTATAAAAATAATAATAATAATATATATATATATATATATATATATATAGTTAGATAGAAATAGATGGATACAAACATAAACATATGTATACACACACATGCACACACAGAGTTCAGAGTGCCATAACTTATACTAACACTCCTTAACATATCAAATGCATGTGAAGCCTACTTAACCAATGAAAATCAAACAACATATAAATAAAAATATCAGAATTTTATTCTTTCTCCATATCTCATTCTCTGATGAAGGATCCTTAATAAAAGTGAAACATCTTACATTCATAAATGTTTCCTATTTTTACTTATCTTAGCATATATATGTATTTCAATTTGATTCCTGTTTAAAATGGCAATGTAATAATATAATAATATGTCCATTGATTTGCCTTAATTTTGGTATTTAAGGCTTTATTCTTTATTCCTTTATTTGGTTACTTCAGCTTTAGAAATATTAATCATTGTTTTGTATATTAACAACATTTTGTCATCATTGGAACAAGCAACTTGATCACTCTAATGTGTTCATGTGTTATTTTATGACATCCAAATGACTTGACAATAGCCAAGGTGATTGATGACAGAATATGAAAGAGCATGACAAGGTTCATGCCTTTTCAGGAAACCATAATAGATTTTTATTCTTTTTTGTTCGTTTTTCAAGATATGTGACAATTGTTTTTTTTTTTGTTGTTATCAAGGAGTTAGGTTTGCTTTTGGTAGGGAACTATAAGAATTGAAATCTGTCTGTCTGTCTGATAAGAAGAAGAAATAGGAAATGTTTATTCATGTATTTTGTTGGATTACAATCCATTTTTGGACCCAATTCATATTGATATATTTATATACATATGAATTATATTCTGTCCATCTTTTCATATGATGTAATGTTTATGACCATCACATTCAATGAAAATTTTTCATTCTGACCAAGGATGAAACACATAATATACAAATATATATATATATATATATATATATATATATTTAATTGGCACTGCAATGTCTTTACATCTTTTTATAAACCTGTGTTTCTCATAGTCATGTCTCATATTTCTCCGCTTGTGATCCCAGACTTTCTCAATTCCACCCTCATTTTGAAACAATTTTAAAAAAAAAACAATATTGCTTTATTAAATGCAATCAAATGGGAAAAAAAAAATCCTTATGGATAATAAAACTTTCATTTGATTTAAAGCCCAATTTCCCCCTTTGGCTAGGATTCCTCCTCTTAGATGTGAAATTCCTCCCCTGGGAACCAAGTGCCACCTGTTTGAGAATCACTGTGCAAGATTTTCCCAAAACAAGACATACCTACAAACAATATTTTTCTTCATCCTATTTTTTGTTTTATGAAAAGAAAATCCGTCAAAAATTTATACATATATACATACATATATACATACATATATATATACACACACACACACATATATATATATATATATATATATATATATATATATATAAAAATTGTTTTTATATAATTTTAAAAATCCCCTTAAAAATGTACATATCATAAATCCCTAACATTTATATTTGCTCCCTTATAAAACAGCAGTTTTATTTATAATTCTGAATTCCAGAAAAGAAAAAAGAAAAGAAAAGTTAATTAACTATGTTTTGATGAATTCAAATTTTAACGGTAAAACGATGAAAAGAAATTAAATATCTGATGGCCCTATGTAAGTAGACTTGTGCACTCATGAAAATTGGTAAAAAAAAAAACATTCCAGGGAATAATTATTGTAGATTAGCATACCTTAGACTTTCCTCAAGGTAGGAGATTTGTCAGAATTTAAAAAAAAAATGTTGATTTTTTTTTTATCCATTTAGAAGGTGGGGGGGATGGGATATTCCAGTGTAGCCCATTTGGCATTGCTGATTCCACTTAGACAATTAGATATAGGAATTTTTCAGCAGAGGGACAGTTTGATGTCTGATTACTACTTCATTGTTATACTCAAATTTGCTCTTTCTCTCCCTCTATCTCTCTTCCTCCTCACCTTTTTCTCTCCTTCTCTTGCTCTCTCTCTCTCTCTCCTTTAGTAGTCAAATTAGAACTTATTATTTATATGCTCGAGTAGTCCAATTCAAGAAGAAGAGTAGTTGGAGGCATTTTTATATTTAAGAAAAGTATTTGAAGGCATTTTTAAATTCAAGAAAAACAGTAGTTGGCGGTATTATTATGTTTAAGGAAAGGAGTAGTTGGAGGCATTTATAAATTCATGAAAACGAGTAGCTGGAGGCATTTTTATATTTAAGAAAAGGAGTAGTTGGAGGCATTTTTAAATTCAAGAAAAAGATTAGTTGGAGGCATTTTTAAATTCAAGGAAAAGAGTAGTTAGAGGCATTTTTATATTTAAGAAAAGGAGTGGTTGGAGGCATTTTTAGATTCAAGAAAAAGACTAGTTGGAGGTATTTTTAAATTCAAGAAAAATAGTATTTGAAGGTATTTTTATATTATATTTCCTTCAGTGGATATCTGCCACCTGCAAATAGCTAAAATATATTGAGGTGCTGATGAGCAAATCAAAAAAGTCATAATGGAAGTTAAATCATTAGATCCTATTGAATTCTTGAAGGGGTTGCTCATAATTATTCTAAGATTAAATAGCTTTACTAAGTTTTTTTATTTTTTTGAAATACAATATTTTTAATATAAGTTTTTAATTTACATTATTCCATTAATGTTTTAATAGGATCCTTAATTCCCTAAATGAATAAAATTCATATTGAAAGTTGGGTGTTTTTCAATACTTTTATCCTTTTTTGTCGGGGATTGCCTCTGGTCAAAGACAGTCAAAACAGTCTGACGTCTAAACATCTGTGCCGAATAGTCCAATTATTTTTTTGACGTGAATCAGCCATGCCAAATGCACTATGCTGAAACATACCAAGGCCTTTAGAAGAAGTGTCACTTTCTTAATACTCATACAGTGAAAGACTGGTTCCTGATATTTTCACAGAATTATCCAGATTTACTTGTCTTGAGTATGAAAAGAAACATTTTTTTACATATAGAATTTTTTAAATAAGAAAAGGTATATATACATAATTTTTAATTAAAGAAAAAATTAATAATTTAAATTTAAGAAAAGTATATATCAGGTTTACATTCCCTGTGTAAGTGTCTGAAGCCTCTACCAAATCTATAATGTGGGCCCCACACTCCAATACATCTCAATTTTCATAAGGTGTTATTCATATAAAATAGAAATTTTATTGTCACCTAATAATGTATAATAATGGAACATAGGCAATATATGGGAATAATTTAGCTAGAAAAATTGAAAATAAATACATTGTATTTAAATAGAAATTAAAGACATGTGATCATTCCATCTTAAATAAATCAACAATATTATGGGCAATTTTTAGCATCAACTTGAGACTTTTCTTGTTAAAAAGAGGAATAATTTTAACCCTTTCAACATTATTGTTAAAAAGTAGGGTTTTTTTTAGGCTTAGCATCAGTAAGACAAGTTCATGGATTTGGAAGAAAAAAAAATCCTAGAATGATAACAAAATCCGCAGTTGTGCTTGATATAATTTGTAATGTATATAAAATATTTTAAAAAAACCCCAAAAAAACAAATGTTAATATGTTAGCGAGGGTCACAAAGCACTTTTTGGGGCCCCAATCAGGTTTAGTCCCCCACTTATTCTTTATTTAAGATAATTATTATTATTCTCCCCATTATTTATGTATGTGTATCTGAAAAAATCCTCACCTACCCAGAAAGTTTTAGAAATGTTAAAACTTCAGAAAATTAGAAAAAAACAATGAAAATAAATAACAAATTGAGTCCAAATAACACTGTAAAAAGTCAGGGATCAATTTGTAACTGTATGTATATAAAAAACATAAACACCTTCTAAATTGATAAAAATTAATATTTTCAGCAAATGTAGTTTCAGTAAGATTTATTATGTGCTAATCTCTAAAATATTCTGCAAAGAATTTTTACCTTTTTTCTGAGCATACCAGTCTTTTTAAATAGTGCCTATCAGATTTTACTGACAGTCTTTGATCAATAATTTGCACCAAATTTCTTGTAGATTTGAAGTTTAACAAGAATTTTTGGGATAAAAAGTTCTTTCTACACATAATACTCCATTATTGTATACCATTTAAAAAAAAAAAATTAAAATGCTGCTTTTTGAAGAAGCAGAGATTTTAGCATTTGCATTGCAGCTAAAATTTTTAAAAAAGATATTTGAAATGATACAAACTCACTACAAAATATTGTTTTAAACACGACACATATCTGTACATAAAGTCGGCTCCTAAAAACGGTAACAACTCTTCTACACAGCTATAGCCACCACCCTAAACCCAATCCAGCTCACTATATACACAAGCACGCAATTTCTATTATTATTTTAATCATAATTTTGAAATTTTCTGTTGTATCAATGTCTGATGAGAGAGTAAACGGAACACATCTGTAAACTAGAACATTATTTGAGAATTGTGAAGGTCATATGTAATAAAACAGTCACATTTAATATATTAGCTACCTTCTACAATACATTTTTATTATTATTATGCCTCTTTATTCCTTGGGGAATATAGGGCTGCAACAACACCTCTCCAATAGATGCAGTTCCAGGCTCAGCTCAGCTCATGTCATGCTGGCTGCCTTCACTTCTGCATCAACACTTCTGTTTTGGTGGATCCACTTTTTTCCTTCCTTGTGGATTCCAGTCAAGAGCCTCTCTGGTGACATCAGAAACTAGAACTGGTCATGCAGAGTGTGTGGCTGATCCATCCCCATTTCTGTTTATTAATGCCTATCTCGATTGTGGTTTCTCTGGTCCTATCCCACAGATTGGTCATTGGAGACAACTTTCCTTGTGGATTCCAGTCAAGGGCTTGCCTGCTGACACTAATGATTTAATGCACAGGCATCAATTGATAGGTTAAATCATTGTATTAGGCCTACAAAAAATAAAATAAATCCCAGTTAAACAGATAAAGCAAGCAAAAATGACTCTATGATTGGCAAATAAAATAGTGCATGTGTCAACAATTATGTTGATATTAATAATAGTAACAATAATAATAATAGTCAAATTAATAATTTTAAGGTAAGAAGAAAAATTAGTAGGGAAAAAGTAATAACTTCTTCTATTTTTAAATATTTCTTTCCACTAGTTCTGCTTTTTGTGTGGGACTATTGTGGTGACCCCAGATAAAAGAAAAAAATATATAAAATATATAAAAGAATTAAAATTAAAATAAGGCATTTGATTTCCTTTAAAAGCCATCTATCTCTCTTTCTACCATTTCTCTCTATCTTTCTCTCTCAACTAATTAGTAGGCAACTCTATAATAAAAAGAAGAAGAAAAGACTGAACATAGCTGTGAAAAGGCAGAAGTCTGCTGGCCCTGATTTCTAGTCATTGTGATTAGAAATTTATCATTTTAAGAGAGGTTCTATATCATATTAAGAGAGGTTCTATATCATATTAAGGGAAGGTTCTATATCATTTTAAGAGAGGTTCTATATCATATTAAGAGAGGTTCTGTACATACACTATAGAAAAAATGAAAAAGAAAGGAGCGTCAAAAAAATACAAGAATGTTGATCAATCAAAAAAAAGAAAGAAAAACAAAGACATTTTTGATGCCAGTTGAAACAAAGCACTGTACAAGTATTGTGGATCCCTTTTTAAGGGATATAAACTGAAAACTTTGCCAGAGTTACCAGCTAAACATGTTATATAAAGAAGTTAAGCGGTCATCTGATTAAGACATTTTCCACCCTTCCAAAAATATATGCAGATTGATGTTGCACCTATTTTTACAGCAGCCAAAATGATGGTGACTACTATCAAAAGTCTGACTTGTAACCTATCAAATATGCAGCCGAATGAACTTTCCCTACCCTGAATGACAAACGACTCACTCCAAATTGAAGTCAAATAAATAAATATATATTATTTGTTTATACCTTTGATTCTGTTTGTTTATTTCTGAAGTTTCTGATAAATATTTCTAAGAACTGATGACATTTCTCCACAACCCCTGAATAAAATATATATGTTTATAATTGATTAAATAATTATCACAAATAAAAATAATATTAAAGTATAAAAATCAGTAACGGACTCATAACTAAAACACCTCTGTTTGATACACTAGACTCCCGATGAACCTAGAATAAAATATCTATGATTAAAAATGATTCAGCTATGATTACAAAAGAAAAACATAAAAGTATTAAAAAAAAAACAGTACTAGACTAATGCCTAAAGCAAATTTCCTTGAAACCGTAAAGCTGGATTATCCCAGTATGAAATATATATGATTATAGATGATTTAATTCTGATTGCAAAAACTATAATGATGTTAAAATGAAAACAAAAGATAATTAAGTATCAATGAGTTATCATTTAAATAGGCTGAGTTTTTCTGAAATGCTCTTTGCAAAAATTACACATACATGTTACATGGTGCAAAATATAAAGTGTCCTAATGTAGTGTTATCTATGCAGAGAGGAGATCATTAAAGTTTTGAGTCTTTTAAAATTTGGTTTCAGTTTTTGAAGAATAAGAATAAAACTGGTTGGAAGAAATTTTATAATTCTTTCAATAAGTTTTGTCTAGAATCATTCATTTCTTATTAAGTGTAACTAATTTAAAAACCAGATTTTTAGAAATAGTTCCTTGAAAGATAGTTCCTTGAAAGATTGTATATTATGACCAGCTTATACTGGTAATTCTGGCTTTAACCTTTTGAGAGTGATGGCTTTAATCAGGTGACAGGAAACTAGTATTATTCTAAAAGTAAGTATAAAATAAAATATAAAATGCAATTTAGGAATCAAACATTTTTATGCAGCTCCCAGCTCAGAGTGTTAGATTTCAAGAGCAAGGCTTTTTATCAATTCAGAACTTAGTGTATAACTTTAAAATATTATTTTCTTCCAAGTTTTCATATCCTAAGTTCTTCATTGCAAATATATACAAAGTAATCAGTATTCGAAATATTTGATAATTAGTTGTTTTTTAATTGCATTTTTGTTTTTAATCCCTCTATTCTCTCAACATGTCTGTATTCTTTTAAAATCCATAATAATCATGAGTTATAAAAACTGTTTGCAACACTTTATGTCACTGCTTCACAATGTTTTTGTTGACCACTGCAAGACACAAATAATGTTTGCTCTCACCTTGTTGGTTGAAATTTATAGTGACATTGAAAACTGTATTGGCATACGACATATGTTAGATTAAATATACTTCAGCTCACAGCCAAGCTTATGGAATGTCTATTACTAACAATGGCTTTTGAAATTTGTATATCACCCAATGGTTTATGTTCTATGAATGTAGGAAGATAACCACATTTGTAGTTTTACATTGGAATGAGAACAAATGTCACAAGCTGTGGACTGTGAGCTCAACATTTTTAAATGCAACCTTGTATTGATAATGACCCTGTTTAAGAAATAAATATTTATGTGACTGTGTGTGTGTGTGTGTGTGTGTGTGTGTGTGTGTGTGTGTGTGTGAAGAAGTGAGTTATTGCAACTGAGAATGAGAAAGAAGTAGTGAGAGATAGAGAGAGTGGTAGAACATCAAAGTTCATATGGTGAAAAAGATGACATATTTATATGTATTTTGTAATTTTCAGATGAATCATAAATGTTATTTGGGTTATTGAACTTGTTTTTGTTTTCTGCTTGTTTCATGTTTCAGCCTGCTCATTCCTTGGTCATTCCTTGGCCATTCCTTGGTCATTCCTTGGTCTTTAGTAGGTGCACAATCCATATCAAAGTAATGAGTCTCTACTTTTACTGGTGAATGTACGGGTGACGTACAAATCATCTCTCAGTTACGTCTCTATCCTTGCACAGAGTGCACTCAGGGGCTTCTCTGTCAAAGTACAGAGGGGAAACTGAGAAAATTATACTGAGAGATGCCCAGCCCTGGGGAACAGCTGCCCAAGGTCGCACCCTCCCATTGCACTAGAGAGAGGGATCAGTGCTTGCACCAAGGCCAGCATAACCAATGGTTGTGTGGGCTGTGAGCATTTTTTGTCCCTTGCCTGGGTGAATGCACTCGGGTCCCCACTTTAAAAAGGCCTTGTGTCAGATCTCATCCTGGTGGGGGAATGAGTAAACACCATGAATGTGTGGGTGGTGCAATGGGTAGTGGCTCAAAATGAAAGCCAGGTTCAAATTCCAGTCAGATTAATTACATTCACTTATATGCAAATACTCTTGCGTAATATATTATTCCTTCCCACTAGATATAGGTTAAATAGTGGAAAATCATTATTATTCTTAAAACAACTGTTACTGAAAAAGAAATTATTCTTACAATAAAAAAAATATGTTTTGGCTTCAGATAGCAATCAAAGTCTTTATAACACATAAAAGAAGAACTCTGTTTTATTGTATTTTACAAGCAGTGTCAACCAAGTGTTTTTTTTTTAAAGCCTTTCTTTTATGCTTACCAACTTCTTCATGACATAACATTCCTTATTCTAAAGTAATGTGTTAATTTTCCTGCTGTTAAGCTCAGTTGGTTAATCCTGCTGTAGCATATCACTTAATTAATAATCTACTGTAATAACTTCAATTATCTACAGTAAAAAAAAAAAGAAGTGATTAGTAGATACACCCTGGTAACAGAGACCACCTCCTTTATTAAAAATTGTCTGCCTGAAGAAGTCTAAAAAATGTATAAGCTGAAACGTGGTAACAGCAAAAACAACAAAAAGATCAATAATGAAAAAATAAAAACAAAACAAAAAAGCCAAAACAAAAAAACCTTGGAACAGATTCAGATATGTCTACATTTTGTTTTCTTGTCATTTTTCTTGTTATTGTTGTTTGCAAAACCAGTGCCTCGGACAAGTAAAAATTGTATTTCATTGAACAAAGAGCTTTTGTGCAGAAAAAAAAAAAAGCTTGAGACTTTTAGATGTAAAAATATAAAACTGCATTTGTATTTTATAAACCAAATTGCGTTTTTTTCAATGCACTTAATTTTCAAGTAAATACCCGCAATTAAAAAAAAAAAAAAATGGAAAAAAATAAAAACAATGTTTTAAAAGCAGCAGAAGGATTTTTACCTGACTCAGGACCTACCACCCCTCCCCCAAAAATAAAATAAATTAATAAAATCAAAAAAAATTGGCAAGCAAAAAAAATTTATAAAAAGTGAAAAGAAAAAAAATTAAAAGAAAAATATGTCCACTCTGTAATTAACTTAATGTTTAATTTATTGTCAAGTTTGTATCTATACAAAAAAAGAAGCTTTATATGAAGGCTGACTGTTGAGAGTGCATCTGTGCACTTATTATTATCATTATCATTATTACTATGAAATAATAATTCTTTTTTTTTTTCTTTTAAATTATGTTTGGTAGGGAGAGGGGAGGGGAAAGTAATTGCCAAGGCCACAATGCCTGAATCCAATTTAAAACTTTTTTCTTTGATTTTATTTTATTTTTTTATTTTTTGCATTTCTTCCACCTGTTCAAATGATATTATTTTAATAACTTTAATTTGAATTCATTTTTTTTTTTTTCAATTTTGATTTAATTTAAAATCTTTTGTCAATGTGCATTTGGACAGGCACATGATCAATAAAATAAATCCACAAATCTTATTTGAGATTTTTGTCTTTATTTATATTCACTTAAAATTCTGAAATGAATTTCTGCCTTTGCACCGAATGTGGAATCGGTGAGCTGAGTACAACTTTCAGGCAAGTCTGCTTTATTCCCTTTCACACTATTGCCCTTAGGAAAGGTATTAATCTGTTTTTTATCCCTTTAGCTATCAGTTGAACAGTAGGTTAGGTTTTGATTTCTAGCCTTGGATGGCAGCTGGTCTATGAAATGTAAAAGAAATCTGTAAAGTATCTTATGATTTGTTTTCATAATTTCATTCTCCCAGAAATTGTATCACAAGAAAGACTGGCTTTAGGAATTAGACTTATTTTACAATAGCATTACATATATTTTTACAAATAGAATTATTCTTAAAATAGAATTATAATTATTCTTACAGTTAGCATTACTCTTACAATAGAATTAGAATTATTTTACAATTAGAATTATTTTACAACATAATTAGAATTATTCTTTCAATTATAATTAATTAGCAATACAATTAAAATTACAATACAATTAGAATTATTCTTACAATGAGAATTATTCTTGAGTATCTGTCTATATTTCTGAGATGAGGTATTATGTACACTATTTACATTATTCAGACTATTATCCTCATCTTTGTTGCCATATTTATTACAACGTTTCGGCCTTTCAGTATCTGTCTATATTTCTAAGATGAGGTATTATGTACACTATTTACATTATTCAGACTATTATCCTCATCTTTGTTGCCATATTTATTACAACGTTTCGGCCTTTCAGTATCTGTCTATATTTCTAAGATGAGGTATTATGTACACTATTTACATTATTCGGACTATTATCCTCATCTTTGTTGCCATATTTATTACAACGTTTCGGCCTTTCAGTATCTATCTATATCTCTGAGATGAGGTATTATGTACACTATTTACATTATTCGGACTATTGTCCTCATCTTTGTTGCCATATTTATTACAACGTTTTAGACCTTCAGTATCTGTCTATATTTCTGAGATAAAGCATTATGTACACTATTTACATTATTTGGACTATTGTCATCATCTTTTTTGCCATATTTATTACAACATTTTGGCCTTTCAGTATCTCTCTATATTTCTGAGATTAGGTAATATGTACACTATTTACATTGCTTGGACTATCATCCTCATCTTTGTTGCCATGTTTATCACAACATTTCGTCCATTGTACGCCCTGGCCTTCTTCAGGTGGTTAGAATGTTGAACTCCTGGACACATGGCACAGTGAATAAAGGCAGTAGTTAGATCCAGTGACAGGACCCAAAGAGTGGGAGTTTAATACTCGTTTAAGGTGATGGAGAACTTGGAGAGGGGAATTAACAGAAGATAACCGATAACTGATATCCATGGCACGTGGAACTAGAACAGTCTACCCCAGCGAGCGAAATAAAGGGTTCAGTTCAACATTCCAACCCCCTGAAGAAGGCTGGAGTTTACAACGGCCAAATGTGATAAATATGGCCACAAAGATGAGGATGATAGTCCGAGCAATGTAAATAGAAGTATTTTTACAATGCAAACTTTGTTTACACTTTAATTGACCACCAAAGGGTTGATAACCCATAAACTATGAATCACTGAATCACTGCTTCATTGTATTTAGCAAGTAGTGTCAACCAATTCTTTTTAATTTTTGAAAGCCTTTTGTTTATGCTTACCAACACCCTGACAAAAAAGACCTGACCATTTAATAAAATTGTTTGCATGAAGAAGTCCAAAAATGGATAAGTTGATACTTTGTAACAGCTGAAACAACAAAAAGATCAATACTTATTTTAAAAAAAAAAAAAACAAAACTTGGAACATATTCTGATATGTTTACAGTGAGTTTTCTTGTCATTTTCTTGTCATTTTTCTTGTTATTGATGTTTGCAAAACCAGTGCCTCAGCCAAGTAAAGACTATTTCATTGAAAATGAAATCTTTGGAAATTGATTCTTTTTTGCCATAACAGAAGTTTATAAAATGTGGAACAAATCGTAAACCAAAAGTAGAATTAGCTGAAAGCTGTATCAGTTTATGTTTGATCACCATAATGGTGGTTAATCATATCATATATCAGAAATATCACCAGATAATGGGTGACTATGGAAGAAAAGAATATTCTCTCAGTTCTCGTTCACCCATTATGGGCATTATTATATCCAGGATGTAATAACACTTTATTTCATCGATGGAAGAGGATAACTGGAAGAAAAGGAATGACAAAAATGCTTTGTTCTCAGAGAATGTTTTATGCAGTAAGTCATACACAAAATTAAGTATTCATATTTACATTTGTCCAACACGGATAAACTCTAACATGTATATAACAACAAGTAGAATTAAAGTGGGTGAAAAGGTAGAGTCTTCCCACCTGGAATTGTATCAGTCAGGTGTTCTTCTGTGTTTCTGGAGAAGCCATATTTAGGATTCCAGATAAGATCTGTCCAGATTTAAATGCCATATCAGTAGCAAGTAAAATGCTTAATTATGGATTTTTCCCAAACTAAAAGCTGTGGGTCAGAGATAGTTTCTATATGTGGTGGAGATTTATTTTCACATGAAAACCGTGCCATAGGCTTGTAAGCTACACCACATGGCAACTGGCTGGCCAGAACAGAAGCTAGAGCATGATGAACAACTTGTGTGTCTTAATTGGTTGACTGCTCACTTTAATTATTATACGAAGTGACGTTACTAAGCGGTACATCCCACGTGACTCACGTAACTTCATCTCGACCAAAGAGAGATAATCACTTTTTGTATGCTTATAACACTGCTACTCCGGTGGTCGATTCTGGGTTGTCCTTGTCAGTAGTGACCAGACGATCTGGAATATGCTACACACTGACTATACCAGAAGATGTCTTGCTTCTCAGGATTATAGGATGATGAGTTGATTGCAGGGTCAATCCCACGATGTTTCTTAATGTCACGAGTCAATGGTCCTTGGCCGCTGTCTACTTTGGTCCGCATATTTCTCCGCCTAAATAGCGTTTATGGATCACAGAGCTGGAAGAGATCGATCAATGTTAGTAATCATAGTGTTGTCTCAGACCACGGCGAGATGTGCTATGTTGAAAAAAAAAAAGAAAAAAAAAAGAGAAATGTTTTGCAGACGAAATAAAAACGAAAAAAAGTCTTTGCGTTAATTTTCGATTCGGTTTTATGTAGGTCTTAGTATAATAAAATTAACTCTTCCCATTAAAATCTTTTTATTGACACTTTGTTTATTGGTACGGATTTCTTGCAACAGAGCTCAATGTCGGGAATTCTCTTGGCTGCAGGTCACCTGGGGTTCAGTAGCGTGTTCGTCCGCGTTTGCGTCTCTTGCCGTCTTTGGCTCCAACTGACTGGAGTGGGGGCTGACGGTGTTTGGGCATTTGTGGTTTCCCCGATTACTATATCGAATTGAACAATAGTTCTTTGTTGTTTGGTTTGTAAAAATTAAGTATCTCTCCAAATTTGGGTGATCCCTTCTTCTTACGTGTGGTTGTTGTAGGTATCGGTCCGCCCATATACTCATTCCCTTTCTTATTTATTACTCGCACTATGATTTCCACATGTCAAAAGACGAATCAGCAATATTATTGGTCCTGATGTGGCGGCTCGACTTCAGTCACATACCAACCGCCATAAGGTTGCCTCTCTGGGCCTTGTTTACAAATACTTGCATGGTAATTGTTCGGATGA
The DNA here is from genome assembly GCA_903632075.3 of Acanthosepion pharaonis. NCBI lineage: Eukaryota > Metazoa > Mollusca > Cephalopoda > Sepiida > Sepiidae > Acanthosepion > Acanthosepion pharaonis. Next base: position 524,055 of record CAHIKZ030004577.1, on the reverse strand, counting down.
GATCTTTGCTATGGTACCAAGACTTTTTGAATTTAAGCGCTGTACTAAACTAACATCGAGATCTCATCAATTCATCGCGGACACCATTTCAGGCGCGACATGACACTGAAAAATCCCCGATACTATGCGACTGTTATTCAGAACAGCATCTCTAGACGCTACGCAAGTGTTCATTCTCCTAACTACCGCTCGGAAGCAGCAATCAGAAAACTACGAACCTTGTACCCTCAATGAGAAGAGACGTAGCTACCGTCCACGCATATCACCAAAAATTCATGACAGTACCACTATTTAGACCTCAGGGGAGGAAAGGATCGAAAAACCCTTCCTAAATACGAAACAAGAGATGATCCGATGCTTCTGTTCAAGAGAATGGGGAGGAGTATGGACTGGCGATAGGAAGGCGTATCTATTCCCGTTAAAAACAGTTTTAAAGATTAAGAAAGATTTAAGAATTAAAATACCTAAGAAAACTCGAGCATCGTGTCCTGTACTTGCCTTTTCAGTTAAGTAATATCTTTGAAAATTAATTCAACGAACTTATTCGAAGTGTCGATCATCGGCACACATGACTTTTTTAAGTGTGTTATGCGTAATTAATCATTTTTTTTGTGAGATTCCAGACAATTTTTTGACTTTGGGGGTAAGGGTGGAAGTGATAAAATCTCTTACTGGAAGAGAACAGCACTTCTCAAATTTAGCAGAGTTAAAAAAAAAATACAATAAGAAAATAAAAAAGACGAATGATTCAAACGTGAAATTTAAATTAAATTGAAATTTTAAACTCCAAGCTACCTATGAGAAGTAGAGATAAAACAGCAACAGAAAAATCAAATGGAAAATTAACAATGGTAGATACCTCTGAGAGGAAGAGACAAAGAAAAAAAATCAAGTGATCATTCAAACAAAATTAAAATTTTACAAACCATTTTTCAAGCGTTTGATTACTTACAATACCATCTCCATAAACAATTTTTTGTTTTTCAGTCGTATTTTTGCCATTTTAAAAATAAAATCAAAATATACAGAAGTGCTGAATATTTTATTTAATCATCAAAGCTACAATCAAGGAACAAAAATAAACCAGATTTTCAAATATTTTAATGTACAGTATATAACTCGTGCTACAATACAAATAATGGCGAAATTTCTTAAATAGTTAAAATTTAATCCATGTCACATAATGTGAAACAGAACATAATTTTATGAATATGTACTAGAATTTAATTAATATAGCTTTTTTGTTTATATATAAATCATCATTTTGAAATAATAACAGAATAAAGGCGTTGCAGTAACCATAAATGGAAAAGAGACTTGTTTATCTTTTATTATAGGAAAATCTCTTACATTTACTTTCTAAGTTCTCAGAATAACAATGTAATTCTTCTTTCTGTTGTGGGATGACGTCGTCAAGTTTTTTACATACTCCAACCACCATCTATTATGAATTCTTGGCCCGTGACAAAGGCGGACTATTTTTGAAAAAAAAAAGAGGTAAAAAACTCTTTTTACAAAGCTGTAAGACAATACAGAATACAAAAAGATAGACAGAGAGAGAGAGGGGGAAAGAAAGATACAGAGAGATAAATTGAAAGAGAGAGAGAGAGAAGGGGAAAAAAGAGAAAGAAAGAGACACAGAGGAAAAGAGAAATAGAGACAAACCAAGTGAGACAGAAGGATAAAGCGAAAGAGAGAGAGAAATAAAAAAAGGGAAAGAAATAGAGAAGTAATGAGAAAGAAAAAGAGATATAGAGAAAGAGAGAGTAAGAATGACTGAAAGAGAGAGAGAGAGGGAGAGAGAGGTGGGGGAAGAGAAAGAGAAAATAAAATAAGAAACTTCATATACGTGGACAGACAATTTCCTCTGAAGTTACTCGGATGGTAGTGTGAGTTAAGCAAGGTAAATTTTCTCCCTCGACGAGCAACTTCTGAAATTTTCATAAAGCTAAAGTCCACATTGACATGGGTGGATAGTTTAGACCGTGAACGAGAGGAAGGGGAACGCAAAGATGACACTGATGGCGATACCTGTGGCCGCTATTGATATTTTTATTCTTGTCTCAAAGCCGGCATGCACTCTTTCATCCCTACTCGGAAATACCAGGTGAAACCTAAATGCTTTCATTGGTTCACACCAGCAGGCTTGGCCGCTATAGCTCATACGAACAACTTTTTGAGGCAATACCAGGGTGACAGCTCTCCTCAAAACTGGTGCTTGATAATAAATGTAAGCGAGTTTTCGAAGTAGATAAATCCCTGTTTACTGAGAGAATGAGGCCTGGCATAGCCTCTAACAACGTTGGCCCTCTTGATTACTGGTGTTTCTGTAATAGAGTACTAAATAAGGATCCCCATCTCTTCAATCAACTTGGACGTGTTACCATCCTCTGCTGATGAAGCAGAACCCTTTGTCCATAAATTCCCCTCTACTTTTGGCTCATCCGGAATATCCATGCCTAACTCCTCACCTAGAACTGAATCTCTGTTGAGTGATATGCATATAACTCTACCCATAAAGTTATATGCATATCTGTCTGTATATATTTCTGAGATGAGGTATTATGTACACTATCTGCATTAGACTGCAATATGTAATATGAGCTCTGGTAAAAATATGCAATGATAACAGCAAAAAATTGCAATATGAGCACTGATAAAAAAATGGTTGCTGAAGACATTAGGTTTATAATACCCAGAAATTCATACACATATGTCCTCAAGGACACATGGCACAGTGGATAAAGGCGTTATTTAGATCCAGTGACAGGACCCAAAAAGTGTGAGTTCAGTAAGGCAGTGGACCCGGTTAAGGCAATGGAGAACTTAGATAGAGGAATTAACAGGAGATAACTGACAACTGACAACCATTAAAACATGGCACGTGGAACTAGAACAGTCTACCCTAGTGAGCGAAAAAAGGGTTCGAAATTCCAACCACCTGAAGAATGCCGGAGCGTACAACGGCCGAAACGTTGTAATAAATATAGCGACAAAGATGAGGACAATAGCCCGAATAATGAAAATAGTATGCATATCTATCATCTCTAACATAGATCCCGATGGTGGGCCCGATGGTATCCCTGTAATAGTCATTGAGACGCGTGCTGGTTCCTGTTCTCTCTAAACTGTACAATAAACGCCACGCTGCCTCCTTCTTTTCCTATCTACCGTTCCAGTTTCAAGAACTCTGGTGAACCGTCGGACACATCTAACTCTCAGCCTAGTCATTAATTAGTAGCCATCTACATATTTTTGGGGACTTCCTATAGGTCCTAATCGATGTTGAATTGGTTCATCATCTCTCCTTACAGTGACTTTTCTCAGACAAACAATACGGCTTTCGTCTCTGCATGTCAACTGCTGATCTACTGAAGATAATTTCAGAAAGAGTTTACTATACCCTAGATAAAAACGGTGAAGCCCGGGCGGCATCATCAAAAGCCTTTGACAGGGTCTGGCGTTCAGGTCTTTTCCACACGCTGAAAAGTTACGGTATCTCCGGCTAAATGAAGAATGGCCACTCGTCTAGATCATTTCTTACTAACGTGGCTACCCACCAGGGCTCCATCCTTGGTTCATTAACGACATTCTCGATGACATCTGCACTCAAACTGGCACCTACGCTGACGACACAACCATTTACTCCTGCCTCAATAGTAACGCTGATAAGTCAGAGAAGTTCAAAATGGCAGCCGGTGTCTAAAACGACATCAAATCGGTCGTTAACTGGGGCAAAAGACGGCTTGTTAATTTTAACGCCTCCAAAACTAAACTTTTCTCAATTAATCATTTGAAAGACTGCCATCATCATAGCTGATGATATCCTTCGGGAAAGTGACTAGTTGCGCCTTCTCAGGCTAACGTTCTCAGCTGACACGAAGTGGAAAGATTATATTGAATCCATTGCTAGGCCAGCTGCTAAGAAGATTGGTTCACTGTCTCGTGAGAGATAATTTTTCTCTCCGGAATCTATCTTGCATATGTATAAGTCTACCATTCATCCATACTTAGAATATTGCTGCTGTATATGGTCCAGAGCTCTTGCTATTTACCTTGAGCTCCTTGTTAAAATAAAAAGAAAGAATCAGCAATATTATTGGTCCTGATCTGGCGGCTCGGCTTCAGTCACTTACCAACCTCTGGGCCTTGTTTACAAATACTTGCATGGTAATTGTTCGGATGAGATCTTTGCTATGGTACCAAGACTTTTCGAATTTAAGCGCAATACTAGACTGGCGTCAAGATCTCATCAATTTGCATTTGAGCTGGCTAGATGTAGCCGTAAATGCTATGGTAGCAGTTTCTTTATCTCATGATTATCACTTGTGGAACTCACTACCAGCTCCACCCATGTTTTTCGGCTGATTTTTGTCTGCAAAAATTTAAATGCAATGTCAATCGCTATCTACTGTCCTCCTGATTACTCTTTTCTCTTTCTGCTCATTATTAATATTTCTGTTCCTAATTCTCTAACACCTTGTAACCCCTTGTGTCTTTACTCCCTTGCTTGTGGTGACACCGATTTAAAAAAAAATGCAAGTCTGTGGCCCTAAAGAGAGTAGTTTGAAGCGGACTATAGGAATATTGTCTCTACTTAATTTACATTTTCATTGGTATCATATGGCAGTTAAAATTTCAAACCAAGCAGTAATTTCAAACCATGTGATACTTCTCTATTCTGTCATATTACGGGGAGTAGGTTAGACCGATGACCCATACCATGTATACTCAAATAATGTCAGACACAAACATTTGTAGATGATGTATCCTTGTTTCACACTTTACCATCTAATATTTATCATACTTAGCATAAAATACATAGATATAATAATATAACTTATTATTAATACAATCATAAATTATATTAACATTTCCAGAATTAAACACACATAAGACACCGAATGTCTAATGAGAAATATATGTCTACATTTTTTTAATTGAATAATCGTATGAGGTCAGGACGGGTGCAAGGGCCTCGTTTCCCTCCCTCAAATCTATGATACGGGGTACCCAGTCAATTTTCATGAGGTAGCATGTAATTCAATTGTAAAAATAATTAAAAAAATACAATGTATCTAAATACATATTAGAGACATGTTATAAAAGATTATTCCACCTTAAATAAATCATCAATGTCTTACAGCAGTTTTTAACATCAACTTGAGAGATTTTTCTTGCTAAAAATTTCCCTAATTTAACACAATTAACATTATGGATAAAAATGAGTGAATTTTATATAGTGTTTTTTTTATATAATGTTTTTTTTCGAAACTTAACATGAGCGAAACAAATTCACGTACTTGGAGGGAAAAACAAACATTAAAATGACTTTAATATTTAGTAAACATAATTGCTTATTTAACACTTAACATCACGATTTATCAAGCAGATATCTTTAAACTTTCATTCCCTATAGAGTCTGGGTTTAAGAGGAAAATAAAGCAATAATCTCGGATTTATTTCAACAGGAATTGACTTTTAATGTCATGAGACATAGATTTGCGGCAAAACTTAGGACAGGTTTAAGGGTTCTATGCCTCCAACAACAAATCTATGATATGACCCCCAGATCGATGATACTAGCTCTTCACTCTACTATAGCTCAATTTTCATAAGGTAGTATTCATATAAAATACTAATATTATAGCAATCTAATTATGTGCAATAATGGATCATATGCAATTCAACTAGAAAAATTGAAAATAAATACAATGTATTTAAATACAAATTAGAGACATGTCATAATATATAAATAATGTTTTGTGGCAATTTTTAACATCAACTTGAGATTTTTCTTCTTAAAAAGTTAAAGAATTTTAACACATTCAATATTATGGATAAAAATAGTGAATTTCGTATAGTGTTCATTATTTTTTATTTTTTATTTTTTTTTGAGACTCAGCATTAGCAAAACAAATTTACGGATTGGGAAAGAAAAAAAAAGACCTGAAAATGACTTGCAAATCGGCGAAAATGTTTCCTTCTTTAATAGTCAGTTGTGCCTAGTTTAATTTTTGACGTATATAAATGTAGGTAGAAAAATGAAAATATTGATAAGATAGGAGGGTCACACATCACTGTCCGGTACTCCCAATCAAGCTTGGGTACCCCTGCCCAGAATGTTCGCGGGTACGTACGCAACTGCCCTGTATGTGGTTGTGGTTGAAAGGAATGAATTTCAACATGCGGAGATAATTTTATATATTTTTACATAATGAATAACATGATTCATAAAAGAGAGAAAATATATTAATGTGTACTCAGATAGCTGAAAAGGTCGAAAAACATTAAAGGCTTTGCTATTACGAAATGTGTGTGTGTGCGCGTGCGCATGTGTGTGTGTGTGTGCGCGTGCGCATGTGTGTGTGTGTGTGTGATTATTTGTTAATATCTAGTAAATGGTCGCAAAGTAAAGAAAGCGAGGACAAGTCTTGTCTTGACGCAGTTACATTTCGAAGCAAAAGAGAGAAAAGGTTTTTTAAAACACTTGGCTAAATAAATCAACTTATTTTTTCTAATCCAATTTACCCCAACGAAGGCATTAAAGCCTCTATGACGCAAGGCGTTACTGGATGCGAAATAATAAGAACACAGAAACATTATGATGAAGCGAGGATAATATAACAGTGATCAGGATGACAGTAGATAACAATTGACATTGCATTCAAATTTTTGAAGATCAAAGTTGATTGGATAGCAAGAAGCCGGAAGAGAGTTCCACAAGCTAAAATTCAACTGCAAACAGATGAGACCTTCTCACCAATGTAGTTCAGCGCTGATATTCAGGAAGTCTAGGGATCATAGTGAAGAGCGATATTTATTCTGTTTAATACAGAAATGTGGCACATGGCCGAAAAGGGGATTGGGGTAAGGACAGTCTTCTTCTGTCTTAACTATAACTTAGCTAGCCGCAAACACTGGCCCAATCGTACGAACAATATTCCTTACACCAAGATAACACATTCATACGTACCTTTCTTACTACATCCACCATAATACCTCTTTGTCTCTATGAAAATACTAACTAGTCCCCATATTTACAATTCATTGTCTGTGGGAGGAGGGGAATAAAAAAACAATTCTAAAAACTAGCCCCAATGAGTATTTATAATCACAGTGAAGAGCTCATCCGAACAATCATCTTAAAAGTCTTTATAGAATACGCACAGAGAAGCAACTTTATGGTGGTGGGGAAAAGTGACTGAAACCATGATGCCAGGAAAGGACCAGTAATATTGCTGATTCTTCTTGGGAGTTTATCAAGAAACGTTAAATATATAGCAGGAGCACCGGACCATATATGGCAGTAATATTTGATGCATGGACGAGTACAACAATCAAACACATTTTTCAAATGACTTACCTCGTCAGAAGCTAAATAAACAATCAAATGAGCGATTTCTTCAGCTGTGGCCAAACGACCCATTTTCTGGCGAGCGACAAAGTCTTTCATAGCCTGCAGGAAAAAAAAAACACGCATCAAATATACAATATAAACACATTGAATGTGCGACTCATTCACCAAGTTGATACCAAATTGCTTTTCTTATTGATATTAAATAAGTTTAGAAGAGCAAGAAATTAAGAGTAGGAAGAAAGTGTTACGCTAATTTTATTTATTTATTATTTTGTCTAAGCATTACGCCCTGAGCAAGGCGTGAAGCCACTAGGATGCAGGGGGTTGCAGAAGATTAGGAGCAAGAGCAGATAGGAGTGATAGAAGAAAGGATGAGGAGAGGGATAGTTGACAGATCAAGGTAACTGGAGATGTCGATTGACATTACATTTGAATAGTCAGAGATTATAGCTCTCAGGGAAACAGTAATAGGGAAGGGTGTTCCACAGGCGAGAGGTGCGAGGTATGAAGCTATTGGAGTAGAAGAGACGGCTACATTTAAAAGTTTCTACAGTGTAAAGGGTGGGAGCGGGATGCCAGCCTCGTAGGGCGCTTGAATTCATGAAGTCTGGGAACCAGTGAAAGCAGCTCATCGGGAGCACTACCATGAAAGTATTTGTAGAAAAACAGAGAGAGAGGCGACGGCGTGTCTGTGAGAGAAGTGACTGTAAACGCGATGCCAGATCAGGGCCAATTATATTACATATCCGTCTCTGGATATTGTCAAGAACTCGAGGTAAACAGAAGGTGCCCCAGACCATATATGGCAGCAATACTACATGCAAGGGCGAATGGTTGATTTGTATATTTGAAGTATCGATTCCGTGGGGAAAAATTTCCTGGCACGACACAGAGTGCCAACTTTCCTCGCGGTGGACGAAGCAATTGACTTAATGTATTTGTTCCATCTCAGGTCAGCAGTCAACGTGAGACTGAGCAGACGCAGGGAGCTGCTCTCAAGAAGTTGACTATCAGACATTTTAATGGGGCGGTGGGGCAGGGAAGGATCTCTATGGTGATTAATAGAGAGTAGTTTAGTTTTTGAGGCGTTAAAGTTGATCAGTCAATTCTTGCCCCAATTAACAACCGATTGGAGGTCCATTTCCAGACGCACGGCCACGTTAGTTTTGTCACCGACACTAGATTTGTTTTTGAGGCAGGAGTGAATTGTAGTGTCGTCCGTGTAGATGCCAACTTGGGAATCTATGGCGTCAGGAAGGTCGTTGATGAAAATAAGGAATAGAGTGGGGCCAAGGATGGAGCCTTGGGGAACACCTGCGTTTGTGGGATAGGAACTGGAGGAGAATCCATTGAGAACGACCTTTAATTCGCGGTTTGACAGGAATGATTGTATTAGGTCAAACAATCGACCTGTAATACCATAACCCTGGAGCTTGCGAAGAAGGCTGGCATGCCAAACCCTATCAAACGCCTTGGAGATGTCTAGGGCCACGACACGAGCCTCACCGTTATTTTGAAGGGCTTGGTAGACGGTTTCAGTGATGGCCGTAAGCACATCAGTTGTAGATTGGGCGTAGCGGAAACCATATTGCTTGTCTGAGAGCAGATCATGAGATGTAAGGTGGTTAACCACTTCGGCATTGATTAGGGCTTCGAAGACTTTTGCCGAAGAGGGATAGGAGACTAATAGGACGGTAATTAGAGGGGTCAGAGGGGTCTCCAGAGTTCTTAGACAGGAACAATGGATGAGGACTTCCAGCAGTCAGGAAAACAGGATTCCTTGAGGCAGTAATTATACAGTTTAGAGAGGGCGGGCGCTAGCTCAGGCGTGCATTTCTTCAAGACAATGGCTGGTATGCCATCTCCACCACTAGCCTTGTGGGGGGTCAAAATTGGAGATAATGCCCAATACCAATGACGGGGTTATGTGTAACCCGCTCAATAGGGCATCAATTCTTAGAGGGAAGTATGGTATGGGGACACCGGAGGAGTCGAGCGTTGAATTAAATGAGAATTTCCGAGCAAAGCATTCAGCCTTGTCGGTAGAGGAGGTCGGGACCTCGAACTGTTTGAACAAAGGAAGTATGGAGGGTTTTCTATTGTTCAGGACGCTCTTGCAGAGCCGCCAATAATCTTTGGAGCCAAATTTGCGAGATGCAATACGCCCCTTTATCCCAGCAGCAAATATTGACTTAGCTTCGTTGAGGACACGCTTACACTCGTTACGGGCGGAGGCAAAGAGACGTCTATTGCTGTCCGACATGTCGCTACGAAATAGGTGAAAGAAGTGGTTCCTATGAGCAATGGCAGCTGAGCAAGCAGCGGAGAACCAAGGGGAGGAGTGCGACTTGACCATAAATTTCTTTGACGGGATGAAAGCGTCGATTCTTGCTTTAACCCAGGATGAGACCCCAGAAGCACATTCTTGGACAGGGAGTGTAAAGACAACATTCCAGGGGACATCCCGGAGGAAGTCACGGAACGAGTCCCAATCCGTTCGTTGATAGTAGAACGAGGTTCTAGTGATGGGAGGTTCTTTGAAGGGTGTGGAGTTGAAGGAAATGTTAACAGATACTACAGCATGATCGGAGTTACCAAGAGCTGCGTGGCGCTACAAGATTCGGGGATGGAGGTAAAACACTGATCGAGAAGGGAGACCTTATCTGCCAGGTCGAGGGCAAAACGCGTGGGGAAGTCAACTATCTGCGTGAGGGATTGAGAAATTGAGAAGTTAAATGTTTGAATGCCAGCTCGGTCAGTAGTAGCATTCTCGGGCCACTTGGTATTATGGGCGTTAAAGTCACCAAACACGAATATGTGAGCAAATGGGTGGAGCGAGGGGGCCTTGTCTATGCTGTCAGATATGCTATCGAGTATCCCACAGTCTTGAGAGGATGGAGAGAGATAGAGGAAGAAGAGATAGCTTACGATATTGAGGAGAGATAGTCGGAGACACATGTACAAATGGTCTGGCGATTCGAGAGACAACTCTCTGGCTAGAGGGTGATGGTCCTTGACATAGACACCAAGGCCGTGCATGTGGGTTAGAGAGTCTCTCCTGAGGATAGTCGGGGATCGAGAGATCAGAGGAGGGAATAGACGAGACAATGTTTGTCTTACACAGAGCCAGAATATCCGGGCAGTTTGCAGTGAGGAAAGATTCCATACTGCAGAAATTTGTTCTAATGCCACGGATGTTGGAGAACGAAATGTTGAGGGGTTTAGGTGATTTTTGAGGGGCTGGTTTAGGTTTACTTTTTTATCTCAAATGAGAGAAGACTTTCTTACTTTACAGATCAGCTTTCTATATACTGTTTTTGTCTGGGCTCGAACACCCCCCATCGGCGAACAATTACACTACCATGAGTTTTTTCAAGACTGCTTCAATCTTTTATTCGTAAAGAAATATCGCATTTTTATTTTTTATTTTTTGCTTTTGTAAAGGGGTGTGAGACAAAGATGTGTCTTTTTATGGAACATATTCAGCCTTTACAGTGAATCGATTCAGAGATAATTAGAAATCCTAATAGGGTTCATTTATTGACAGAAAATCCAACACTGAAATGTTTTTTTTTTTGTTTTGGCTTTTTTATAAGAGGTGTGAAACAAAGATATGTCTTTTCACGGAACCTATTCAACCTTTACCTTTTCAACCTTAACCTGCGATAATTAGAAATTCTAATAGGATTCATTTATTGACAGAAAATGCAACGATAAAACCGAAAGATGTATTGGAATAGGGAAAGATGCAATTCCAAAAGCTAAGCAAACTATTAAGAAACAGAAAAAAATCGTTAGAAACAAAGAAAAAAGTACTGAACTTTTACCTAATATTTGTCCTCCTATATGAAGGCTGGACTATCTCTTACAACTGAAAAGGAGGCTTGAAGTAACAGAAATGTTATTTTACAGAAGGATGCTGAGAATACCATGTACTGAACATGTGACAAAGTTTTAGATAAAATGGAAGCAAAAAGACCATTTCTCTTTAACACCAGGAAAAGAAAATTGGAATTTATAATGCGCATATGAAGGATGAGAGCTTTGAAACATTGATTCTCACAGAACAGATTGAAGACAGTAAGGACAAAAGAAAAGAACGTATAACATACCTTGCGAGCTTCAGTAAATGGATAGAAGTGCGAAGTTTAGGAGATATAGCGAAAAGACTTATTAAGAGCTACAAAAGAAATCGTGGAGATCCATGATCGCCATCATCTTTAAGGTACACGGCACTTATAAGAAGAATATTGCATTTTCAAAATGAGGTAAAATGTATTAAAATGGGGAATAATTAAAGTTTATTAATCATCATCAACAGGTCAAGAATTCTTCTCGGAATCTCCTGGCTGGTTCTTTCCAACTATCACTGTCAGACTGCGATTTTAGCAGGTCCTCCAGACATCATTCAGAGTCATTTAAAAGTTGTCAATGTAGATGTGATGTTATCTTCCAATCGATCTTTTGCCGCGCAATGGGTTCCATAGGACGGTGTAACTCATAAGTTTTGACTTACTTTTCCAGGATTGACCAGCTATCCGAAGCCTTCTCTCTCTTAGCGAAACTGAGATAGAAGGGAAGTGTCCATACAATCGTTTCTTTGTTGGGTGTTTCTTCCAGCTGATGTCCAATGCAACTCGTAACATCATTGTGTATGTTCCGTCAAATGATGCTTCTTGGTGTTTTGTCACTGTCTCAGAGGCATAATAAATGTCATTAAAAATTTTGTAAGCTATTGTATAATATTATTTGTTCATGGACTACCGATAAAATTTCGGGGATTTTGACGATAAAATAATAAAAGGATTAACGTTTTACATATTTCTGAACATTCTAGCATGGAAAGAAAAATGATAGAGATCAAGGTAAGTCATAAGCCAAATATACTAGAATTAGCGAGTATAGTGAATGGGGTAAATGCCACAAGCCTAATGTCTTCTCGAGAATTGTCATGTAATATCAGAGTGCAGTATGATGTCACCTCCGTTCGCTCAATCTGAACATTTCTGATTTCATAATAATGTCTCATCGCAATCTACCAGTGCATCAAGTGCTTCCGCTTTATCTTTTGGTGACAAATTATTTCCCATCATACAACTCCTTACCTCACAGACGAAAAGTCGCAAGCTTCTTACTGCTCTATCGCTCTTTTCATGGAAAGGGATCAGAAGAACTATATTCCTTAGTTCCACCAATTATAATCTTCACAGCTAAGACCCGACATGCCACGCCCGTTGTAGCGTACCATCCGCATTACTTTCGTATTCCAGTGATGAGATGTAAGTTCCATTCAAGCAGCTTCTTCCCACGAATTCGCAACTTTGTGAGACCGACTTCCAAGAGGATGCTTCTCCGATCACTACAATCAACCTATGCAGGTCTAGGGTTAAACATTATATTTGCCACATATCCACATAAACTGTTTCTTTTACTCTGTAACTCTCTACCTCATGGGGTTCCGGGCCTTGTACAGAGTTAACATCATTGTAAAAAAAAAACAAAACAAAAAAAAAACAACAACAGAAAAGAAAAGAAACACCCATCTGATAGTTTAGTTAGCTAGTTACTACTGCACATTGGTATTCAGGTACATTTGTTATGTATTGTTTTCATCACACATACATTCTTTTTCACCACCTATATATATATATATATATATATATATATATATATATAAGGAATATAAAAAATATTTCTGGAAATTAACGAATAATGTTTATAAACCTTTTATCAAGTGGGATATTATAGTAAGATAAAATCTTATAATGGTAAAGGAAGTAAATGTAACATATGTCTTTTTGAAAAATTAGTTATCTTAAAACACTTAAATAGAAGTAGCCTTTTAAACAAGATAAATTGATTGACGATTACATGCAGACATGAAAATAAATATCTTCTTAAATACGTTGATCCAAATTAATTTCTAATGTAAATATGTAAATTATGTTTTGTTTTTTTGTTTTTTGAAAGAATAAGTAATCTACCTTTAGGCTTAATATAAAATATTAATATTTACAAATCTAAAATATTGTACACAGACACATATATATATATATATATATATATATATATATATAAATGCCATCCACAGACTGACTGTTTCGCAGCTCTTCAGTGGGGCTAGACGTCCGGTTGCCTCCAGCTAGATTGGAAACCCGACTGAATTGGCGTCAGTCGGAGATTCTACCACTAAACCGTCGGCGAACGGCAGGGATGAAGGTGAATTTTAGCGTATTTATTTTAGATAAACATACAGTGATCGACTGGACTCAATTCGCTTTTGCCGAAGAGTCTCCATTATATCAGCCATAATATTCACTGTTTAAAACCCACACTTCCTCCCCAGAGAGCTAAACCAATATATATATATATATATATATATATATATATATATATATATATATATATATATAGAGAGAGAGAGAGAGAGAGAGAGAGAGAGAAAATCTTGTTTATTTTAAATGCCAAATATAATTTCAAAAATTAAATAACCCTAATCCTAGTATAATATGTTAATACACCAACATTGCAAAAACCAGAGAATTCAAATTACGTAACGGTCAGAACCTGACGATTGCATTGTGAATGAAACTCCGAGTCGTGATATCGGTAAGGTATAATATGTATGGCTATTAATATATGCTTAATTTCCCTGTTGTATTACACCGAGCCCTATATGGGCGATGTCGTGGCTGTCCTCTCGGTTTCGAGCGTGACCACCTCCTTTATTTCATATCCTCACTCCCTCCCACTCCCCTCAAATTCTATGTATTCGCAGGTGACTCTTCAGGCCAGCCAAACTGTGACAAATTTTGCCACAGAGTTGGCATACCGGATCAGTTTTTTTTGCAGTGACATTATTCGGGTGCACACTAGGTTTTGCACATTTACGCAAATGGCTTTTGAGGCCGGCAAAAGATAGGCACAATTTACCGCATATGTCACAATTAACGTGGTGAATTTGCGGACCCGGTGCTGGACCGTTTGCCTTTACGAATCAGACGTTTGTAGGCACTGTACTGCATACGGCTATTCTCAAAGGACTCAATGCCTTCGTGAATTAGTTTCAGCCACTTACTTCTATCCAAAGCCATTTCTTCCCATTGGTCTACAGATAGTCCAGATTGTTTCAGATAAGATTTTATTGTGTCCTTAAATCTCTTCTTCGGCTTTGATGCATTTCTATTTCCTTCCCACATTTCACCATAGAACAGCTGTTTTATTCGATATACATACATACATACATATATATATATATATATATATATATATATATATATATATATGTAATATATATATATATATATATATATATATATATATATATATAGGTAACCAAATGACGCGTTTCTAGCATCATGGTACCGTAAATTAGAAGACTTCTCCAGGGTACTCATGCGAGGATACCATGCAGTTCTGCCAAGAAAAAAGCATAACAGCAACAAAAGCAGAAATTAACCTGCTCGATGAGAAAATAAAAAAACAAACGGACACGGAAGAATATACCAACATCAACATGTCATAAAAGCTCACACAGACCAAACAGTGAGGGAACTACAAAAAACAAAAACTGAAAAACAAAGGAAATTAAGATGGAATATTTCCTCCAGACAGACGAACAAAAAAGAAATTAAGGCAAACTCTGAAAAAAGTGAACGACCATATCCAAAAAGAAAACAACAAAACACCACCACCACACAACCAATGCAAACACAAAACAGACTAAATAAGTACACCTACAGACAAACAGCAGCACCACAACCAACAATAACAAGACCGCCACCATCAACGATAGCTAGAACCTCAATACAAACACACACACAAAACAAACCACTAACTTACGCGGACATCCTTAGGGTGCCGTACAAACATACACAAACCAAAACACAGCAGCCCTTCTACAGAACGCATAACTCCATTAGACATCCCAGACCACCTAGATTAGCCCCTAGTAGACAGTCAACAACAGACACACCCAACCTTAAAAAAACGGAATAAGCCCCCAACCAGGACACCTGGGTGGGGGGTATAGCATCCCTAATAGGAGATATGATGCAAGCTGAGCTTTTACAAAAGAACTTCACATGCTTGCAAATTCAAACTTGACCCATACGGGCGAGTTATAAATTTGAGTAACAATAAATTTTCACTTAATACATTCAGGGTATTAAATAAAGGACTAAGCTTTTATATATATAGTCCCCCAAGGTTTGATAAAGACACCTTGGCTAAGGACCTGAAATCCTTCTTCAGAAGAATACGGTTAAAAGCCCACTATGGGGAAAATGATCATACACCTTCTATACTTGAGTCATTAAAAGAGAAGGATACTACCTACACCCCACAAAACACAGACATTACTATACAGACATTCGAACTAGCCGTAACAAATGACATAAAGAAAACAATAGCACGTAAGCTGCCACGTGACAATATGACTGAAGGAGAACGTATAGCCCTCGATACACTGACACATAGAGATGACGTAATCATAACACAGGCTGACAAAGGGGGTGCGACAGTGATCTGGGGAATCGAAAAATACATTAAAGAGGCCAACAAACAACTAGCCGACAAAGAAACCTACAAAAGCATACCTACAGATCCCCTTCCAGAATACCAAAAAGAATTAACTAGCTCACTAAACATAATGCTTCGCAACAATCTAATCGACAAAGAAACATGCACAACACTTACACCCACAAACATTACACCTGCCCGCTTCTATCTCCTTCCTAAAATACACAAAAGCAACAATCCAGGAAGGCCGGTTATTTCTTCGTTCAACTGCCACACGACAAAAATTTCCAAATACATAGACCATTACATACAACCGCTAGCTAAGGAAGTAAAATCCTACATCAGAGACACAACAGATCTACTGAACAAAATTAATCACATACAAACAGTACCAGAGAAAGCTATTCTAGTGACTATGGACGTTAGGTCACTATATTCAAACATCGAAGGGCTGGCTGCCCTTCAGGAAGCACTTACTAAAAGAAGAAAACACAGAAGTCATCATAAAACTCATGGAGCATGTCCTTACATTGAATACTTTCAACTTCAATGGAGCACACTACCTTCAAATAAGAGGTTGTGCCATGGGCACCATTGCAGCTCCATCATATGCTACAATATTCATGGGAAAATTTGAGGAGACTCATATCTATCCAATCATTGGTAGCGACTGCGTATTCTATGCAAGATATATCGATGATATATTCTTTGTATACACGGGTAGTGATGACAAACTTACCCAATTCCTTATGACCCTAAACACAGTGCACGACTCAATTAAGTTTGACTATGAAAATCCACAACATCAGTAACATTTTTAGACACCCGCATTTACATAGATGAAAACAGAAAACTACAAACGACACTACACACTAAAATCACCGACACCCACAACTATCTACACTTTAAGTCTTCCCACCCTAAACACCTCAAAGAGAACCTTCCCTATTCACAAGCACTTAGACTCAGAAGGATATGTTCCAACAATGAAGAATTAAATAAACACATTGAAAATCTGGAGCATCAATTCACAACACGTGGCTATAAACAACGCCTAATCAGGGAACAAATAAATAAAGCAATTTCCACACCTAGAGAAGGCACCCTAATATACAAGATTAAAAATAAATCTAGCCGCATCCCTCTAGTAACCACTTTCAATCCCACTCTACCTCCACTATCCCAAATAATCAAACGTCGCTGGGAAATACTACATCTCAAACCAGACCTAAAAAAACTGCTTAAGGAACCCGGCCTTCTTGCATATCGTAGACCTAAGAACCTAAAAAGAAATCATAGGTAGTAAACCACATTTCAGGGGACAAGGTAATCCGTAAGGAACTGAGAACAAAAAACAACAGGATTTTCCCAACCATGTAACAACAAAAGAAGTTTATGTTGCAACCATATTAAAAAACACGAATTCATTCACGAGCTCAATCACTAAATCTACTTTCAAAATCTACCACGATTCTAACTGTAGAAGTCAAAACATAATTTACCTCCTAGAATGCACACTATGCCAGAAACAATATGTAGGAAAATCTGAATGGCCCTTTCACTACAGAATTAATAATTATCGTAAGCGAATTAAATCGACTCCCTATGAACAGTTATTACCTGTAGAACAACATTTCCGCCTAGAAAACACGATTTCAAAACCCATGCCAGATTCACTATAATTGAGAGAATAGAAAAGTTCAGAGCAGATAACATTAGAAAGATTTTAGAGTCCCATGAAAATAAGTGGATACAACGTCTAAAAACACAATACCCAGCCGGGCTAAATCATAAATTTAACAACATATAATAGTAACAATCAACAAATCAAAACCTACCCACATTTCTCACCCACACAAGACAGACATGCTAACGGAGGAATGGAGGCCTCACACTTATACACTCACCCACACGAATATACACACTTGCACACATCATACTCACTCACTCCCTAATGAGCCAAATGATAACACACACCTACAGCAATACACACGCTTACACATATTATACTCACTCACTCCCTAAGAACCAAATAACACGCACACAAACACTAAACAGAGACACATCCCCTCACCAGGTCCAATAAAACTGTCAAACTGACCAGAGAATTCAGGATAAAACGTATCTATCCAGTTCTTATCTCAAATAACAACTTAAAAGAGACTGTTTGACCAACACAAGGAATGTTAAAAGATTCATGTGAAAAAGATAAAAAACAAAAAAAACAAATGAAAACTACAGACAAAAGTTCATTTTCTCCAACAAAAGACATTCATTTCTGTAGTTCATTGCCAACAGCAGGCAGATATATTTCTCCTCCCGATGATGGCCATTTCGGTCGAAACTAGTCGAGGAATCTAAATGGAATAATAATAATAAAAAAACGAAAGAATATTAATCTACAACCCAGTGTGTCTAATGATTTTAATTTTTTAATTTTTTATTTTCTTATTGTTCAATATATATATATATATATATATATATATATATATATATATATATATATATATATATAGGGTGATTAAAAAGTAACTCTCTATGAGGAGCCAGGCAGGATTTCTGACTTAATACACTGACCTTTTTTCTTCGGGGTGGTTAGGAAGAGCAAGGCTGTTATACCAATCCAAGATTTGGAAGAGCATTAAGTGCGAATACACAAAGTTATATATTCCATATTACAGGATTTCCTGGTGAAAACAATTGACGTGATTCCTGGGCGGCACAAGAAGCAGGTAATGAAATCTGCCTGACCATATCGAGTTTTAAATAAAACCTCATGTTACACGTTTTCCTCTTATTTCAATTTCTCGTAAGCCAATTTAACAAAAAAAATTGTCAACTCAGGTAATAGTTTTCGTTAAAACTACAGCTCACAACTCGTGGCCTGACGATTGCGCCTAGCATGAAACAGACTGTCGCCTTTAATAATAATAATAATAATAATATATATATATATATATATATATATATATATATATATATATATATAAATATGTGGTGCAGTTCAATTTATATTACAATGAATCATTTATACAAAAGGAAATTAGTAAAGTAAATTAGTAAAGTTAATGATTCATTGTAATATCATTACACACACAGGCACGCACAGACACATACACACACACACACACACACACACACACACACATATATATATATATATATATATATATATTAAAATTTAAACTGTATTAGGTCTTTCTTAAGTATGCAAGTACTTTCGACGGTTCCTAATACAGTTTATAAATTTAAAAAACAAGGATCATAACATTCATCGAGTGATTAGTAGGTTAATGCATCATTAAAATTTTGTTAGCGAATGGATTTCGCCACTTTATATCATAAACTTTACTAATTTACTTTTTGTATGAATGATTCATTGTAATATAAATTAAACTGCACCACATATTTGATATAATTAAATTACAAAGAAATATTTTATTTACTCACCTGTTCTGCATTAGCCTGGTTACTGATCCTTTCACGAAATGAAGGTGTGTCTACGGTACCTAAAAATAAGTAATTAATCCAATATTATATATGAGATAAATTAAAAATAATATGCAAATAAACAAAAGTATAGCGTCACCGATTGAGGAATCGGAGAGCCGAGTTCGAATTCCAATGAAATCCATTACATTCACTTACGTGATTCATACCTTTCCCTTGGGAAAGGTATGAATCCTCTCTTCTTCCACCCAGCTATGATTAAATAGCAGGACAGACAGGGTTCTCTAGCCTTGGATGGCAAATGGTCTACCGTAGAAAGAAATGCAAGAAACAAAAATATCTGCCTCGTCAGTCATGTATCGAAAGGTACATGATCGTCTAAGCGTGTATCCCGCATGACACAAAATTGAGATTATATTCAGATTTCAACAACTATGGTCTATTCAGGTTCAGTACAGATTCGTGCACATAGCTTATGGTTTTCTATAAATTCGGTTTTTTTTCTGTATTAACTAGGATTTTTTTAAAGCATTTCACCCCAAGCAAGGCGGAATGCCACTAGCACGCAAGGGGTTAGGGAATGGGAGTGAGAGTAAAGAGGCGTGATGGAGGAAAGGATGAAGAGAAGGATAGAGAATAGATCAGGCCATTTGGAGATGTCGGTTGGCATTACATTTGAATAGTTGGGGATTATAGCTATCAGGGAAACAAGTAATAGGAAGGGAATTCCACAGAGGGGAGGTATGAGACATGAAGCTATTGGAGTAGAAGAGACAGCCACAACTAACCGTCTCGACAGTGAAAGGTTAGGACCGTGATGTCAGCCTAGTAGCACGCTTAAATTCATGCCTTCTGGGAACCAGCGATAGTAGCTCTTTTCATTCTTATTACAGGACTGCTGCATTCTGGACAGCGGACATATAGCCGAGTGATTAGAACATTTGCCTGTTGACCATGGGTTCGAATCTCTCGATTAGTCAAGAATTTGCCTTCTTGATATTATCGGTCTGTAAAAGACGATCCCAGCGTGCAGCACCCGTGGAAAATGTCCGAAAACCATACCACGGGTTGACCCATGCCTTGTGAGTGAAATTATGTAGACGGAACCCTTGGAGGCCGTCGATGATTGTGCTAGCTTAAAGTCACAAGTCATCGTGACGGAGGCTTTGTTCATAATGTTGATCGCGCTAAATAACACGCACTCTCCGACTGTAACTAAGGTGCGATCAGCGTAGTTGCATTATAAACAGCCAATGGGCTCTGTGGGTGTTGACGAAACACAAGTGTGTCTGGGCCGACGTCTGCCTAGTAAACTGGCACCCTCGGATACGAGTGACTGCACAACTTAAATTTATATATGAACGGCTTTGGAATTTAGACCTTATGAGTGAAATTGGGTAGACGGAACCGTTAGAGGCCGTCGCTGGTTGTGCTAGCTTGAAGTCACAAGTCATCGTGACCGAGTGTTTGTGTGTGCTAGCCTTGTTCATAATGTTGACCACGTTAGATAACACGCACTCTCCGACTGTAACTAAGGTACGATTAGCATAGTTGCAGTTAAAAACACCGGTGAGCTCTGTGCATGTTGAAGAAACGCAACTGTACCTGGGCAGGCGTCTGCCTAGTAAACTGAAATCCTCGGATACGAGTGACTGCGCCGTTTACATTTATATCTGAACGGCTTTGGAATTTAGAACTTATAAATGAAATTGGGTAGACGGAATCCTTGGGGGCCGTCGATGGTTGTGTTAGCTTAAAATCACAAGTCATCGTGACCGAGGGCTTGAGAGTGCTGTCCTTGTTCAGACAGTTGATTACGCTAGATAACACGCACTCTCCCATTGTAACTAAAGTGCGATCAGCGTAGTTGCAGTATAAGCCACCGGTGTGCCTCGTAAACTGGCATACTCGGATATGAGTCACTGTGCCACTTACTTTGGAATTTAGAATTTTTCTTCTCCTAGTCGAGTTACCACCCAAGGCTAGAGAGCACAGTTTACCCTGCTATTTCATCCCTAGCCCAGGGAGAAGAGAACTCGGCTTGCTTATTTCATTTCCGCTCCAATGACAGCTACCTCGTACACATGTCTTGTACTTAAATATGTGTCTCTCTTTGATTAGGCTACAGTGATCATCTAAGAAGCGTCATTTAAAACACCACTGGGTGCTTGTCTAATATGCGTTGTATTTTTTGGTACTATAAATATTTTCTTTCATATTTATACGCACTTTCATTCTTTCTTTCCGTCTCATTTTTCTTCTCTCTTTCTTTTGTGCTTTCTTTCCTTCCCATTTTTCTTCTTTCTTTGTTTCTTTGTTTTATTCTTTCTTCCTTTCACATTTTATTTAGTTCTTTCTTTCCAATTTTCATTCCTTTTGTTTATTTCCTTTCAATTTTCTTTCTTTGCCATTATCTTTCTTTCTTTCTTTTTTTTCTTTCTTTCTTTCTTTCTTTCTTTTTTTTTCTTTCTTTCTTTCTTTCTTTCTTTCTTTCGCATTTCTTTCGTTCTTTCTTTCCTATTCTAATTCACCCTTCGCTTCCTTCCTTTCCATTTTCTTTCATTCTTTCTTTCTTTCTTTCTTTCTTTCTTTCTTTCTTTCTTTCTTTCTTATTTCCCTTCATGTTTCTTTCTTTCCTTCCCATTTTCCTTCGTTCTTTTCCATCTTTCTTTCTCATTGTGTAAATCTTTCTTTGCATATATTTTATTCCAGTAGTTTCTTTTCTCGCATTTCTCAAATGTAGAACTCTCTTCCATTTTCTTGCTGCTTCTAAAAATGAAATGTAACGTCAATCGCCAATTTCTTTGTAAAACCTCTTTTTATTGTCTTTTCTCTTCGCTAATGTCTTCTCATTCTCTTTCACTCATTCTCTTTCATCTTAGTGGCATTATTGCCTTGCTGGAGATGAAATGATTAAAAGAAAACATGTTTTCACAATAGTAAACATTTGTTGGTGTTTCTTTATAAAAAAAAATATTCATTCATTATTAAACGATATAACGATAGCGGCCATTGTTAATGGTTTCCATGGTTCCCTCTGGGAATTCATTTGATAAGTACACCCGATAACATTAATGCTGGAGATATTTGTGAATATTGGGTTACAATTTCAATCTTTTCAATCCTTTCTTTCATTTCTTCCCATTTTATTTATTTATTTCCTTTTGTTTCATTCTTTCTTTCCCATTTTCCTTTTTTCTTTCTTTCCTTTCCATTTTCTTTCTTCTTTTCATTTTGTCTTGTTCTTTCATTCCCATTTTCTTTCTTTCTTTGCCGTTTCCTTTCTTACTTTCTTTCACATTTTGTTTCATTATTTCTTTATCATTTTCCTTCTTTCTTTCATTCTTTCTTAACATTTCATTTTCTTTCTTTTTTCCGTTCACATTTTGGTTCGTTATTTCTTTCTCATTTTCCTTCTTTTTTTCCTCTTTTCCTTTCCATTTTATTTCCTTCTTTAATCCTTTATTCCTTCCTTTCACATTTTGTTTATCTGTTTCTTTCTTTCTCATTTTTTTAAAAAGATTTTTCCTTCTTTCCTTCCCATTTTCTTTCTTTGACTTTCTCCTTCCTTTTTTCTCTCTTCGTTTCTTTCCCATTTTCTTTTGATGAGTCAAGTATCTTTCCAAATATCTCTGTCAAAGACTGTGAAGGAATCACAAAAGCGGTTTCTGAAATCAATGGTTAAAAATGGATCTGAGCGGGGGAAGTCCGTGGATCTTGGCGAAAACCGTGATTCTTAGAACACTGGGAAATGGCGCTACACATTCGCAAAGAGCGATATCAAATAACTGAAGCCACGTTACTTGAGAACTTTCAACAGCTACAACAATTAAAATAGATAGCGCCTGTAAGTCAAAGAGAAAATAATGACAGAATCAAGATTTTGATACTCCACACTACATCAAACAAAAGGTTAGGAAGGAAACCTCCATCAATACTGGAAAGAACGATAACAATTAATGGGTGTGGAAAGCCTATTTTCCTGAAAAATTGTTTTAAGAGAAAGATTTTATAAATTTCAAAGAAAAGCAGCACTGACTGTACTGTCATTGAATACCCATTGTTCCCTTATAAGGAAACGGCTAACATTATTGTTAGCATTCTTTAATATACGGCACGTATATTTATTTCATATACAGCACATAAGCTCAGTAGCCTGATCAACAAACGGTTAGTTATATATTTTAGCAATGAACAGCTTGCTACTTTAAAAAAAAATCAACAAATTAATTCATTATTAGACGAAACAAATCTAGGAATTTATTTGTTAAATTTGGCACAAACAGCTATCCACATATGAACAAAATAAAATACCCCATTAACTTAATAAAAACGCTTACTCAATGTTGCAGAACCCGTATCAAAATGAGGTATCATTCTCATGTTAGTTTTATTAGCCTGCACTTCCATGCTGGCATGTTGGAAGAAAGCTTTTGAAGATTTTTACGCAGTAGGTTGCCAATTATTTCTGCGATAGACGGGTTGCCAACCAAGGCTCCCCAGTCTATCCTTCTATTCAACCCATAGCCGAGAGGATAAGAGATGGATTTATACCATTCCCAAGTGTATATATTCCCAAGTGGATATTTGGTTTGGTTTGGTTTGTTTAACGGCTTACCCGGGACGTGGATGTAGTTTATCGTCTTACCCAGGACGGATAAGTGAATGTAACGGACTCGACTGAAATCCGAATTTGGCTCCCCGCGTTCTCATTCCTAGCTGATATCCATTGCACTACAACGTACGCCTAAATTAACTTATTTTACCGCAAATAGAGGCAGCTTAATTAGCGTTACCAACCAAGTCACAAAAAATTGCTTAATAAAAACTACAATTTACAAACTAAATTGAGGGAATGCTAAAAATTAACGCGTGGTTAATAAAACCAAGTGGAAAACAAAAAAATATATACAGTAAAACGAAAATAAAGCTATGCTTACAAAAAAAAAATTTACAAAATAAAGTGAGTGGGGGGGAATAAAGCTTGACTAAAAAATTAAAAGAGAGTGAATGTTGTTAATACTGTTTATTATAAACAGAGCATTTACTTAAATATTTGTATCTATAAAAAGAACGTATAAACATTAAAAAAATGTCTTAAATAATTAAATAAAGTGTTGAGTTCTGTATCCCTATAGTTTACCCTGATCTACATACACGTGATGAGGCATAGCGACCGAAACGGTGAGATATAACTTCATTACCGACAAAGTGGTAAAGAAATGATCTTCCTGTTTCAATGAGGGGTGTTCGAAATCACAAACTCTTTACGTTCTGACCTACCTGTTTAATTTGATGAGAACCAGTTGCACATCCAGATTAAAGAAGAACCCAGCCATGCACCTAGGAAATTGTCTCAGGAGATGGTAAGCACTTATATTACTGTCACTCGTCATCTTCACTCAATGGGTAAGGCCGAGAAACACACCTCATGGGTGCCACATGCATTGACCGAGAGAAACAAACTCCAGTGCCTCTCCATTGCCGATAGTTTACTTGCGTGCAATTGGTTCTCATCAATCTAAACAGGTCGTCTAGAATGCAGAGTGTCTATGAGTCCCTGAAAAGGGAAAACCCTTTCTGTGCCATTCTGTCAGTGAGGAAGTCATCTCTGTACAAATCACAAATATTTTGAGCAGGTTTGGTAGATTTTTTTTTACTTTGATTAAAAGTAAAGTGAAAATATCGAACATGCCTATTCTTGTCTACTTAACATCTAATCTCAAATAGTTGTCTAATCTGAAATAACGGTTCAATAACGTTAGAAAACAGTTTCACATGATAACTAAAGTTATTTAGAAGCAAAACATTCTACGAAAAAATATTCTTCGAGATCATTCACAGAACAGGAGAAAAAACGAATGAATAATAACCTAATGCAACAACCTAATATACAATAAGGATAGTAAAGATTGATAGAAATACATGACTACATTATTCATCCGTAAAATAATCGTTTATTAATCCTTCAAATTAACGCATATCGAATCGAGGTTATGTGGTTTCAGGTCTTTCTTCAAAAGCTCGATCTTTTTGGCTTGAGAGGTTATTTATCTCCCTTCGTAGATCGGATGTTTATATAACATCCCATTATCCAGTTGTTTTGCGTTTCTGTATCTAATATTCAACTGGGTCCACTTCCTTTTTTTATGTTGGTACATTTACCGACAACATTCGAGACCCAATTCTGCAGTAATTTTGAGGTCAACTACAAGGTCAATCCTCAAGGTTCCTAGATCTTTTAACGTTCTGTACTGACACCGAGTAAAATCGCCACAGATCAATACTTCTTATAAGAATGTTCCAGATGGAAATTAAATTTGATACAGGCGTTTGTTATCTCCTGTCGGAAATTCCATAACAAAAGTCAATTTCTATAGTAACAGATTTTTATCCCAGAAATATAGACAATAATTTAGTTTTAAAGGCGAAATTAGTATAATTTTTAAACAGCGTTTCAACTCAAATGAATGTCCACTGATGTACGTCGACACATCAATGAGAAATCAAACTGAGAAATCACTCTTACCTGGGCACACAGCGTTGCATCGTATGTTATATTGTACAAAATCGATAGCAATTGATTTACTTAAACCAATTACGGCAGCTTTTGTGGTTCCATATACGCATCGATTAGCTGCGCCTGTAAGAATTAAATAAAGTATGTCATTTCTATTCGTATGAATGTCGGGGATTCAGCTTCAAGGCAGAAATCACTAAGTAAATTATATAAATAAATATAAATAAATAAATAAATTATATAAGTGAATATATATAAATAAATACATTATATAAATATCAGATGTAATAAATAAATTATATAAATGAATAAATTATATAAATAAATATAAATAAATAAATTATATAAATAAGTATATATAAATAAAAAATAAACTATATAAGTATCAAATTTAATAAGTGAATTATATAAAAAAATATGAATAAATAAATCATATCAATAAATATAAATAAATAATATAAATATCAAATTTCATAATACAATTATAATATATATCAAAATGTCAAAAATTGATAAAATGAAGCTCACCTTTAATACTTGAAGCTACAGAAGACATATTGATAATACTTCCCCCGCTCTTATTCTGAGTTAGCTGAAAAAAAGAATTTTAAATATATAAATCAAAACATATCGTTAACAGAATAGGCTTTATTATACATTTTCAAAAATACCCAGTTCTATTCTTTTCAGAACCGAAGATGAATAAAACAGTTTTTCTCTGAAAATTTGACCCCGTGTATAATAATGTGGTTAACGACCGTTTTCAGCATGTCTCTTATATCACCAAGTTAAATAGTCAAGCTTTTAGTTTCTCGACCTCTTTTTCTGTAATTTTTTGTCATGCTCCTTCAGGTCGTTGACGAACATGGCTCCCCACCTTTTCTTTATCTTCTGCATTACTGGGAAAAAGAGTAGAGTGTTTGTCGGAGCATTTTTCCAGAGTTTTTAATTCAGAGTTAGCCTTCTCCTAGACTGGTCGCTATCTAAGGCTAAAGCGGTTGAGCTACCCCGCTATTTCAATCATATATTTATGCCTTTCACACGGGCATTAGTTAAAAAATAAACACAACAACATAGGCTCTAACTTGAACTCGGCCAGCCGATTCTAATTTCGGTTCATACATCCTCTGTGCAATTACGGTATATTTGTAGATGAATAAGCATGCTTAAAGCAAAGAAATAAACAATCCTCAAACACAGCTCCACAAATTTTAAATATTTTTATCGAATATTTGTTTTCGTTCAAGTTGAAAAAAAAAAATACAAAGATCCTCGCGAAACAGTGTCACAATTTTGTTGTTTCTTACAACACAACAAAATAAATTGCGTTAGTATAATAGAAGAAACAGGAGATTGTCACGTATTTACGTTGTTTTATGAATGCGTGTAATTTTCCTGCGGTTAGTGAACGGGATCAGTGTTATGACTACTATTAACATATTGTTTACATCGCTTCTTTCGTGTGTTCCGAGTACGCTTAATTTACTTTAAAATCGCGTGGCTATTGTAAGTACGTTATCGATAACTTATGCAAAAGTTCGAGTAATTAATGATACAATATTTTGTGAATTTACGCGATCGTATTCATAACAACGAATAGACTCCAGGAAGCTAACTGTTGGATTTACTAAACTCAGGAGTTTATTGATTAATAAATATTTTCACAAATTTTTAAATATCTATTTTTAGGAGGGGAAATATTATTAATCCTTTTTTGAAGCGGTCTCTCAATTTTCGTAGGAGATAAGTTGTTTGAAATTTCAAAGGATTTATTGTGGAGTAATCTACGGTCACCTTCCATTTCAAGAAATGGTTTCTGCTCTTCGCTATAAAAACGGTCTTGGAAAGATGAGAGAGGACAAATTAAATCCTGCGCGTTAACTAGTTTGGAAGTCAAAACAAATAGTTAAAGACTTCATCTTCTCTTCTTTCCCACCTCCTGTAATTTAATACACTTAAATTACGCCATATTCAGACCCTTTGACCTAACGTCACTGAGTGGTTAATAAATGCGAATGTGGTAATTCATATCCGAGGCCCATGTTTTGCACAAAAATAAGTCAATTGAGATTCTTCACGGCGGAGATGGATAGCGGCTCGGATTGAGGATTCGGAGAGCCGAGTTCGAATTCCAGTTGAATCCATTGTATTCACTTACGTGCTAATACCTCTTCTTCTCCCCCCAGCTATGGGTAAATAGCAGAACGGACCGGGTTCTATAGATTTGGATGGCAACTGATCCATTGCAGAAAGAAATGGCAACCTAGTGCGGGAAAAATCTGCCTCGTCAGTCATGTATCGAAAGATGCATGATCGCCTACGCTTGTATCACGCATATCATATAACTGACTGAGTGATATTATTCTGTTGAACGGAAAACCACTCCACTATCAATCCCAAGTAATATCATAGTATTTAAGGCACCAAATATGAAAGCTAATGGCGTGAAGGGGGTTAGGTCTACTGGAATTAACTCACATGGTAAGGAGCGACATGCGCTCCAGATGTCACATGACCGTCATCAAGCGACTGTTAGCATAAACGGCCTAAAATGGGTCTAATTCCTTGGGATTCATCCCTAGCCCGATAAGGGAAGACATGAGCGACAGGTGTCACCTGACTATCATCCAGCGACTGTTCGCATCAAACAAAATATAATTCTCGGGATATGCAATATTAAAACACTCTTGACAGAAAATATAAAACTTAAATTGCTAGGTTAAATATCAGTATTTTAGATGTATGCTAAACCCGGTGAGCAAACAATGGAGTTTTTGTCAGTGACAAAGACAAGATCATATATGCAGGCGAAGAGAAAAATGAAAGAGGAGTAGGATTGACACTAGATCAAGGCATGTAGAAATGCGTTCTGGGATACTGTCAAATATCGGAAAGAATTCTTGTCGTTCAACTGAATGGAAAACCTTTCAACATAGCCATCATAATTATGTATGCACTGAGAGCACAAAGTAAAGAAGAAAGAATTGTAAAGTTCTACCCTACACGAAACGAGGCCAAAACACTTTGCAAATCGGAATAAATTATAATTGTCATAGGAGACAATGAATGACGAAATAGGCAACAAAATGCATAGTGAGATAATTGGCAAATTCGGCTGAGGAACCCGTAATGTACACTGAGAAGAATGGGATCAAGGGTGCACAGCAAATGATCAGGTAGTAGTCAACACCTGGTTTCAAGAAGCCCCAAGACAAATATGGACATGGAAAAGCCCAGGAGGAGAAATAAATAAAAAAAACATAAAAAAAAAAAACAGATCGACTACATAACTATCAACAAGTACTGAGTTTGAAAGCGATCAACCGCAAGTACCGACTGTTGGAACGATAACACCCCCCCCCACCACCACCAGTGATGAGTAAACTTAGAGTGAAACTACGAAAACGGAAGAGGACTAAGGCAATACCCAGACTGCAACATGACTGATTCATGAAAAACTCGAATCTGAAGAAGAAAAAAGATGAATAGTGTGAAAAGTAAATACGTGAATTAAAAGGAAAATGGAAAATCGAAGTGGCACAATTTAAGAAGAGCTTTAGTAATATCAGCAATCGAGATAATCCCAAAGAAAATGTTATATAAGAATAAAGTGTCGATGCCGAAAAATGAGTATGATCAAAGATCGCCAGTGAGCAAATACAGGCGATCAGTTTATTGAATTAGGTAGATCACGTCACCGTGAAAGAAACGCAGAAATGGAAATTAGCGTGACTGCATTCTTAGTTTATACTCCATTACTATTCCGATTGCTATTTCTATTCTTTATTACTATTCGGATCGCTATTTCTATTCTATTACTATTCGAATCGCTATTTATATTCTATCCTCTATTACTATTCGAATAGCTATTTCTGTTCAATCCTCTATTACTATTCGGATCGCTATTTCTATTCTATCCCCTATTACTCTTCGGATCGCTATTTCCACGCTCTCTTCTTTTACAACTCGGATCGCTATATCTATTCTATCTACTTATACTATTCGGATAGCTATTTTTATTTTCTCCTGTGTTACTATTCGGATGGCTATTTCTACTTTATCTTCTTTTACTATTCGAATCGCTATTTCTGTTCCATCCTCTATCACTAATCAGATCGTTATTTCTATTCTATCCTCTAGTACTATTCGGATCGCAATTTCAATTCTATCCTCTATTACTATTCGGATCGCTATTTCTACTGTGTCATCTATTACTATTCGTATCACTATTTCTATTCTATCTACTATTACTATTTGGATCGGTATTTCTACTGTATCCTCTATTACTCTTCGGATTGCTATTTCTACTCTATCCTCTATTACTATCCGGGTCGCTATTTCTGCTCTAGCCTCTATAACTCTTCGGATCGCTATTTCTACTCTATCCTCTGTTACTCTTTGGATCGTTATTTCTACTCTATCCATTTACACTATTTGGATCGCTATTTCTGCTCTGTCCTCTATTACAATTCGGATCACTAATTCTATTCTATCCTCTATTACTATTCGGATCGTTATTTCTACTCTATCCTCTATTACTATTCGCATCGCTATTTCTATTGTATCGTCTATTACTCTTCGGATTGCTATTTCTATTCTATTCTGTATTACTATTCGAATCGCTATTTCTGTTCCATCCTCTATTCCTATCCGGATCGCTATTCTTATGCTCTCTTCTGTTAGTATTCGTATCACTATTTCTAATCTATCCTCTATTACCATTCGGATCACTATTTCTACTCTATCCTCTTTTACTATTTGACTCGCTATTTCTATTCTATCCTCTATTACTATTCGGATCACTAATTCTATTCTATCCTCTATTACTATTTGGATCGTTATTTCTACTCTATCCTCTATTACTATTCGGGTCGCGATTTCTACTCTATCCTCTA
The DNA here is from genome assembly GCA_903632075.3 of Acanthosepion pharaonis. Taxonomy (NCBI): domain Eukaryota; kingdom Metazoa; phylum Mollusca; class Cephalopoda; order Sepiida; family Sepiidae; genus Acanthosepion; species Acanthosepion pharaonis. The sequence continues at coordinate 493,310 of CAHIKZ030004577.1, read as the reverse complement.
TTACTATAAGGACCGCTATTCTTTACTCTATTCGTTATACTATCTTTACTATTCGGATTACTATACGGTGGTTATTAATCGAGCGAGTATTATCGAGCAATATCATTAGTGCGAGATTATTTGAAGGCCTCTGACACTCAGATTCACTTTCCGTTTAGTCACCTCGATCGGTTTCCTAATAATCTTGGTGATTATAGTAATGAACAGGGAGAAAGGTCTCCTCGGGATCTCAAGGTAATTGAAGAAACATACAAAGGCAGATGGGATGTTAACATGATGGGTGATTTCTGCAGGAACATCAAAAGAGATTACCCTTTTCAAAACCAGCGTGGAGTTTTCAAGAAGAGAAGATTTCTAACTTTGGATGGACAAAAATTAATGTATTTTCATTCCTTTGTATCTTTGTCTGTTTTGATTCAACAATTGATGACACATATTTTTCTTAATTTAATTTTGTGGTAGATTTTTATGAAAACTTTCTCTGAACTAAAAATGCTGAAAATGTATTCTTTAAGTTATTGAGCTATTTTTTATGATAAGATATTCTAACTTGAAAACATTTAAGGTTTGTTCTACTTGGCCCTGACATATCACTTCTAATTGGGTATTATAGGCCTATTTTAAGAAAAATAGAAATTATCTGTACTGTGAAAACGTGATGTGATGGAAAAAATGGACTTGATTTTCAGAATACAGCGGAAAAAATAGCCTAGAAATATGTGCCCGTTGCCCAGCAATATTTGGACCGAAAAAATGTCGACTGTTGTAATAAATGAAATCTAAAACAGTGATGATATATTGGAAAACACAAGTAGATCACTTTTCATATCTTTGCCTAAGAAGCCAGGCACAAATGAATGTGAACTTCATCGGAGAATCAACTTAATGAGTGATACAACAAAAGTTATCTTCTGAATTCTGATGAATAGGGTGCACAGCAGAATCAGAGGGGAGATAGGACAGGAACAAAGAACGCTATATTTATGCTCAGAATGTTATTAGAAAGAGGAATACAAATGCAGAAGGGCGTGTACCCGTGTTATATATATATATATATATATATATATATATATATATATATATATATGTATCGCAAAGGCGTCAAATAAACTACGTTACAAAGATCTATTGAAATTGTTAAGCATCGTTGATATATTTGGGAAGTTTTGGGAAGTATATTAGAATAATCAAGAATCTATCCTGGCAACAAACCTCCTGCATGCGGATAGAGAATGAGTTCAGCAGACATACAAACACAGAAAGTGGTGTAAGACAAGAATGTGTCTTCTCACGGGAATTATTCAATCTATATTCTGAGAGAACTAGAAGTCCTACCGGGATTCATTATTGACGGTCATTATCTTAACAACATAAGATATGCAAGCAATCTAAAGAGGAATGACTCAACGAAAAATGTGCAGGAATAGAAAGACCTAGTATCACAAATAAAGAAGATATGTATAAAAAAATAATGAGAGATCAAACAGGACAAAAGACATGCTCATCAACAAGATGCATAAAATGCAACATCGGAACGCTGATAGTAAAGAAAGAAAAATACTTTAGAGATGAAACGAACACACCGGAGAACTCTTCCATGACAAAAGGAAACAACCAGCAATACACAGAAATATAGACGAACAGAAACAAAGCAGCAGGGCTTGACGGAATTGTAATAGAGATTCTGGTAGCCTTAGATGATTTCAGCCTCGTCATGATTACAGAAAAAATAAATGAAATCTACGACAGTGGTGATATACCAGAAAATGCAAGTAGATCTCTTTTCCTAACACTGCCTAAGAAGCCAGGTACAAACGAATGTGAAGTCCATCGGACAATCAACCTAATGAATCACATAACAAAACTTATCATCTGAATTCTGATGAATAAGGTGCACAGCGGAATCAGACGGGAGATAGGACAGGAACAGTGCGGCTTCGTCAAAGACACTGAAATAAAGAACGCTATATTTATGCTCGGAATGTTATTAGAAAGAGCAATTCAGTTGCAGAAGTTCGTATATTGATGTTTTATAGATTGTGCAAAGGTTTTCGATAAAGTAAGTCACAAAGATCTATTGGAACTGTTCTGCAATTTTGATATATTTGGGAAGGATATTACAATAATTAAGAACCTACACTGGCAGCAATGTGACTGCATACGGATAGAAAATGAGTTCAGCTGATATACAAAAATAAAAATGGGTGTATTATAAGGATATGTCTTTTCACCAGACTTATTCAACCTATACATCGAGGCGATTCTGAGAGAACTAGAACTTCTACCGGGATTCATTATTGGCGGCCATTATCTTGACAACATAAGATATGCATATGACACACTGTTGATAGCAGAGACATAGAGAAAACTAAAAAAAACTCCTACAGTGAAGGAAAGTGAGAAGTAAGTATTAAACATTAACTGCAAGAAGACAGAATGCATGGTTGTTAGGAAAAAGATGAACCCAAATTGCGAATTGCAAATCGAAGTTACCAAAAATAAAACAAGTGCGGAAAGTTAAATATCTGGGAAGGGTTTTAACAGAGGACGGGAAGCTTGACAGAGGACGAATTCTACTAAGAGCTACAAGGAACAGAATGTGTATAGGAATGATCAAAATCAGAACTAGACTGTGGAAGCTTCTAGGAAAGATAATGAAGAAAAAGTCGTATCGACAGCAAGAGAGACAAGGGAAGGCAGTGGGCATCTACCTGACAAGCGTATGAAAATAGATGGCAGAAGGAGGAGCGGAAGGCTTGACAGAGGACAAATTCTGCTAACAGCTATGAGGGACAGAATGTGTATAGCAATGGTCACCCATATTCTGAAGGGAGACGGTGTATATAAGAATACGAAAAAGCAAAGGAAGATACCTTGCCTAATATGTCATTACTATTTACGGATAATAAATAAATATTATCTGAGTTCCATTGGCACTCCTGCCCTGAACGAACACCTCATTTAAAAACAACGCAATATCTGTAAGACATCGGTATAATTTGATTCCATATTAGCAGCAAACCGCCTGCATACGGACAGAAAATGAGTTCAGTAGATATGCAAAAATAGAAAGCGGTGTAAGACAAGGATGTGTCTTCACGCCGGATTTATTCAACCATCACAGTTAGTTAGAAGTCCTACCAAGATTCATCTTGGCGACCACAATCTTAAAACCGTAACGTATGCAGATGACACAGTGTTGATAGCAGAGACATAAATAAAAACTACAAAAACGCCTGCAGTGAAGGTAAGTAAGAAGAAATGATTAACATCAACTTCAAGAAGACAGAATGCATGGTTGTTAGCAAAAGGGTGAGTCCAAAATGAGAATTGCTAATCGAAGATACCAAATGTGGAAATTTAAACATGAAAAGTGCTTAACAGAGGATGAAAAGTGTGACACTGAAATCCGAAGGAGGCTTGTGATGGCCAAAGATGCATTCCGAACGGCATGCAGAGTAGTAAGAAATAGAAAACTTCGCTATAAACAAGGAAAAGAGTACTCAACTGTTACGTGATATCTTTCTTTCTGTATGGCAGTAAGCGCTGTACAATTTTCCTTAACGATTGAAACAAAAGAAATGTCGTTCTATAGAAGGATGATGAGTATGCCATAGTTCGAACATGTGAGAAACGGCTAACTTTAAGAGAAATTTGAAACAAAGAGGAAACATATATTTAACATTAATTAGAAACAGTTGAGGTTTCTAGGGCACTTAATGAGGAAAGGTTTTTGTAAAATTCGATATTCACAGGGCAGATTGAGAGTAAGAGAGAAGAGGGAAATAATACGTAACATACCTAGTGAGCTTGAGTAAATTGATGATGGAAGAAGGGTTTAGGAGAAATAAAAGAAAGACAATATTTTAAGGGCTATAAATGACAAGATATTGTGGAGAGCCATGATCGCCCATGTCCTGAGAGGACACGGCACATAAAGAAGAAGAATATACCATTTCTTTTTTTATTATCAGTTTACCTACAAGGATTACTCAACTTGAAACATTATCCTCAGAAATACAATGGTCGAACACACACACACATATATATATATATATATATATATATATATATATATATATATATATATATATAATAAAATTTGATTTTTAGCAGTTACACGTATTTGAGATTTATGATACCAGGGATTTCAGCCGAAACAAACACACAAATTATCCTTTATAAAAAAGATAAGAAATATTGTCGGACTGAAAAAAAAAAAATTATATATATATATATATATATATATATATATATATATATATATATATATATATATATAAGATCTGATGAAAAATTGTATAAAAAATTAATCAAAGGACCTTTTCTGTCATATTCATTAAAACTTGCATGCAAGAAGGATTGATGTCTACATACAATTTTTTAATTGCATGACATGGCAGCCAACAAACAAAGCAAAACTTTAAAATCACAAAAAAATTAATCAGAACACCATGTCTGTCATATTTAATGATACTTGCATGAAAGAAGGATTGCTGTCTAAATATACTCTCTCTCTCTCCCATATATATATATGTATGTATGTATGTATGCATGTGTGTGTGCGTGTGTGTGTTTAATTAAAGACGACAGACAAGCTCCTGTGATTAAGCTTTTTGTTTAATTTCTCTCGTTCTTTTTGGGACACATCGTGTATAGAAACTGCCCTAATGTTCTGTAAGTTCGAGCGCTTTCGGCTATACTTCTAGCCATTATCAAGGATGATTTTATTTTTACTTTTTAATTGGATGTACGGGTTGTGTGGATGTATCTAGAGTTATAGGAACGTTTTATTTTCCGAACAACATAAAATTTAAAAAGCGATACTCAAAAATAACAAAGCACCTACAAAATCAAAACCACGATGAACGAACGTTATTTATGAGTTTAAATACTCCTTAAGGAACTGTGTTCCTGACCAACTCGAACACAAATAATTACATCGGTCTCACTTCTACATGCCTATCCCGAAAACTTAAGTTATACCAATCCAACCACAACTCCATCAACTCCCATTTAAACAAACACACAAACATAACAGACTCAATCCCATTCTAGTAGAAAATACAACCATAATAACATCATTCACATGTAAAAAAAAGACAAAAATAATGGAAGCTTTAATAACAAAAAAGAAACGCCAATACTCAATAATATTAACTACGAACATGGCCACAATGTGCTGTGTTCGGAAAAAAAAAACATCCCTATAATTCTAGATATATACACACAACCCATACATCCAGTTTAAAATAAAAATAAAATCATCCTTGATAATGGCTAAAGGTATAGCCGAGAGCGCTCGGAATTACAGAAAACATGTTCTGTAATTCTGAGCGCAGAAAGGAAAACATGTGTTCGAACACAAAAAAAAAAATGAAAATTTTAATCGCAGTACATTGTCTGTCGTCTTTAATGAAAAACTTATGTATAAATAACTCCCATTTAAACAAACACACAAACATAACAGACTCAATCCCATTCTAGTATTGCTGCTTAAAAAAAAAAAACATCCCTATAATACATATATATATATATATATATATATATATATATATATAATATATATATATATATATATATATATATATATATAATATCAACCAATTTAGGAGCATACTTCAACAACTGCAGTGGATTCTTAACCTAGGGATGATTTTTCACCCCATACGTGAACTTCCATTTTATATTCAAAGTACATTTTATGGAAGAAATTTCTCTTTTAATGCAAATAAGTAAACATATATCTATTGATATCGTAAAATAATGAATCAATCTATCTAATAGTAAAACTTGTATGTATGTATATATGTGTGTTCAACAAATTCAGCTTAAATGATACATAACAAATGTAAGATATTACATTGTAACTTGAACCACTGTGGAATGCAGTGGCAAATTTTATTAAAATTAAACAATGCCTGTGGTGATCAATCCTTTAAGCGCTACTACTGCGGATTAAAATGGCGTGTTATTTGTTTGTTAAACTGAAACCAACATATAATTCTGGTTGAATAAAGCCTTAACAAACGCCTCTTTTTGTAACAAATTTATTCAACCATAATAAAATGAATAAAAAAATAAGAGCGTCTACTACAACCTGTGAGAATAGACCCGGACGTCGTTTCACCTCGAATATATGAGACGATTTCACAAAATATGAGACGATCTTGAAATGTATGATGCATAAGAACGCTACCGGTTTACTGAAGCCGCAGTAATTAAAAATTCATGTCAGTAACGAAGGATCTGTATAGTGATGGATTTGCAAGGGATGCATTTATTCGTGGCCTGCAGTCATTGTTGGTAAGGCAGTCTTTATTAGAAAACAGAAACTTGAATTTGGCCAACATGTTCCAGCAAGCGAGAGCTATGAATTCAGTTCAAAAGAAATGTGAGTTGTACTTTGCTACTCAACCTCGGGTATTAAATGCTCTGACTCCTGATTAGAATATTATGTTCCTGTGACGGCTGCAGCGAGAGTCAAATTACAGTTTTATTGATTTCCACGGGGTCCACGTCTAAAATGCATAATACTTCGAGCATCAATGTCGGACATGGGGACACTTTGCTAGGGTGTGTCGTGCTAAATTATCAATGTCATCTGGAATTTCTACTGATCGAAATTATCAAGCAATACTAGACGATGGCTGCTTCGGGTTCCAGAAGGAAAGCAGTAGTGAAAATGTCAAAAGAGTAGTGGATGGACTTCTTGACATTGGAATCTTTGATAGTTCATCCCGACTTAGTCGAGCGCTACACCTTGATCGTCCATTATTCGTCGGGAGCTGTTTTCATGGGGGTCAAACTGTCTCTCTCTCTCTCTCTCTCTCTCTCTCTCTCTCTCTCTCTCTCTCTTATTCTGTTTAGACTTCTGGGTTTTCTTTGGTGAATTATCTACGAATTCTTTTAAATCTTTTTAAAATCAATTCGCCCCAAACAAGGCGACAATGCTATTAAGAACAAGGGGCTGCTGAGATTGAAAGTTAACGAAAAGATTTGAGAAGCAAGGGACAAGGGATAAACCTATACTCCTGTTCAAAAGATAGGAGAAGAGTGTGAACCGGAAGATAGGCGAACCTATCTACTCCTATTGAGAAGAAGAAAAACAGAAAATAATATCTCAGAGTTCAGACAGAGTTGTTAGAAGTATAGAGATAGATATATACAGGAAGCGGAATCCTAATCCTAAAGAAGAAAACAAACTTTTACTTCTGTTCAAAAGACAAGAGAAAGACAAATCTTTATTAACATATTCATAACCACTATTTAATGAAATATTAATTTTAAAAATAAAAATAAAAATCTCGTATTAATTAATAAAAATGTGTAGAACCAAACTAACAGCTAGATTTCACCAATATGCTCTTGAGTTGGCTAATCATAAACGTAAATTTCTGTTTACGCACTTCTCACTTGTGGAAATCTCTTCCGGCTCGATGTTTTCCAGCGAACTTTGATCTTAAAAAGTTTAAATGCATTGTCAATCACTCCTAGTTTCTCTTATTTTGTTCTAGTTCCTGAGTAAAGTTGTGTAACCCCTTGTGTCCTAGTGACTTTACTCCCTTGCTTAGGGTGAAATTGATAAAAAAATAATAAAAAAAAAATCAAGAGATATTTTAGATATATTACAAAAATTGTTCATTTATTCTCGTGTGGGCGGTTTTTGTTCGACAGAAAATAGATAGGACAAAGAAATATTTCTAAATGTTTCATATTTGCTACTTCACTAGGACAGGTGGCTGTGCAGTCCTTAACACACCGGTAGAAAATTTTTGACCTCGTCTCGGAATGTTACCGAGGGAAACATTAAAAAATAAATCAGTTTGATGGTGCACACTTGTATAAATTAATTGAAACAAAACGAATAATTCTGTTATTATTTACATATTTCTTCGTATTTTTCCAATGAAACATGACCCAGTGCACATATTAGTACATTGGATTTAAATCAGGAGAGTTTCCAAGCCAGTCTATATATCTCAGCCTTTTCATACTTTTTTCCTTCAAAAATGTATCGCTGGTAATAATATATATATATTTTTTCAAAAAAAATATAATACTGGTAATAGTTTTTTTTTCTTCAAAAAATTATTACTGGTAATAATTTTTTTACAAAGTATTTCTGGTATTAAAACCTATTTTTACACTTTTATAGTGTTTTTACCCCAGTTTCAGGGTTAACTATTTGCCCATAGCTGACCCTAACAGGTGTTACCACCCCAGTTTAGGGTAGACCTGGGAACACCAGCAATTAAGAGGTGGTTCCACGCTCCTCCTGATCAGAGGCCTTGCTGCTGGACGTAGTTTATCGTCTTACCCAGGACGCGGATGTAGTTTATCGTCATACCCAGGACGCAAGTTTAGTATTGGAGACTTAAGAATTAACAAGGCAACGTTTTCCCGAGGTAATCAAAGGAGGAAATCGATTTGGACATCGGCTGCAATTATGACCTTGTCGGAATGAGCATCCTTATTGTCGAGGCAGGAGTAAATGGCTGTGTCGTCAGCGTAGAAACCAAGTGGAGGCTGATGTCATCGAGAATGTCATTAACGAGAATTAAAAACAGAATATGACAAAGGATGAAGCCTTAAGGGATACCCATGTTAGTAAAAGAAGGATCTAGACGTGTGACCGTTCAGGATAACTTTCATTTCACGATTTGCGAGGAACGAAACTTAGCATTGAACTTACAGTCACATCTAGCCATTTCAACTGTAAACGATCTTGATGCCAGCCTAGGTTCAAAGAGGAAAGATCATTAGCACAATTACCATGAAAGTATTTATAGAAAAGGCATGGAGAAATTACGATATGGCGGTGGGAATGTGACTGAAGCCGTGATGCCAGGCCAGGACCTATACAATTGCGGATTATTGTTATTATATTCCTATTAGAGCACACCTGCTTGATAATTAATGCCCTGGTTAGTTTTCTTCTCAATGAGTACCCTCTAACGGTGGCCTTGTACTAAACTAAGCTTAGTTTAATAAATAAGTATAGTCGCCTGTAATCGATTTAATAATGTTTCCCGAATTTATCTGGCTGATTATTATTAATAATTAGTGACGTCAATCCTCACTGGATTCCATAAATTTGTAGACTTGTGCTAATATTAGCGGAGATTAGTAACTTTATAGTCGTATCATGAACAAATCATTTATTTTGTACAATATACCCTTATTTTTCAGCGACTGTTCATTAAGTCTTAATGTAATTAAGCCTCCATCATTCAAAAAATCGTGCAGATCGTCCAGATGATACAAATAGCTGATGTTTCAGATGGTAGACGAAGGGAGGAAACTGCAGAAATTCCTAGACAAAGCAATAAATGAAAGAGTGAAGAAAGGACTAATTGTACCGTGAAAAAAAGTCAAAATGCATGGTTGTTCCCTTATCCTCTGATACAACCCAGGAAAAATGGTTTGGAGAATTTTACACTCATAGAATATATAAAAGCCTAGTGAGTTAGAGGTAAACGGTGAATAATATATAATGATAGGAACTAGTGGAGAGCCATGATCGCCATAGTCCAGGAGGGACATGAAACATAGTAGATGAAGAACAGTTGAAGAATTCTGTCAATACATGTCAGGACTTATTGATTCACCAACGTAAATTTTGACGTTGCATAATAAGTGGTGAGTTTCTTGTCTAACTGGGAAAGTGCAAATTGATTGAAACAAAATGAATAATTCTGTTATTAGTTACGTTTTTTTTTCTTATTTTTCTAATGAAACATGACCCAGTGCACATGTTAGTACTTCGCATGTTCATTTCACGAAGTCTTTCCTTGCAGATTGAACACAGATTCTTAATTGGATTTAAATTAGGAGAGTTTCCGAGCCAGTCGATAGTACTTTGATTTGCTCAATGGTAAGGCTTGCCATTGTGTTCGTGCAGCGTTACAATTTTCGCGCGTTTCCTTGGAGTAACGTTAATCGCAGACAATGGACCTAGGACAACTAATCGACAATCGAGAAAATAGTGTCTGGGCATGAAAATAGATTCATATTACTGCACTCTACTACAAATGACCTAATCTGGGGAAAAAATAGAAATCGATTACACTCTGTCACTCCATTGGGTCTAAAACTGATCATATGGTGAAAGAAAGAAAATTAAAACGGTCGTTTCAATTAATTTTCACAAGGGTGTACGCCTTTTGATTTAACCTATATAGCCAGACGATATATTATCGCCGGATATGACCTTAACAATACCAGATGTTCTTATGACACTGTGTTAATGACAGACCCTTATAGATAAGGGAAATAATTTTTTTGGTAAGGCAGATCTATGTTATTAACGGTAAAAGATTCGCCAACAAATGACATACACCAACATTTCAGAGATATTAAAATCAAGCATGTTACCCTGTGGGTGATTAATTATTACCGCCCACCTTCCCACAAACGAACCATCTCCACCCTGTTTCTACCCTGTCGCAATTTCCATCACAAATGTCCAGTCGAGTTTCATTCATGAGTTGCACCAGTTCAAAGCATTACAACTAGGACTTTTACAGCCATGTACACAGATTCGAATCATTGTAATTCCCTTTGTTTTCCGTTGATAAGAATGGAAGTCAAGTCAGACAGCTGCTTCCCTAGAACCACTACATTGTAGAACAATCCTCCTAGGGGATACTTTAATTATCACTCTAACCTTAACCTCTTCAAGTATAACAACTATCTATTATACATATCCTCATAACCTGTTCTCTCTATTCTTAATTAAATAAAAACAATTCATTTTGTAACCCTCTATCTTGAGAGTCTCTTGAAACTTGTAGTGGGTAGATATTTAGTGAGAAATATATACCAGACGACGGAAAATTTGATGCATAAAGACAAACATATACAGGAATTGCGACAGATGTCTTCCAGAAACAAAGTTCTAATACCAAGGAAAATTAATAAGGAAGAAAAAGTCTACTGAAATACTATGTGATATATAATCTCCTATACTGCAGTGCAAGTTCCTCATAAATGAAGAATCGTGAATAGATTAACAGTTTCTTCTCCTTCGCACTTCTCGCTTGTGGAATACCTCCTCCGACTTCTTGGTTTCCAGTCAAATTTGATTTTCAAAAAATCAAATACAATGTCAGTAGTTATCTTCTATCCAGATTATCTATGTCCATATTAGGCAAATTTGGATGTCTTTTTTAAACATTTCACCCAAAGCAATGCAATATAGTCACTAAGATGCAAGGAGTTACTGAGTGTTGGAAAATATGAGAGGAAAAATAAAACTTTATTAAGGAGTGAGAACAATAAATGAACAGCGAGAAGTGGGATAGAAGAAACTGTTAGCATAGAACTTACGGTTACATATGGCATCTCAACGGTAAAATGAAGAAGTCTAGTGTTGCGTTTAAATTCTTAAATCTAAGTACCAAAGAGAAAACCATATCAGAACAATTATATGAAAATATTTAGTACATAAGGCAGATTTCAGCTTTAAAATTCTTTAAGCCTATAATAATAATAATAATAATAATAATAATAGTCAATCAAAAACTTTAAAAAAATCTTTTTTTTATCTGCAGAAGATAAGATTGCTGTATTTTGGGAAGCATTCCCTCAGGAGTCTATTTCATAAGTGGCACCTGTTAAGAAAAAGCAGTCTGATTGGAACATTCTTCTTACAAATGGAACACATAGGAAATGAGTGTGACTCGATTCAGTAGAAGTGGCATGGTGGTCCGTAGCTGTAAAGGTCTGAACTGGTGAAATTAAAGTGTTAAATTTCATCTGAACATTTGTCATGGAAATAATGACAGTCTTCCAGCGTGGAAAGTAACATTTAAATGATCATTTACTGTGAGTTGGTGTCAAAATGGACATTGAATATTCAATAATAATCAAGTGGGTCCCTTTCGTAAAAATAAAAGGATAAACATACCTTGTGAATAAATTCAAAACACATTCGATACATACTCTTAACGTTCAAATCGAAGGAAAAATCCCACGTTTTTTCGTCACAATCGAGTATTGTTCCATGGTGCACGTAACTAAAAATAATTAAAAAATGTTTTTAACAGCTGTCTCTGCAACTCATAAGAATTCAGAGTTAGCGAACATTTATATAAACATTGGAAAAATGAGTTCAGTCTTTAAATATTTTTTTTTAAATATTGATCATGACACGATCATGACACGATGTTGTCAGCATATAAATCCTAGACAATTTCGTTGTGGGAAAATACGCTTTGTTACATTATTTCGTAAATGTATCGAAGTCTGACGTTCAACTTTCTTAAAAAGTAAAAGTAAAAGAGATGGGGAGGTAATTTAACATAATTCTAACTAAATAAAGAAATGAAGTATAAGAATGTATGGGAATAGTTTGAACAGCTTGTGGAAAGATTACAATGACACACCATAGAATGTCAAAAAACACTCGGTTGTCCAAAGACCGTATCGTCCAAACTATGATGAAAGAAGCCATGGTGGTTCCCACCACTGAGGTTTTCATTATGCTCGGCTGAAATAACTCATAGAGTAATGATAACAATTCATTTATGAAATTTAGCCTAGTAACAAGTCTAAAATTGTTTCGACCGGGACATGGAGATAACAACCAAAATGTTAAGAATATTAAGCTAAAAAAAATGGTGGACTTCTCTCAGAATGTGAGATAATTTCAAAAACTGAAGATTGGCCGAAAAATAGTGACAAATTCAGCTAGGGTGGGAATACATCTGTTGGGGGTTGCATAGTCACGAAAAGAAATACATTATATTCAAAGCAGATGAGAATGGCATCTCTGTTGCCTCTACTTTCTTTTTCGTCTGATAAGAAACTGTCCAGCGTTTTCTACTATAGAGCGAGATTGATATTACATAGATTCACAAATTATATAATTAAAAACAAAACGACACGGCACCACAAAGCCACGCATGAAGTGACGATATGTGGAAAAACGGAGATGACGAACACACTCCGTGTAAAGTCACAGCAAAGAAAACTACTAATGAAAATAGAACATATATATATATATATATATATATATATATATATATATATATATATATATATATAAGTCTTTTTCTGTTAAATGATCTATTCGGAAATACGAATTAAGTCTAAATTTTCTGAATATTTTCTTACGAAGTAAAGAATATTATTCACGGATAGGCAAAATAAAAACACCCAAGGCATAATATTATGCAAATTAAATTTCGTTAATTAAATATTCAAAACGATCTCCACGTGACTGATTAAAAACAGTACATTTATTTTAGATACCTATTGGGGTAGCAAAAAGAAATAAATCACTATAGTGGTACCATACACCACTCGAGCTAGTGTCTACTTCAATGTATACTACTGCTTGTATAGGTGCTTACCAGGTGACTCATCGAAGCAATTAGACTTATAGGGCAGACTGAAGTTTACCTCCATCGAGATATACTGATAAAAATTGAAAGGCTCATAATGCTAGGCTAAAAACTTTTAGAACAATCACAAGGAATTTTATCAGAATTTCAGACTATTCTAAAAGCCGAAGAACGTATCGACCGAAACACAGTGAAAAATACAGAAGAGGTGGGAATATATCTGTTGGGCTTGCAGAGTGACAAAAAGAAATACATTTCTAGAGATAACATTACCAGTCACGCTTGTGTCTGTTTCAGCCTAAACAGTAATGTGTATACGTGCTTAAGCGGTTACTGGTATCCTAAGGCTTATGTATATTATATTGTAAAATAAATATTTGTCTTGCATAGACATAACATTTGAAGACTTATTAAGAAAGACTAAACAGTTATTTGTGGAGAAGAAACGAAAGCAGGCGTCTCTTGTTGTTCAATAAAAAACGATAATAAAGTCGAGATAAAGTAAAATCTTAAAATAAAAAAAAGCGTCGCTAATTGCAACGTTGTTGTTTTGACATAAAATTCATAGCAATTGAGTTCAGGGAAACCAGATATGGCCGTCTTTATCGGTCAAGAATTTTCTCGATTAACACACCAAAAGAACACATAGCAACATACGCATATTCTGAAAGCCTATAACCAAAACTACAACAACAAACGGTTCCCATCCAATCACCGAAGTTAAGCAACATCGAGCCTGGTCAGTACCTAGATTGGAAAACAAAGAAGAGATAAAGAAAAAAAGAGATAGATGTATTTAATTAATATAGAGACATAAAATAAAGACAGGGAGGTGTGAGGTTTGTTCGACATACTGACCTCTTTATCAGTACTATCCGGCAAAAAGTGGAAAGTCCAATAGAAAAAAAATGTGTAAAGGTTCTTTTTTTTTTAAAGATGTAAGGAATTTATATATATATATATATATATATATATATATATATATATATATATATTAAATAATGTTGAACTAAGATGGGAATAATACAATAATACATTAATTTAAACAAGAATTAAATTGACTAAGTATATATAAAAAAATTTTAAAGAAATTATAAAAACCTGTGGTACTATATTTGGAGACTTATATATATATATATATATATATATATATATATATATATATATATATAGGTCTGATTTCTAAGAATATACTTAAAAAAATAACAATATCCATACTAGAAAAATACATTATCTTTGGAAGTTTTCCTCAGATATGATTAAATATATATATATAGCCTACTTTTCTTCACTTCGATTTAATCGATTTCTACGCCTCCATTTTTGAAAACCTATTAGAAAATAACTTAAATTTTGCCAAAAATTATGTTAATATTAATGATGACGAACAGAAGATCAGAATGGCTTCTAGACAGTCCATTTTGATATATAATGACATTCCATGAGTTAAGAAAATAATGAAAATTTTGACGTTCCTATGGGAGCTTATGACTCTACACAAATAGACGATTTAGTGTATTTATATATCTTCGATACACTAAGTCGATTTATTAACTCTAAAAATGTAGGCCTATACAGGGATGATGAACTCATTGTTATACCTATTAGCCTTGGTCCTCTTACCTCCAAGTTACATCCAAAGATCATTAAAGCTTTCCAATTTCTAGGATTTAAAATTGGTATATCATCTAATCTAAAAATTGACAATTTATTGAATCTTACATTCAGTCTCTCTAATAATACATTCAAATCCTTCCAAAAATGGAAACCAAACACTCATCTAGATCAATATCCGCTCGAACCACCCCAAATCAATTATAAACCAAATTCCCAACACCGTCAACACCAGAATAAACAAATTGTCTTCTAATTGTAAAATATTTAATGATAATAAATATAACTAGAAAAAAGCCCACAAGAAAAGTATGTTTCAACAAAAGGAAAGTTATATAGTTGAACCCACCCATTTGAAAACTATCCAATATTAATATTGATAAATTCTTTTAAAATTTAATAGACAAGCACATTAATAAAAATCCAGAAAAACTTTAAAAATGAGTTATTCATGTGTGAACAATGTACAAAAAATTATAAATTCACAAAATGATAACATTCTTACAAAATTTCTTAATAATCAATTACAAAAAAAAAAAAATCTACCTATGAATGTCCAGTGGATGGAATTTGTATGACCCAAAATATAGTGTATGAAACTACGATGTGAACCTGAAAAAGGTTTACAGTGGAATAACAGCTGGGAATTGGAAACAGCGTTTATACAATTATCGCGATTCCTTCAACAACGAATCCCTTAAACATCCAGCAGCGCTGTCTAAATAGGCTACTGACTGGGGTGATTATTTAGTGATTATTGAATGACTCTTGAGTGGAACTATCCAGTCGAAATAGCGTGAATTATTGCGCGTCGATATTTTGGGTTTTGATTTAGGATTTACTAGACGTTGAGCCGAGCCGCGCTACTAATAATTTATTCACTGAAATGGTTAATTATCTTTGGCTGACTTTTTACTTTTTGTTCTCGTTAAGTATTTATTTGTGATTGTAATTAAATACTGTTTTATTTTAATATTGAAGTCTTGAGATATACTTAATTATTAACAGCCACCGTATGTCACAATATATATATATATATATATATATATATATATATATATATATATATATATATATATGTGTGTGTGTGTGTGTGTGTGTGTTTCCCTCTGGGTATGTATGTGTGTGCGATAGTTGATTACAATAGATTCAATAACTTACCCAGCGCAGTTAAAAAGAATATCAACATGTTCAATGTTTTCCAGAAATGATTTAATTTCACTGGCATTTGTTACATCCAAAACTGAAGTTTTTATTCCTGCAAAAGAAAAGACAGGTTTGTATGATTTTTGCCATAGACGGAAATATTTTATTATGATACTTACCGAGACTTGCATAATATTATTCACCCAATCTAAGGCACAAGATCCACTAAATGTAGAGGTTATGTTTTGGATTACAAGGACAGAGTAAGAAGTACATTTCATGAGGATATGTAGGATAGATTACGATTGATCCTTGACACGAAGAGGTTAAAAGTGTAGTGATACGGGATGCTCCTTTTCTCTGGTCTCTTCCGCAACGTAACCGTTTTCATGAAGAATCTTTAGAAGAAATTTTCCGTTATCCAAGGAATAGAAAGCAAATGACGATGAGTCGATTTCGTGTGCGTGGCATGGCAGTTTCTAGATTCGAATATCTGAAACTGAGGAATCTAGTCGGGTAGATTTTTCTTTTTTGAAATCCGTCAAGAGTGGATTGGGCTGCTTCAAACCAGACTTGGCCGTAATATGTCAATGCCTGTCTGATTTGGCTCTTGTAAGGATAGATTATTGTAGAAATGTTCTTTCTAGAGCGGAACAGGGCATCAACCTTTTTCCAAGCATGTTTAAAGATGTATCGTCACCAATCACCAGAATTCTTGAGATGTCCTGAATTGATTGTACCAAGTAGAATGAATCATTGCGTCTATTCAGGTTAACGTTTTCCTCTGTCATGAAGTGGAAAGATTATATTAAATAAAATGCGAGGTTTGCTGCTGGGAAAGTCGATTCACTGTGTCGTGCGAGAGAATTTTTCTTGCGAGAATCTATCTTGAACACTCTGTAATATTATTGGTTTTCATATCTCAGTTTGAGTCACTTTCGCACCGCTATGTCTATTATATATATATCTTCCTTCCTATTTGGTACTTAGACTTTAAGAATTTAAACCCAGTCCTAAATTGACAGATCTCAACATTTTAAATTTGAAATGTATAGATATAACCGTAAGTTCTATGTTAACAGTTTCTTCTGTTGTACTCTTGTGGAACTCTCTACTGGATTTTTGCTTTCCTGTCAACTTTGGACTTCAAACATTTAACTTCAATGTCAGTCGTTATCTTCTGTCTTCTTAATTCCTGTTTTTATTGTTCGCTGTAATTAATGTTTGTTCTTCATATATTTTATTATTTGCTGGTAACATTTTGCCTATTAGAATTTATTATTGGCGAACACAATCTTAACACAAGATATACAGATGACACATTGTTGTTAGCAGACAGCACGGAAACGAAAAGATATCCTACAGAAGATATTAAAGGAAAGTGAGAAGACAGGATTAACCATCAACTGTAAGAAATGGGATGTATGGTTTTGATTAATAGAAATATCCCAAGATACAAACTACAAATTAGATGCATCAAATCAAGCAATTACAAAAACTGAAATATATCGAAAAAATATAACCCTGAAACACGAACGTACATTGGAATAGAATACGATACCTTCTAAAGGTAATGTAAAGTATCAAAAACATAAAAATTAAGTTAGAAACGAATAGATATAAATATTAAAAATAAATATTAAAAATAAATAATAAAAATTTGATTAACAAGAATATCCCGAGACGGGGAAATGCAAAATCTGACCCTGAAACTTGAACGTACATTGGAATAGCATACGATACATTCTAAAGGTAATGTAAAGTATCAAAAACATAAAAATTAAGTTAGAAACGAATAGATATAAATATTAAAAATAAATATTAAAAATAAATATTTAAAATAAATAATAAAAATTTGATTAACAAGAATATCCCGAGACGGGGAAATGCAAAATCTGACCCTGAAACTTGAACGTACATTGGAATAGCATACGATACATTCTAAAGGTAATGTAAAGTATCAAAAACATAAAAATTAAGTTAGAAACGAATAGATATAAATATTAAAAATAAATATTAAAAATAAATATTAAAAATAAATAATAAAAATTTGATTAACAAGAATATCCTGAGACGGGGAAATGCAAAATCTGACCCTGAAACTTGAACGTACATTGGAATAGCATACGATACATTCTAAAGGCTATGTAAAATATTAAAAACGTAAAAATTAAGTAAGAAACGAATATACAAATATAAATATTAAAAATAAATAGTAAAAATAAATAAATAATAATAATATTAATGATAAATATTAAAAATAAAATTAAACATTTTTGATTAACAAGAATATCCCTAGATGGGAAATGCAAAATCTGACCCTGAAATCCAAACGTACATTAGAATGGCATATGCGATACCTCCTAAAGGTTTAGTATTAAAAAACATAATAATTACGTTAGAAACGAAGAAAAGTCTGTTGAACCATTATGTAATATCTGTCCTCTTCAGAGATGAATACGGGACTTGAAGCAACAAAAATCTGGTCTCTCAGAAGTGCGGTGAGAATACCCTGGGTGGAAAATTTGAGTAAAGAGTAAGTTTTAAGGAATGTAGAAACAAAAAGGACGCTTATAATCAGAATAAAAAAAAGAGGCAGTTTAATTTTTTAGAACGGATAATGAGAAAAGCGGCTTGGAGAATTTGAAACTCACATGACATATTGAAGGCACGAGGGAAAACAAGTCTGTGTAAATAGATTCCAGAACAGGGACTGCGAGGGATGGTGAGAAAACAAAACTTACTAAGAACTAAATAGAATAGGAAATTGTGGTGAACCATATCTGTCCACTTCCTAAAGGACACGGTATGTAAAATACGTACTATAAACTTTTTTCACGGTATGTGTCAATGGGTTTATAATTGATATGGCTTCACCTTTGTCCGATGTTGAGATACTTTAATTCGGGAAGATGCGCATATATGAGAATTAGGAAGAATGTATTCTTTTATGGTTTCTGGGGTGAATTTTCTTCATATCCCAGGGCCTATTATGAAGATTCACGATGATAAAGAAAGCAATAGATATAACTTTATTTATTTTGTAATCGAACAGTTCATTTTTTTGGAAATGAAAGACGTATAACCTATTGTAAGTAGTGAATACATCCGGGTCATTTTCTTTGTTATAGAATCTATAAGAATCGAATATACACTCAAGGATTTAGAATTGATGATACAATTAACGATTTCTGCATATAGATTCAGAAATCGAGTAATCGATATGTATACACAGATACATGGGAGATTATAGAACCCGGAATTTGATTGAATGCTTAAATATTACGTGATATTACTTTTGATCCGTAAGTTCAATCCACGATAAAAAGAGTGAATCTTAGAGTGTGGAAGAAATCTGAATGCTCTTTTAAAAGAAAGAAATAGAAATCAAATCCAGTCTTGAAGATAAAAAGTAATAACATGTTGCTTTAAGACGTAGACATTCATGACTCTCTACAGAGTTTTCATAATCTGTAAATTGTCATTTTGTTATAAAGGATAAAGTGTCGCTGCCGACACTTGAGTTTGAACGTAGATGACCAGTGAGCAAACACAGGCGATCCCATTATTGAATTAAGTAGAACACGCGACCATAGAGGAAACGCATATATGTATGGAAGGTAGCGTGATCTCCATTTCTAGTCTATCCTCTATTAAATATAGACCGCTATTCTCTACTCTATTCACTATACTATTTCTCTACTCGGATCACTACACGGGTTACTATTCGAGCGAGTATTATCGAGCAAGTGATATTTGAAGGCGTCTGACACCAGCATTGTTCAACGGCGTTACAATAGTTGTATCTGCGATTATAAAATCTCTACTAGAACGAGTATTACGAAAGTAATAACGAGTATTCGTTGACATCACAAACGTGGCAACGAGTGTTCGTTGACATCGTAAAACATTTATTGTTTGGAAAGATAATGTAGTGGTTTATTGCTGCCTTTTCCACGCTTTGGAATTTTGCGTTCTAGCGAGATCAATCTACCTTGCTATTTATATAGGTGGGAAGAGGAAACTTATTTATTAATTTTTATCTGGTAAATTTTCAAAGGAGAACGCAACAAACTATGTGGAGATTTGAACACGAATCGCTGATACTATTTTCCGTTTTTACCAGTTAACATCCCCTTAGAGATTATTTGACAAAATCTTTGAGAGCGTCGTATTTGTAAATCTAGTCCTGATGGTACAATGGAGAAGTAAATGAATTATTCTCTTAGAGATTTATTGATCTCTTTTTTTCTTTTTCGTATATGTAGAAATTGTAAATCCGGGCACAGATAAAAAGTTGATTGTAGAATAGAGAAGGGAATTAATTCTGCTCTTAATGATTGCATGATATTATACTGAATATGAAGTAATCACAATTCCAGGCTGAGATAAATAAAAAAAGAAAATTAAAATTAGATAGATGCTTACCAGGCATTTCTTCGTTAAGTTGCTTAAGCTTCTTGGCATTAATGTCTGTTGCGTACACCGAAGCTCCTTCCGCCCAAAATTTCTTCGGAATAGAAAAAAAAAGAGGCAAAAATGCAATAACTAAAACAGAGGTGGTATTTCTGATCAGGGTTAATGATCAATTAAAAAACAAAACAAAAACAAAAACAAAAACAAAACAAAGCAAAACAATGTATCCATAAACATACAGACATGCACTGTTTGGCCTCACTCTCTTCCCAAAACCAATATTTCAGTCAGTATTTCAAATAACTGATTTAGGTAAATAGATCGGACTAAGAACTTTTAAGCACCTCCTCAGAGTAAAATTTCCGCACAATTTTAGGTGACAAAGCTCTTATTCTGTTTTGTAAATTTTTTCTATTTTTTAGCCATTAAAATATTGTTTCTTTTGTATTGAATCTATGATAAAATTAGATGCCTGCAGGTACATTACTTTTCTTCACTCTATAAGTCATTTTAAAAGAAAACTTTACAAGGTGACCTTGTAGAGGATGCATAGCTAGCCATGCATGTGCGTGGGTAGATTTCAACACTTTAATACATAATGGCTGGCTAATTTCATTTTCCAAGTTCACCGAGCTGCTCAGGACGCTAGCCAATCTCTGTAACAGATACATGCTCAGGCATATTTGTATTTGTCCAACGCCCACAAAGCCCACTTGTAGTTTATACTAAAACTATGCTGAGCAGTCCTTATTTAGTTTCTGGGAGAGAATGCATAATCTGTCATGATCAACAGTTTTAACAACGTCAGTCCGCTTATCACCTCAATTACGATCGCTTGTGGTTTTGTGCTAGCACACCCATCAACAACTTCTGTACAATTCTGTCTACTCAGTTCCACTCACACGGTTTGAGCCAACCTGTGGTGTAGTTTTCAGGCATTTTCTAATGGTGCAGCGCACTGGGATCATTACCCCAGACTGCTAACATCAAGAAGTCAGCTTTCTAAGATATCAACCATGGTATGTGTGTGTGTGTGTGTGTACATAATGTGATGTTCAAAAGTTGAGAGAATATCGAATCAAGCGCAGATATTTGTGACTATCCTTTGTGAGCAGCACTTTGAGAGATCATTATAAACAGGAGTCAATCAATAAGTTATTAGTTCTAGTTTGGTCTGAAAATTTCACTGTATAATATATCATTTCACCCCAAGCAAGGCAATAAAACCACTAAAACACGAGAAGCTACTGAGTAGAAAATAATAAGAAAAGAAGAAAAACATAAAGAATTATAGAACAATAAAATAATAGGAATTAAGATAAAAGATAACAATTAACATTTAAATTTACATTTGTAAAGATAAATGTTGACTGGGATGCAAGAAGTCGAAAACAAATTACACAACAGAGAAGAAACTGTTGGCTTAGAACTTACGGTTACATCTAATCATTTTACCTGTAAATTGGCAAGATCGTGTAAGTATCAGGGTCTTATTATTATTTCAAGTTTCTAGAGACATGGGGAATATTCGTTTAAACCGGAATTGACACCATGAAAAGTACAACTGAATACATCGTGGTCATTTATAAAAGAACCTGACACGACAAAATGGAAACAAATCCAGTGTAAGGCATTTCCTCCTTCAAAAGAACTTTACACTACCTGATTTAATGATGAAATCTACACATGGCAGAGCGTGGGGAAAATACAAACAAACGATGCTTATGGTTAAGCATCGAGAGAAACGCTGACGAGTAAAGTTTAACGTACCAAATTTTGATTTTATTTTTTATCAATTTGTCGTTATTTTATTAAGGTGAAAATGCTTAGAAAGTGCACTGATTTCTGAGTTTTTACGGTAATTGTACGTTAAAGTCCATACAGCATTTCACCTTTCTTAAGAAGGCAGTTACTATTGCAATAAGCGATTTTTGAAAACAACAGCTGGCGCAGTATTATAAAGGATTTCATCCATTTTGTAACACAATTAACCATTTTTCGCTTAACATACAGAATATATATATGTCAGATTAAACCAGAATATGGTATGGGTGACGCTTTGAGGGCTGAAATATCTCATTTTGAATTTCTCAAATATTCCGGCATAAGCCAAGAATTTGTGTTGGCTAATAATTTTCAAACTGGTGGACGGTGTATTGAATGTTAATTGGGACTGACAGGACAAGGAATTTACTAAAATTTTATGCAATATCAAACTTTCTCTATGACATTGAATGCTACTTACAGATGGAGAAGAAATTTAAGGCAACAGAAATGTGTTTCTACAGAAGGGTACTGAGAATTCAATGAACTGTACATGGGAGTAACTATGAAGATTTAGTGAAATTAGAAACAAAAAGGACACTTATACTTAGAATCTGAAAGAGCTTAAATTTTTAGAAAGCATAATTGGGAAAGAGAGGATTTGACACAGACAGGGAATATTGATTGCAGTAGGGACATATATAAACATCAAATTACTTCACGAGCTGGCTAGTATATTACTAATAGCTACAAAAGATAGCAAACTGTGAAGAATCTTGATCACCCACGTTCTTTACGGACCCAGTGCACAGACGAAAAAGAAAATTTATTACAGTTCAGGCTGAAAGGAAAGAAGAGCCACAGTCACCAGGCGAGAGAGAAAACCAACGAGGGCGAAGGAAGAATTCAACTGACGTAAAGAGGAGCCGAAGATCTCAATAGAAAAAAAAGGTTACCAGCGATGGCAAGGGAAGACTTCAAAGGAGAGAAAGATCAGACACATACATCAATAGAGAAAGGATGGTAAAGGACGCATTTAAAGGAGAGAAAGAAAAGAGGCATCAACGGATGATGACAACGGAAGTATTCATAGTAGAGTGAGAAGAGGTACAGATATCGATGCAGAAAGGATACCAGAAAGTGAAGAATTCAAAGGAGAGAAGCTAAAGTTACAGATATTAATGGGTAAAGGATATTTACGATTGCAAGGGAATATTTCAAAGGAGAAAATGACAAGCTGCAGGCTTCAATGGAGAAATGATACCAGTGATGGGAAGAGAAGAATTTAAAGGAAAGGAATAAGTATAACCATCAGCAATGGAAACGATATACCAGCAAAGACAAGGAAAAAATTCAAAGGAAAGAAAGTAGAAGCACAGACATCAATTGGGAAAGGAAGGGAAGAATTAAAAGCAGAGAAAGAAGAGTGACAGGCATCAACGGAGAATGATGGTAATGATGACAACGGAAGTATTCATAGTAGAGTGAGAAGAGGCACATATATTGATACAGAAAGGATACCAGAGATAGCAAGAGAAGAATTCAAAGGAAAGAAAGAACAGCCTCAGACATCAATGGAAAAGAGATGCCAACGAGGTCAAGGTAAGAATTCAACGGACGGAAAGAAGAGCTATAGATATCAATGGGGAAATAATACTGGCGAATCATGTGAAGAATTCAAAAGGTTAGAGATAGAGAGAGCGTGAGTGAGAGACTGACAGAGAGTGAGTGAGTGAGTGAGTGTAAATTAAAATTGTGAATTACAGTCTGTCAAGAGAGAGAGAGAGAGAGAGAGAGAGAGAGAGAGAGAGAGAGAGAGAAGAAGTATTGCCTCATTTCAGGGGAAGTATTGTTCCAACTAAATGTTTTCTTTTGATGTTGGAAAAAACATGTTAGTCAGAGGGGGGTGCATATCAGAGAAATAGGGTGAGGATCCAGCACTGAGAACAAACCTTGTGTCTGGTCTGAGCTGAAACGCCCAATAGATATCCCTAGAAACAAGAAATTTCTAATTCAGTAGATTAAACAGTTTCAGTTCGAAATTATCTGAAATTTAAGCGTAGTACTAGATTGGTACATAGGTCTCATCGTTTTACTGTTGAACTTGCTCAGTATAACCGCAAGTTCTATTCTAATAGTTTCTTCTCTCGTACTTCTCGACTGTGAAATCACTTCCAGCTTCTCGCTTTCCTTTCAATTAGAATCTATAATTAAATTACATGCAACGTTAATGGTTATCTTCTGTGTCATTGCTGTTCCTTTTATTTTTCATTTTCTTCAATAAAGTTTACACCGTTTCTCTTACTCTCAGTACCCTTTTTCCGTCTTAGTAGCTTTATCGCCTTGAGGATAGAGGACACAATGTCTGAAACTCGTGATAGAAACAACTAAGATATAAATAAATAAACAGGACAGTTTGCTGAGTTTTTATTTATTGTTTACGGAGAAAATGTAGAACTTTTCTCAGTTAATGTAGTTAGATATAATTTTACGATTGTTCCGCTTCTATTGTAACCGATTGAATGTCTTCCCCAGCATGTAAATATGATCCCTGAGTTGCTTCATTTATCTCATTATTCAGACTTAGAAATAATTCCTCTCAGTGACATTCCTGACAGTGAGGCTCTTCATCACATTAATTATGTTCTTTGACAGGGATGAGTCGCTTAGGAGGTGAGATTATGACAAGGAAACGTGTTATTAGCATGTATTGTAGTTTTAAAATTTCAAGGGGAAAATTGAAATTTCAAGGAATATTTGTCGAGAGGACAGATAAAGACATCTAACTGGGCAGCTCAAAGCATATGTTTTTGATTCCGTTCAACGGAAAATTGAGTTATTTTTAGTTTGATGTATGAATTCAGCTCGATTTTGAGGATACAGAGACGGGTTGGGATCGTCAGACACACACACACGCAGTTGCACACCTGCACGAATCCACCTGAATTTCTTATTGAACCTTGTCGAACATATTGATCGAGATTCCAAATCTTCGCCTCCTCATTTTTTTGTATTAATAGATGCCAAATATATCCTATTATAAATTATATATACACCTTCCTTAAATCGTCTGTATTTAACCAAAACTGGCATTATTATTTTTTTCGGTGAGTGCTTAACTTTATTTCCAGTCAGCCCAGTCGTCAACAAGTTTTCCACGGCTTATTGACTAAAAGAAGAAAGACAACTTTCTTCGTCAGTAAGAATCACAGCATTTGAAGAACCAAGACTGGACGATCGACGACTTATATTGGCACCAACCCCTAAACCATTTTGGAAGTTGTATAATTCTCCTTATCCAATAGCTGTGCGAGAATTGAGATATGGGAACAAGCCGGATACGACCTGAGCGGCTGCACATCGACAGAAACCGAGAAGACGTATACAGAAAGAGAGTGCGGTTATAATATTCTCAAGTGGTTATGCTCATGGTAGAGTACGACATGAGCGAAGCTACATATCGACAGAAAATGAGACGAGACCAATGGAACCTAGAAGACGTGTACACGAAAAGAGGGTGTTATAATATTCCTAATTGGATATGGTCATGCAAATTTTAATCATTGGCTGAGAGAGAAGCACGTAAACAAAATTGACAATATACGAAGATATGACAATCATGACATTCACAGATAAGGGTACTCCCCGGCACATCCATTGCAGCCAGACGTAGCGTAACATATGGAAAGTTTGTGCTAAAACAACGCATGTTGGACCAAGCTAAGAAATAACCATAGGACGAGTTATCTAGTCCGTTCAGATGGTCTACGGCCTGGGGGGTTCGCAACTATCTAGACGTGGAAGCCAAGTTGCCTCGTATACCTTATACTTTAAATTCAAAATTAAAAAAAATCTCTCTACACCCGCTGATGTTTCTCCTTTACCACTCCTAGTTATGTACTGAGATGCACAACGTGTAAGCCCGTAGAGATGCACAATGCGTAAGCCCGTAAAGATGCACAACGTTTAAGCCCGTAGAGATGCACAATGTGTAAGCCCGTAGAGATGCACAACGTGTAAGCCCGTAGAGATGCACAATGTGTAGGCCCGTAGAGATGCACAATGTGTAGGCCCGTAGAGATGCACAACGTTTAAGCCCGTAGAGATGCACAATGTGTAGGCCCGTAGAGATGCACAACGTGTAGGCCCGTAGAGATGCACAACGTGTAAGCCCGTAGAGATGAACAACGTGTAAGCCCGTAGAGATGCACAACATTTAAGCCCGTAGAGATGCACAATGTGTAAGCCCGTAGAGATGCACAACGTGTAAGGCCGTAGCGATGTACAACGTGTAAGCCCGTAGAGGGATATCCACAATTAGTTATTATCAGGCAACTGGGAAGCAATTCGTTACCGATATGAATATTGACTATTGTCCATCATATTTCACCAATTTATCTTAATTTAAATGCCTAATAACACCTCCATACAGTTAAGATCAAAAGCCATGCTTTGTATAGCAACAGAGGTCAGTGTACATTTTATGTTTTTCAGTTTCTTTGAGCTTGTGATCATGTTCATGAGGAACAGCTACACTGTTGGGAAAGCATTTTCCTTTTGTTTTTCCTTTTTCTTTTTCAACAACATTGTCTTGTTTGGTCGCCTCATGGATGTTGAAATCTCATTTCCTCTTCTTTATACTTATTCGTCTTCTTCTTCTTCTTCTTATTATTATTATTGATTATTTTTAATTAGCAGGATGAATTTTGATGTGATCTGATGATACATTTATGGTGGGTGAGAATATCGTTTAAAAGTCACTTTTAACCGTTACGTAAAAAGGAGTGTGACTCACCCTTACTGTGGCTTCCCCGATCCCTTGAGCTGCAGCAGTTACGATGGCAACCTTTCCACCGAGACGCCCCATTTTCAACGCGAACAGCCGGAAGTCGGTTCAGAAAAAGTATGGATGTTTACAAAATTAACTAAAATGATTTTCTTTATCTGCAGAAAAGAAGAAATAAAACAGAAGTTAGTGGAATTTTGTAATAACAAGAAAAGAACAAGTACAATCAAATATCTCGTTTGATATCTTACATGATATCTCGCTTGATATCTCGTTTGATATCTTACATGATATCTTACATTATTCGGACTATAGTCCTCATCTTTGTCGCTAATATAAACATAACCATTAGAGATTAAGTGATCAGATACTACGCTTGGATCATAGCCCGATGATCATGTTATGTCGAATGTTTCCTTATAAGGGAACGGCTAATATAAACATAACCATTAGAGATTAAGTGATCAGATACTACGCTTTGATCATAGCCCGATGCTCATGCAATGGCGAATGTTTCCTTATAAGGGAACGGCTAATATAAACATAACCATTAGAGATTAAGTGATCAGATACTACGCTTTGATCACAGCCCGATGGTCATGCAATGTCGAATGTTTCCTTATAAGGGAACGGCAAATATAAACATAACCATTAGAGATTAAGTGATCAGATACTACGCTTTGATCATAGCCCGATGCTCATGCAATGGCGAATGTTTCCTTATAAGGGAACGGCTAATATAAACATAACCATTGGAGATTAAGTGATCAGATACTACGCTTTGATCACAGCCCGATGGTCATGGAATGTCGAATGTTTCCTTATAAGGGAACGGCTAATATAAACATAACCATTAGAGATTAAGTGATCAGATACTACGCTTTGATCACAGCCCGATGGTCATGGAATGTCGAACGTTTCCTTATAAGGGAACGGATAATATAAACATAACCATTAGAGATTAAGTGATCAGATAAAACGCTTTGATCACAGCCCGATGGTCATGGAATGTCGAATGTTTCCTTATAAGGGAACGGTTAATATAAACATAACCATTAGAGATTAAGTGATCAGATACTACGCTTTGATCACAGCCCGATGGTCATGGAATGTCGAATGTTTCCTTATAAGGGAACGGCTAATATAAACATAACCATTAGAGATTAAGTGATCAGATACTACGCTTTGATCACAGCCCGATGGTCATGGAATGTCGAATGTTTCCTTATAAGGGAACGGTTAATATAAACATAACCATTAGAGATTAAGTGATCAGATACTACGCTTTGATCACAGCCCGATGGTCATGCAATGTCGAATGTTTCCTTATAAGGGAACGGCTAATTACTATACTTCTAGAATATTTACTTTCTGACCAAAGAACAGAGATAAGTGTTATTTTTTTTTAGATATTCCTGTGAATTTCATTTCCTTTTCAGAATTAGATTATTCTAGAACTCGGAGTGAGATGGTAAAGCGAAATAGCAATAGCTTCTGAATACGGGGAACGAATGTAAGTCTGCAAACCAAACTGTGAAAATGTTTGTCTAATTATCAAAGAAACATGTAGTACAGTTGTGTCTTGATGGAAAATTATTTTGTCTTTCTTAAAGAATTCCTAAATATTTTGGTCAGGTGATGCCTTTCATTGGTAGCAGTACTTTTCGAATCAATCTTTTGGGGTTTCGGAATGCTTTCATCTTTGTCATTTTATTTTTGAGGATCAGATCTGCAAATGTTATTCTCTGTATATATTTAAAATATTATTCTCTGGGTATACCTATAAATATTTCATGTCATTCTTCTTGTTTTTGTTGTTGTTCTTCTTCTTCTTGATCTTCTTTTCTTCTTCTTCTTCTTCTTCTTATTATTATTATTATTCTTTTTCTTCTCATTATTATTATTATTGCAGATTAAGACGTATTTCTTGACAGGACGGATTGACCCAAATCTCGTGGGTGAAATTGGGTAGACAGTGCTTGTGTTAGCATGCAGTCACAAGTCAACGAGTATCTGAGCGCACTGACGTTGTTCAAACTACTGTCCGTGCCAGATTATGCGTGCTCTCTCAGAAACTGTAACTAAGGTCATCTCAGCATAAATGCAGTATAAAACTCAGGTGACCTTTGTGGATGTTGAAGAAGCAAAAAGGAGCCTGTACAGACAGAATTGTCTCGATGCACTAGAAAAAGGTGTTCTCAGAAAAACGAGCATTGTTTCATTACACACACACACACACACACACACACACACACACACATATATATATATATATATATATATATATATATATATATGTATATATAATGAAAGGATATATGCATTGTGACATATACATCCGCTCACATGTAGACTCATTTTCTGTTTATCATATACTAACGTAATTAATTCAGTTGTACTGTAAAAAGAATACACGAAACATTTTGTGTGAAGTTGTTCGGAAAGTATCTTTGTAATTCTTGTCTGAGTCCATCCTTCAAATCTATAAATCAACCATCCGTCCTTGTATGGAATATCGCTGTCATATAAGGTCTGGCACTCCCTCTGTACGTCTCAAGGTCCTTGACAAAATCCAGAGACGAATATGCATGATGATAGGTCCTGATCTGGCATCTAGTCTACAATCGCTATCCCACAGACGTGTCGTAGCCTACCTTTGTATCTTCTACAAATATTTTCACGGCAACTGTTCTGACGAGCTACTTTCGCTGGTTCCCAGACTACATGAATTTAAGCGAGATACCAGGCTGGCATCTTGGTCCCACACTTTCACTGTCAAAACGTTTAAATGTAACCATCTCTTCTACTCAAACAGGTTATTCTGCGGCACTTTCTGTCTGTGGAACTCCCTCCCCTTTACTTGCTTCTACACAACTATAATCTTCAAATATTCAAGTGTAATGTTAATCGATAACTGACACCTTGAACTTGTTCTCCGTCCATCTCCTTATTCTTTCCTCAAACACGCTTCTTTACACTTGTTCTTAATCCTATGTAACCCCTGGCGTGCTAGTAGCACTCCCGTCTTGCCTGGAGTGAATTGCCTTTAAAAAAAATTAATTTCTTTTAATTTGAAAGAAAAATAATACTCAAATAAATAAAATTATTTAAAGTTGTAGATGCATGTTTGTAGATTATTATTTCTTCATTTATATACGCATATTTTATATAT
The DNA here is from genome assembly GCA_903632075.3 of Acanthosepion pharaonis. Classification (NCBI taxonomy): domain Eukaryota; kingdom Metazoa; phylum Mollusca; class Cephalopoda; order Sepiida; family Sepiidae; genus Acanthosepion; species Acanthosepion pharaonis. The sequence continues at coordinate 463,063 of CAHIKZ030004577.1, read as the reverse complement.
ATATATATATATATATATATATATATATATATATATATATATATATATATATATATATATTAATTCTTTATATATTTTTGAGAAAAAAGAATATGCTCCCCGGGAGGGAGTGGTCCTGCATCCTCAATTGTAGGAGGAACACCCTTTTAAGCAGGTGTGTTTTATCATTCAGCTCGATGTCACCTTTCAGCTACGTTGTATTATTTTCCATTTTAAGGAAAGTACACGCCCACATTCAAATATTTTTCAAAACGCCCATATCTATTCAGATTCGCATCTCTGAAACGTAACAAATATTTCTTAAGAATTAATGGATATATTTTTAATCCGGTAATTCCTTCAAACGCTATTATTGTGGATAGTTTTATTGGAAATAGATGATAATTATATTCTTGGATTTCGTATGTAAATTCTATTATATGTTTGACTTTGTTTAGTTGATCTACTAGGTCACGTAAATCAGTATCACGAAGATATATAAGTACAGCATTATCAATATAACGGAAGTATGTTGATTGTTTGAAGTAAAATACATTGGAAAGGAACAGATTCGAGAAATTCTAATAAGATACATGCCATCACTCCATTATGAGATGATCCCAATGGTAATCGAAATTTTTGTTTGTAAAAGTCATTATTAAATGTGAAATAGCATTGAACAGCTGATCAGTGTAGCCAGGCATCTGGTTGCTTCAAGTCGGGATCGAAACCCTACTGTTCTGGCATCAGACGGAGATCTTACCTCCTATGCTATCAGCGCGAGGAAAGGAAATTCTAGCGTATTGTATACGAATGTAAACAAAAGCTACTAGCCAACAGTGTTCAATTTATTATTGAAGAGCGGTGCGTTAATGGAGAAGATCCAGGAAAAAGTTTTAAAGAAAATAAAAATAACATTTAGAATAATAGAAAAAGCAGTTGAATTTTCTGCGAGGCATAATGAAGAAAAAAGAGGGGGAACATTTGATAATAACAAGGCGTATTGAAACAAGAGGGACATGGTAAAACAGCAAGTTACCTGCTTAAATATTTGTTATTCTTATCGATCATTGTAAACTTAATAAATATATAAAAAAACATGAAATTTATTTTATTTATACAGTGACCTTAAATATAACAATGTAAAAATATCAAGAGACAATATAAAGGCTTCTTGATCATATTGAAAATAGGTTTTAGAAAAAGATAAAATAGAAACTTACTTGAGTATATCAGCTGATTTCATTATATGCTTCTTCCAGAGAAGACTGAATAAATGATTTTAGTTTTAATGATAGTAAGGGGAATTCAATTAGACTTTACTAGAATGAGGTCACACAAATTTTCTATATCACATGTAAACCTGATATTCCAAAGATAACAAAAGATAAAAAAATGCCATATATAAACAGAGTTGAACATTTTTTTATTCATGAACATTGGAATTAAAATGCTATCTGTAAAAATGCTGTTTTACTTAAATCTCGTCAATACAACAATATACGCAGACTGGCCGACATCAGAACGAATTATTAAATAAATTAAATCACCGATATATATATTATGGCTATTTAAACCACTTGCCTTACATGGCATAAAACTCCAATTCTGAGATCTTCAAGTATGGAATGTGACTTTGGTGATAGGCTCTCCACAACCTCCTATCATTTGTAACTTTAAGAAATACAATGTTTAGCTTTTACTACCCACACCCATTCTTGGTTACACAAGTTCGTTAGATAGGTTACACGCTATTTCTCTCTGTCTCTCTTGAATTTAGTATATCCTGTGAGTGTTAAAATCTCTGAGTTGTCTTTCCTTATCATGTATCGTAACATTTTCACTGTCTCTTTTCAGTTTATATTTTCCTTAAATCTTCCTTAATGCTCACATGTTCCGTCCTTGGAATTCTCAGCATTCATAAGTAAAACCATATCTATGATACTAAAGGAAACTGAATTAAGTACAAAGCAGAAATGGTCAACCAGATATAGTCTCTAGCCCTATCAATAGGTGATTCCATGAAAGGTTTTTAGTAATTTTCACCAGTCACAGTAGTCAGACATCAAGCAACGATTCATCTGGCCACATTAAATTGTTTAATCCGACACCCAGGCACAGTTGTCAGACCCCAGCAACGATTCATCTGGCCACTTGAAGGATGTCATAGGTCATTTTTGCAGCAAGTCTCATTCTATCAACCCGCCATATAGAAATTCTTAGATGCTTTTAAAAGGGAATAGGATTTACAAGAAATTCATATTGCAAAAGTAAGAGAAGGTTGCCAAAATATCAAGAGCGCCAAAAAATATCGCCACGTAAATGGAAAACTTAAAAATATATTTATTCGCATCAATTAACGAGTAATTTTAGTAGTTGACTAATTGCGTGCAGTATCATATAACTTAAGGTTATAAGGAGTTTTTCTTACTAAATTGTTTTATTAACGATATTTGTATTTCGAATAATTATCACGTGTGTATTTCATCGCTTAATTTTCACATTTTTATTGCAATAATGCATACAGTCACCTTTTAAACCGATACCTAATTATATAATATAATTAATATAAAATTCTTATCATTTTATGTTCAGTGACTTGTCAGGATTTAGGTAATCATGGCTCTCCACGATTTCATTCTCCTTGTTCTAAGAAACTTTTGTGCATTTGTTATTCCGTTTTGTCCCCGCTTTGTCATCTATTCCTTCAAAGTCATTAAGAAAGTTACTCTTTTATTATCTTTGTCCATATTGCCTTCAGTATTCTAATTTTAATATGCGATAAATATATTCTTATGAAACACTTCTTAATTTCTTATAGAGATAATTGATAAGCAACTATGAATTATTTTAGATTCTTGGTTAAATTAACGAAGAAATATTATTACTGAACGGTAATATTAGTGAACCGAAATTGGGAGGGAGGCGTTTTGTTTATGACTGAAAGTATTTAGAGGGGAACGCGGTTAGAAAATAATGGTGTACAGGGGAAAGAGACAAATTGATTCTTTGTTGCAGTGCTGATTTGATTACTCTGTCCACATTTTCTATATCAATAAATGCCATTAAATAGATCGGTATTTAATACTTTAAAAAAAAAGTTCTTTATTCTATATACGCAACGTTTACTACCCTTTACTTCCACGCTGTGATTTAAATGCTAAGATTGTTACCAATTTCAAGGACGAAATGACAGTCTCTATTTGTAAATCGTCTACCTTTCGATAACAATTCAGGGCGTGTCCTATAATGTGTCTCCATATCTTTCTCTCCTTTATAGCTTTTCATAATGTTCCTCTTATTGTAGTACCTCCTAATATATGTCCTGTTAGCCATTTGAATAAGCTCGTTAGTGTCATGGGTCCTTACCTATAACTACAGAATGAACTCTTCCTAAAACTATGTATACTACGCCTCTCAAGAGAGGGACGAATCGAGTTGAGCCGATAGTAGTTCATTCCAAACCAGACTGACAATCATACTAACACCTTCCACATCTTGTATTATTATTTTGTGTAATATACCTTTGTTATTTCTACTCTTGTGTTCGTGTTGTTCTTCCTTGGTTCTAATTTGGACCATAACAGTTAAGTAGAATATTCGCTGCTTTCCTCTGACCCAATTGACTTCTATATCTCCTGTAAGTGTCAAATTCTTCAGCACCAATCTTAATTGCCTTTCTCTAATTCTGAAGATAAAATTTTTCTATCTCTAAAGTAATAATCGACTTAATTCTTAGAAAATACAATAATGCTAAACTAAGAATGTAATAATTATCACTAGGTAAACATCGTAGAAACCTGGGGAAATTGTTACAAAACAACACACTCAGTGCATTAACTGGCAACTGTAATGAGTTTGACCATAAATTCGATTTAAAAATGCAACTTTATAAAAAGAAAATTACAAATTTAATAATTAAAATAAAGAACCACTGTCTAACACTGTGTAGAATTGAATAAATATAAGTAGCTATGATCGATCTCAGCAAAAAGATAACATTAACATACGGATTTATTTTTCAGAGAATCCGTCTACTATTATATATCCCTGTGTCAAATTCCACGATAAGCACGCTGTGTTTAAACGCATAACCAAACAAATGGAAGAGTTACATAATATTTTATCTATTTGTATTAAGTTTATTGTTGTAATAACCTGATCGAATTACACTTTCAGCCTTTCCAGCGACGATGAATGTTTCTCTTTTGAGTAAAAAGAAGAAAAGCTACCCTTCATAACATCCTCTATTTTTTTTACTCGAGACGTGCATTGTTTCATTTGACTGGTTTATGAAATTTCTTGTGTCACTTTTATGCCACCGGTGAAGATATATCCTGATACGTATGCTTTACTTACATTTTTGGACTTTCCTCAATCAAGGTGAGTAATGTGTTATCTGAAATAACAATGGTTTTAATCATATTTTCGGTCGCACTGACCTTAAAATTACATCTCGAAAAGTCTACGTTAAAATATACAGTTTCTAATTGTCTATGTTAGCATCCTTATGACATTGCATTCAGTTACGTTCAGTTTTATTACACTAAAATTTGATTTCTTCTCCTAATAAGAACCTACACATAACATATCAGGCTTTATTATTCAAGTTGACATTTTTGCACCATATAACTAGTGTTAAACAACCGATCGTGGTAATATGTTCAAGATATACACATATTTATATATTCAATATTCCGTATGTATTTCAGTTTTACAGTTTATTTAGAAAATACTGGGATCATCAGGTTTTATGCAAGCAAAATGCAACCGTAAATTTTATAAATAAATTCAAAATTATAAGACGCAGAAACGAAGCATAACGTTATTCTTCATGGATGAATAAATGTATATTTTGTTACATATCGATATAAAAATTTTAACACATAAAATGTATGGTAATACGTCAACATTTGCATACGTTAGACGTCACCAATAATTCAAAGAGCTTGATTATTTGTTTCCTATTTGGAATTTGCTACAAATTACAGCAGTCGTCATTTCATTGTCTTGATCTTCGTTGCTAGGATATTGCTTTTTATATTTTTCATCCATGTTTTTAATGATGAATTATAAGGGCGTGTCCAATAATGTGTCTCCAGAATTTTCTCTGCTTTCTATCTCTTCATAAGGTACCTCTAATTTCAGTCCCTCCTAATATATGTTCTAGTCATTTACACAAGCTCGTGGGGTAGAATATTCGCTACTTGTCTCTGTCCCTCTTGCCTTCAATATCTCATATGAATGTCAAATTATTCAAGACCAATTTCAGTTCTTAATATTTCTTACTCTAAATATAAAATTTAGCGAATCTTGATATAATATTTGTTACAACTATCTCTAAATCAATAATTGACTTAATTCTTAGAAAACACAATAACAGTAAGCTAAAAATGTAATAATTATCACTAGGAAAACATCGTAGAAAACTTGGGAAATTGTTACTAAACAACACGCTCAGTGCATTAGCTGGCAAATATTATGAGTCTGACGATAAATTCAATTTAAAAATGCGACTTGAATTAAAAGTGAAAGGAAAATTACAAATTTAATGATTAAAATAAAAAAAATATTCTATCTACCACCGTGTAGATGTAAATAAATATAAGAAGATATGATCGCTGTCAACAAAGAGATAACATTTACGTATTGATTTATCTTTAAGTGAATCCCTTCAACAATTATATATCCCTGCCACATATTCCGAGGAAAAAATACTGTATGTAAACGCTTGTAAACTAACTGCATTTAAACGCATGAACACACACATATATATATATATATATATATATATATATAAATTGCCAGTTTTTAATTTTAATATTAAATTTTATCATGTAAATTTATAATTATTAGTTAGTATAAATTAATTTTAATATTACACATATTTAAAGATCTGAATAGCTATTAGAGCAGGATTTCGTTGTCAAGCTTTTGAATCGTTCTATACTTCGTTTTTGATTGGTTATTCTAGCTTTTGTAACAATGTTTCCCCCTAGTGTAGGATCGTTAATTAATCTGAAACTTTTAAAACCATTTATTTTCTTTTCAACATCATCACTTGATAAGACACAGAGTGTGTTGAAACAAAATGGCTATTTTTGTAGTGATTTTATAACATACTTATGTTATAAATTTTTTTATAAAAATAATTATATATATATATATATATATATATATATATATATATAAACTATATTTATTTATAGTAGTTTTGTCGTTGTAGTAACGTGCATCGATAAAAGCTTTCAAGCTTTCTCGCTGTCATTTCAATTTTTAGAAGAAAGTAACAAAAATGACCTCTTCATAATATCCTGTATTATTTTAATAGGACAATCCAATGTTCCATTTCGGGTTTATACTTTATTTTTGTTTATTTTATGCCACTGACAAGATTCATCCAGATACCTTGGATTTTCATCCATCATCTAAGCCGAGTTATAAGTTATCCAAAACAATAACATTAAAATTACATCTTATAGAGTTTACTTTTAAATATACAATTTATAATTGTCTATGTTAGCGTCTGCCTTGCTGTTCGTGATATGGCTTAAAATTACATTCAGTTTTATTACATAGATTATTTACTTTACCCACTTAAAACATACACATAATATATCAGTGTTTATTATTCAAGTCGACGTTTACTACACAATATAACTGGTATTAAACAACCGAACGTGGTAAAATTTTCAAGATATACATATATTTATATTTTATATATTTAATATTTCTTATGCATTTCAACTTACGATATCTAAATATGGAAAAAAACTGGAAATCCCTTCTCGGGTAATCAGGTTTTATGCAAGCAAAATGCAGCCGAAACTTTTATAAATAAATTCAAAATTATAAGACGGAGAAACGAAGCATTAAGTTACTCTATATGGATGAATAAACGTATATATTGATACATATAGATATAATACTATTAGCATGTAACACATATGGTAATACGTCAACATTTGCATACAGTAGCCGTCATCACACATACAAAGAGCTTGCTAATCTGTTTATTATTTGGGGTTTTAATACATATTACAGCAGGCATCATTGCATCACATAAATCTTCATTGCTTGGATATTGCTTTTTATACTTTCAATCCATGACGGATAATAAGTCTCTTATTGGATTAATATTCGGAGACCATTCCATTATTCCATTATTCGGAGACCATTCCATTATTCCATTATTCGGGGATCATTCCATTATGCTAATTTCTTTGAAATATTTATTATCAAACTCAGCGACTGTCGAGATTGACGAATCTGAAGAAAAATTGTTGTAGACGTTAATATATTCTTTAGCTGAAAGCTTCTTAATTGGGACTTATATAAATCAGAAAACGTATTGTCTAAGAACTTATAAGAATTGGCATCATTTATCCTGGCATCAGTGAAAGTATCTAAAATTTTCTGTCTACAATACATATCCAGAATATTGATCCTCTAATCTACTGTTTCCTCTATGTTGTGTTCAACGAGTGTTTCCATAAAGGAGCCAGACTCGCACACGTCAACAATCTATCGCTTGTAAATCTAGATTACTCACTATAAATTACTGTTAAATAATCAGTTTTCATCTATTTTTATCACCAAAATTCAGGTATATATATGATATATTATGAAACTTTTTAGTTTTCTTTGATTTTCTAACACTGGTGCTATACTTTCTACTCATTATTCCTTTAATTTATTCTTAAAGTTCATTTTGTCACATTCTTAAACCAGTGTCATATTCTTACCTTGAAAATATTTGAAATTTCTTTAATGATTCTACTGAGATCATTTGGTCAAGTTCTACAGCATTACATTCGAGTTTTCAATAGCTAAATTTCATCTTGGGGTGAAGTGATTAATATCTCTCTTTTATATATATATATATATATATATATATATATATATATATATATATATATATATATATATATATATATATATATATATATATATATAAATAAATCATGATGATAATAAAAAAAGTAAAAATGAAAATGGGATGGCTAACCGGTTTCGAACCTCGCTTAACAGAGCTAATTCGAGGTTAACAAAGTAAATTATTTAAAGGAAAAATGGACAAAGTGTATATATATATATATATATATATATATATATATATATATATATATTGATATATGTGTGTGTGTTTTATTAAAAACAACAGTTAAGCTTTTTATTTAATTTTTCTTGTATTCGAATAAATGTTTTCTGTCCAAAACGTCTTAAAATGAGCACATCAGAATTCATCTTCTCGAATACTTTTCCTTAAAGAACTCAATAAGGTAAAACAGACACTAATTGACAATAGTTTCCCCAACCTCTGATAGACCACCAAACCAGACTATTTTTCGCCAAAGTAAATAGTAACGATAGTGAACATACAGTTAAAAATAACATAAATGATTGCTACAAAAAACAAATAAACACATGCACATTAACTCCAAACATGATGAATCTTCACATAGAAACATAAAGAAATAGACTACCCCATTTGATCAAATTAATTATCTACTATAAAAAATTTAAAACAACTAACCTTATCCTAAAAAATAAGAACACACCAGCAAAGTTAAAATTACAACGAACGAAAATTATCTATGAGTTCAAATGCCCCTTAAGGAACTGTGTTTCCAATTAAAACTCATTCATAATTACATCGGTCACATGACTACATGTCTAACCAGACGCCTTACGTTACATCCGGTGTATCCATACCCGATTTCCCCCTAGAACTGTGGCTCTATTGAGCGAGTTGCACATAACCCCACCGATGTTATTGGGCATCGTCGATAAATTAGACTCCCATAAGGCAAACTTTGGGAACGGGATACCAGCCGTTGTCCTGAAGAAATGTGCTTCTGAACTGGTTTCTGTTTTCTCCAAACTATATAACTACTGCCTAAACGACTTCTTGCTTCCCATCCTGTTGGAAACCCTGTCTTTAAGAACTCTGGAGACCCTTCTGACTCATCTAACTACCGTCCTATAAGTCTCCTACCACTCTTCGGGAAAGTATTTGAAGCTTAAATCAACACCGAAGTGGTTAAGCACCTTACATCCCATGATCTCTCTGACAAGCAATATAATTTCCGCTCTGCCCGATCTACCGCTGATGTGCTCATGGCCATAACTGGATTTGTTTAACAAGCCCTTCATAATAACGGAGAAGCTCGTGCCGTGGCTCTAGATATCTTTAAAGCGTTTGATAATGTTTGGCATGTCGGCCTTCTTCAGGAATTTCAGGACGATTATTTGACTTAACACAATCATTCCTGTCAAACCGTGTAATGAAGGTTTTCCTTAACGGATTCTCCACCAGTGCATTTCTCACGAACGCAGGGGTTTCCCAAAGTTCTATCCTGGGCCCTACACTGTTTCTGGTCTTCATTAACGATCTTTCCGATGTCATAAGTTCCGAAGCAGGCATCTATACAGACGACACTACTATTTACTCCTGCCTCAATAATAAATCCAGCATCGCTGACAAAACTAGTCTGGCCGTTGGTCTCGAAAGGCACCTCCAATCTGTTGTTGACTGGGGCAGGAAATGGCTGATTAACTTTAATGTTTCAAAAACAAAACTGATTCCACCACAGAGAACCCTCCCTGACTCCCATTAGAATGTCTGATGCTCAACTCCACGAGAGCACCTCTCTACAACTGCTTGTCCTCACACTGTCCGCTGCTCTGAGATGGAACAAATACAATCAATCAGTAGCTTCATCTACCGCACGGAGAGTTGGTTCTCTATGTCGCGCCAGAAATTTTTTCTTGCCCGAATCCATCCTTCAAATCTATAAATCAACCATTCGCCTTTGCATGGAATACTGCTGTACTATATGGTCTGGAGCCCCTGCTGCTCGTCTTAAGGTCCTCGACAAAATCCAGAGACGGATATGCAATGTTACTGGCTCTGAACTGGCAGCCCATTTACAGTTGCTATCTCACAGATGTGCCGTCGCTTCCCTCTGTCTTTTCTACAAATATTTTCACGGTAATTGCTCCGACGAGCTACTTTCGCTGGTTCGTAAACTGCATGAATTTAAACGTTCTATTAGGTTGGCATCTCAGTTCCACCCTTTCACTATCTACAAGTTTAAATGTAGCCGTCTCTTCTATGTCTTGCACTTACCGTTTGTGAAACTTCCTTCCGCTTACTTGCTTCCCTATAATCTCCAATATTCAAATGCAATGTCAATCGATGCCTTGAGGTATTCTTGTTCATCCTTTCCTCTATCACGCGTCTTTACTATTGCTCCCACTCTCTGTAACTCTTTGCACTCCCGCCTTGTTTGGGGTGAAATGCTTAATATTAGGTACCAACATGAGGTCGCTGGAAAATGAGCATAGCAGGATAATAATGGCCTCAAATTTGATGAAATATTTTTATATCGTCTAGATGCTTATGTCATTATCAAGAGGAAAGATGAAAGTATTTTTTGATTATTTTTCCCATTTTTAAATAATTTCTAGCACATCCAAATTTTTCGTTAAAAATCTTGTATTTTTTCTTGTATTTTTTTTATCAGCAAAATTGACAGAAAATCGATCGTCAGCCATTTTTTTAACTTTTGTTTGCGAAAGTGAAAATCTCCGTTTAAAATTCTTTTAAAAGTCAAGTTTGATTTTTTTAAAAATTAATTTAAGAAAATTATAAATTATAAAGTTTATTTAATATATTTTGAAACAAACATTACTTACTTTTTGCGCTGAAAAAATGTACTTTAAAAGGAGAGAAAGCCGGTCTTAACAGCGGAGTTGATTAACAAGTAACATGTGCGTGATTTCATCATGCACTGACATCTTACGGAAGGTCACAAGTGACAGTTTAGCTTTATGTGAACAACTTATTAATCTCGTTATTTTAAGTAGGCGTAGCATGATAAAAACGGCCTTAAACTTGACGGAAGCAGAATTTTATCGTCAAAATGTTTATGTTACTACCAACGCAAACCACGTGACGGACTAGTGTTTTCATGATGCTTCCGGTCTTCCGTATATTTGAATTTAAGCTATTTTTGGACACAAAAATATGTTACATTAGATTTTTATCTATTTACAGATTGCTGATTGTAACCAGCTTTATTTTATAATCTATAAATGATATTTATCTACTTAATAACACCATTGACTAAACTGTACAACATTTTCATTAATTTTAGAATATTTAACAACTTTAATAAAATAATTTAAGAAATAACAAAAAAAAAATTGTAAAAATTTATTTTTCATCGAAAATGTTTTTTGCTGCCAGACAACATTATCCATATTCATAAAAACAAGTAAAAACAACTAAAAGCTTTTGAAATTAAATAATATCTTTGTTTTATTGAATTTTGTATGTTACAATTCAGAGCAGATTTTAAGTAGAAGGGTGTCAACTAAAAAAAAGATTTGCTTTCCTCATCACCTTGTGTTTTTAACAAATTAATCACTAAAAATATACACATTTGAATTTCAAGAGTTTTCATAAAAGTAGTTATAGGGGGCGGTAATAAATATAAAAAAACACATTTTACCATGACTTTTAAAAAAATAAATATATTTATATTAATTTCCATCATTTATGAATAGTTTCTCTCAGTTACATTAAAATCCGACAATTATTTTTATTTTTGCAATATTTTAAAATTAATGACTGCCATTTAAAAAAATGCACAAAAAATCCGAAATGTTATTTAGTAGGACATTCGCTGATGAAGAGAAACGAGGTTTTTCAATCAGAAGATAGAATGCTTTATTAAAGACAGAAAATTTTTTAAAAATAATTAAAGATTAATTTGTTCTTGTCTCTTAATAAAAACATAAACATTTAGACAATAAAATTTAGTTTTCGTCAAGTTTAAGGCCGTTAGTATCCTGCTATGCTCATCTTCCAGCAATCTCATGTGTGTACCTACTTAATATATATATATATATATATATATATATATATATATATATATATATATATATATATATATATATTGGAAGCAGCGTCTATACAACCACAGACGCTCATTTAGATATAGATGCCTCAGAAGTCAGACTTCCTTATCCAAACACTACTGGGAGCTGTTGGATAAGGGATTAAACCCAATTTTGAAATGGAGATACCTATCAAGAACCAGAAAACCTAATAACTTCGGCGATCGGTGTGATCTGTGCATGGCGGAAAAAATCTTCATTATCAAAGATAAGAGTCAAGATGAACTGCTGAATCTACGTAATGAGATATTTTCTAAATGTAGACATAAGAAACGATTCAAAACATGAACACCGTTTTGTAAGATGTTGTCACTTATGTCAGTTCCATCTTGGTTCAATAACATCGGGCATGACATTTTAATGGAATGACTTTTATGTTTATTATGTTTATCTCCATATGTATCATTGTGTATGTTTCTGTGATGCGCTTTGTATTTATTTTTGTATTTATTTATTTTTTACCGTTTCCTTTTTTTACACGCCCAAATGTTTGAAATGTTACTTATTTAGATTTTTAATTTTAATTTTTATATAAATTTATGTATGTATATGTGTATATATATATATATATATATATATATATATATATATATATATATATGTATGTATATATATATATATATATATATATATATATATATATATATATATATGTATATATATATATATATATGTGTGTGTATGTATATATATATGTGTATGGATGTGTTTATGTATGTATGTGTATATGTGTATATATATGTGTATATGTGTGTATATATATATGTGTGTGTGTGTGTGTGTGTGTATGTTTATATATATATATGTATATATGTATATATATACATATATATATGTATGTGTATATGTATGTGTATATGTATGTTTGTGCATGTGTATATATATATGTATATCTGTATGTAATTAGCTGTATGTGTATGAGTGTATATATGTGTACATATGTAGGCGTATGTATATAGGTATATGTGTGTGTATGTATGGATGTACATGTATGTGTATATTTATGTATACGTATATGGATGTATGTATATGTAGATGGATGTATATGTAGATCTGTGTGTATATATGTGTGTGTATATTTTGGTATGTATGTACTCATATATATTTGTATATGGGTGTATATGTAGGTATATATGTTTATGTGCACGTATGCGTATGTCCGTATGTATATATGTGGGTAAATGTGTATATATATGAAGGATTGGATGCGGATGGATGTATGTGTGTATATATGCATGTATGTGTGTGTATGTATTTTTGTATATTTTTATATTTTTGGTTTATATATATATATATATATATGTATATATATGGATGTGTATGTGTACATGTGTGTGTATGTGTTTATATGCAAGGGTGTATATATATATATATATGTATATGTGTATATATGTGTGTATATATATATATGTGTATGGATGTGTATGTGTGCATGTGTATGTATGTATGTATATATATATATATATGTGTGTATATATATATATGTGTGTGTGTGTATATATGGTTATATGCATGTGTGCATGTGTATGTATGTATATGTATGTGAAAAGTGTATGTATATGGATAAACATGAATATGTATATGTGTAGATATGTGAATATATTTTTTTATATGTGTGTACATGGGTATATATATGTGTGTATGTGGGTACACGCCTATGTGTACATATATGTGTATATGTTATTGTGTATGTGTGTATTCGCATGTGTTTTTGAACATAAAAATATAGGTCCTTGCGGGATTAGATAATCGTTATATTTATTTTTATATGTTTATATTTGATTTGTAACCTGTAGTCGATATTAAATTTGTCAAATTTTCTAAATTACAAAGCGGCACGCCGTTCAACTTTACTTTCCGTCGTCCCATCTCTCTCCCACACCTCGTCTTTTCCTCCCTCTTACTCTAACATTAGATGGGTCGATCCTTGTCACGGACAGCACCAGTTGTGACGTTTTTTGCCGCGGCGTCAGCTGTTCGCTCCTCGCTGCTCCAAGTGTGACGTTCCAACCCTCTGGTTAGATGATTACCAGCCTCGCCGTTCCCAACTCGCTTCCAACACCTGGTTACTAGGGTAACTGTACTGATCTCCGGTCTGCCTACCCACGTTGTGATTAGATCTTAGACAGACGGGATCAAACAGGAGTCGGGGCCGTATGCCAGCTGGGTTCAACGGGGGTGGCAACACACAAGTAAAAGAAAAAAAACTCACGAGGCAAAAATTACTGATAAGAAAGGGTAACAACCTTTTATATCTAATGTTCGTTACATAAAAATTATTCTTACTTCCCGACCCGTTTTGTGGACTGTGGCACCAAGCTTCTATCATACAATTTAAAGACTTCTGAGTTGCCTACTCTCTAGAATTTTGTATGTCGGAGTGTGGTTTGGTTTCGACACTGGGCGCTAATCTCTACCAGTCGTTCACGGCTGATTCTTCTCTTCGGCTTGAGTTGGACGAGCTTATTCCTTCGGCTTGAGTTGGACGTATTTCTTCACTTCGATTTGGGTTGGACGAATTTCCACCTTCAGGCTTGGCCTGGTTTCAACTTCTTCTAGACGCAACTGCAAGTAACTTCTTCTTCCGTCCTGCAACTCTTCTCGCCAAGGTCCGAACTCTTCTCTCTGCCGTCTGAGGTGATCTCTTCTCTCTGCCTTCCGGGGCTGAACTGTTCTGCTTGTTTGGCCTGCAACTTTACCGCCTGTCTGGTACTGCAAATCTTCTGCTTGTCTGGGCTGCAGCTCTTCTTCCTGTCTGGCCTGCAGCTCTTCCTCTTATCTGGCCTGCAATTCTTCTCCAACTTCTCTGCGGCTTTCGAGCAATCTTCTTCTCTTCGACTTGGCTGCAACTTCTCTGCGGCTTTCGAGCAATCTTCTTCTCTTCGACTTGGCTGCAACTTCTCTGCGGCTTTCGAGCGATTTTCTTCTCTTCGACTTGGCTGGACGAATTTCTTCATTCCGGATTCTCTTACCCGCAAAGGGGCGAGTGAACCGGGCCTGCCGCCCGCGTTCCAACTGCTCTGGCCGTCTACCCCGCAACTCTCTGATTTCTGTCGGTTGGGGTTCTGCTTTTATTGACGCCGCAACAAACTGGGGTGGGTCTGTCGGCGTCAGGGTTTTCTTGATAATTCCAAAAGTCGCATTAGTTCTGATTTCCCATTATCGCTCTTATTTTCACCCCTACTTCCTCACAGTGCCTCTGGGGGGGGGGAGGCGTATACCCATCTCTCCCGGTCTCTCGTATGTCAGGTGCCCGTTTTCGACCAATGGGTCTTGGTCGAGCGTCCTTTCTCCTCTTTCTCGCATATCACGTGACCGCTTTCGGCTAATGAGATTCTGGTTGGGCGTCTCCCGTCCTTCGTGACGTCTCCAATCGGTCGTGGTCTATCCCGGCTTTGTTCTGGGAAAGAGACACCTTGCTAAAAAAACAAAATCCAATTTGGCCTTTTTCGCACGCACGAAAAATGACAATCTCGGCCTTTCTCACTTTTTGGCTTTTGTCAAAACAGCCTGCCGCTAATTAGATATGACTTCAGGAAGAATTTTTCTCGTCTCGCTGGCGCTTTCTGTGAGCTAAAACAATTGTTTTCACCTCTCTGTTTTTGCTCAGACCTGATAGTCAAAAATCTTAATTATCTGAATTGAATATATCTTCACTTCCTCATCGTGGGGGTTCTAATCTTCAACAGGTCAAGATCTGTATACAATTCCAGCGGTCACCTTCTCATCCCAAAAGACACCCTTCTCCGATTAATATTTCGTTTTCCATTGTTCTAAAAATCTCATTTCTCCAAATTGATAATGAGCTTCTACACAAAAGTAGGCCAGATGTTTTGACCGATATTTTTATCAATCGTACGTATGTTCATACACTTTTACCAAGTCTGTTATCTTTCTTTCTTTTAATTACCTTTAATTCTATTCTTCCAAATAACAATTTCCATTGTTTTTGAAATTCGGTCAGGTGCGTTGGCCTAGATATCTCTTGACACCTGTTTTCGCTTATGACCGGATTAACTATTTCTCCTCCTCTCCTTTTCTTTTCTTCTTTTTCTTTTTTCTTTCTTCCTTCTTCTTCCCTTAGGATCGCCTAAATACAATTAGAGAATTATTCTCAAAACTCAATTATTCTTCGTCTAAATAACTAACAACTGGTTAATAAACCGAATAAAAATAAAATCATATTTCTATGAATATTTCTTTTTAGTTTTTCTAATAATGCAGGGTGCTACAGTATTCACCAGACATTGCCACGTCCGATTATCACTTGTTCCGATCGATGCCACATAGCCTGTCTGAGCAGCACTTTCATTCTTATGAAGATGCGAAAAAATAGGTCAACACGTGGTTAGCCTCAAAAGACGTGTCGTTTTTCCAACGTGTAATTCAAATGCTGTCAGAAAGATGGCAAAAAGCAATGGCTAGATATGGACAAGCCTTTCAGAGACATATTTCTTACTAATTTTGGCAAATAAAACATTATTTTCATGAAAAATCAGCAAGAACGTATTAAAGGTCTTTATATATATATATACATATATATATATATATATATATATATATATATATATATATATATATATATATATTAAGTGAACATAGAATTCAACACTTAGAGGCGACAGTCTGTTTCATGCTAGATGCAATCGTCTTTTATATTCACACGCTCTATCTTTGATATTGAGCACTTTATCCCATAAATATAGCACATCTTAAGACTATATATATATATATATATATATATACACAGTTGATAGCAAAAGTATTTAACACATTGTTTTTTCTTACATAAATGTTCGTTTAAATATTTCCTATAAGTTTCGTTGAAATTGATCTGTTATTTTTTGAGATATGTAAGGAAAACCAATGTGTTAAATACTTCTGCTACCCTCTGTATATATATATATATATATATATATATATATATATATATATATATATTGACACTTGTATATTTATTAATGTAATATGTGTAATGAATTTATTACTTTATCTATGTGTTGTGGAGTTATTTTGCAATGGAGGCTTATATTTGTCCTAAATCGGTCCTAAATAGTCCGACATACAAAACGTTAGGAACTTGATATAATAGGTATTACGCAGAGTAATCTTGTTATGGTCGCTGACTACTTTCGTATTCGACTAACTTTCGAAGCTATTTAGTAACTGCCCCACGCAGTCACATGTGGCACTAAGCCGAATTTAATGTGGGGTTACCGAGCCCGTAGGCTCTGCCAAAAAATCCCCGTAGGCCCCGCATAAACGCGATCGGGTCTGTCTACCTCCCCGGTCGAAACTCTGCCCTTCGACATAGCCTCGTCCGGGTTCCTTTCTGCCCGAAGGCAGAGAGTTCGACTGTCGTCTGACATCAACTATCGTCCGACATCGACTAGTATTTAGTCACGAGCGTATCATGTGGCACAAGGCCGGTTTAACGTGGGATCTCCGAGCCCGTGGGCTCGGCCAAAAATATACCCTTTGAACCCATATAAACGGGTTCAGGGTCGGTTCCTCCCCGCCCGAAGACAGAGTTCAGCCGTTTGTCCGACATCGACAGTATATTTATTGTATCGAAAAATACAATTGTGGCACAAGTCCTAAAAAGGGGAGGGGTTGAGGCTGGTCTTCACTAACTATCCTGTACCTAGCTAATCCGATTCACGACCCATTCACTCATTACAATTTGCCCATTCACCACAAGAACTCATCCATCACCAATCAATCCTCCTTAAACCATAATACCACATCCTCACAAGGGAGGGGGGGCTACAAAACGCGCCCCATGCCATAAAAAATTAATGATAATAAATAATGCATAAAATTTTCATAATGAGGGATGAGAGGGGAGGGAGATGAACCCAATAATAAACTAAAATATTAACATAAATCAAAATAAACATAACAGATGTTAGTAGGGCCCGTCCAACCCTCAAAAACAAAGAGGCCGCTGTATTCTGCCCATGGGACAAAATCAAGAAGCTTTCTCACTAAGGAAGTGGGAATAGGATAAAAAATCGTACGGGCATGGGAGAATATAACGATGACCCACACGAGATAAAAAAGGGTGGGACCAAAAACAAACTGGGGAGGTTGGGAATCTCAAACTGGATCATAACCAAAGAAGTGGCCAGGAACAGGCCGGGAACAACACTTACTCACATTAACTAGGTACACAAAAGCTTGTCTAACCTAACCAGGGGGAGGGCTCCTCAGGAAACCATCCCGATGTGACGTAGGCTTGATCTATAAGAGAAAATCAAGGCTAGCCCCGTTCAAATGAACCAAGCTCACCTCAGTCACCCACCTTTCGCTGAAGACTGTCGAATGCAATCGTTTTCTATCAGTTCTAATCTTCATCTTGAGCTGATGCTCAAAGAATCGGATTAGATCCTGATAAGAAAGACGATTGCCTCGCAAGACTTCTTCCTGTCGCGTCGTCCAAATCACCATTCGAGCCGTGGCTAGCAGCGTCAGAAACACCATCCGTTTTACCCCGGAATACGGAGGCGACACATTGTCACACGCGTATGCGCGATCAATGGGCACAAGCTTTTTGGGAGCGAGACGAGCCATCAGCTCGCCGACATGGTCCCCATAGGGGGCGGACACGGAGATAATGGTAGAAGGCGTGCGAAGCTGTTTCTTCTAATCCAAGGTCACACCGTTCACAGTCTGGCAAATCCGCCAAACCCCATATGAAGACCTTGTCATTGAGAGGCAGCCGATTCCGAGCCAATCGCCAGGTAAACGAAAACTCAGGGTTACTGATATAATCCGCCGCTGGCGCCCAAGACGAGTAAGAGCGAAACTCCTCCTCCGACAATCCGAGATCCTCACGTAGGGAATCCTTCGCGACACCCTCCACTAACAAACGATAGAAAACCTTACTAGGCCGAGAAAGGTCACTGGACCGAGTTCCCGCGTCCCCTCCACAAAATGGAGGCTAGCGAGCGCTCGAGCGCCTTCCGATGGCCTTTACAGAGAGGAAGTACGGACAATCGATAAAGGACAAGAGGGAAAATGTATGTAGCACACACCTCCGCCCTGCCCTTCACGGACAACCTCCGTCGATGCCAAGTCCGACCGCCAGCTTCGACCTTTGCTCGTACTTCAGACCAATTTTTGTCCAGCTGGAGGTCGGGCCCAAAGCACACTCCAAGAATGCGGACAGGACCATCCATCCAACCAAAGCTGCCCGGAAGATCGACTCCCTTCCAGGCACCTAACCGTAAGCCGGACGACTTGTCGCGGTTGATTTTGGCCCCTGTCACCTGTTCGTACCAATCAAGCGCCTTCAGTACCGCCTCAATGTCGCTGCGAGACGACACGAAAGCAGATACGTCATCGGCGTACACAGAAACCTTGACTCGAGCTCCTCCAGGAACGGCGATTCCGCGTAGGGCCGGACTGCATGCCCCGTCCCTCAGCCGTCGAAGAACAGGCTCCAACGCCAAAGCATAAAGTAGGGGCGACAGTGGAAAACCCTGACGGACCGACCTAGACAGCACAAAAGCGCCCGACAGCTTCCCACAGCTCTGGGGGTGGAGGGCGATGCAGGAGGCTAATCCAGCGGCAGAAGTCGGGTGCGAATCCGGCGGCCTTCGGCATCGACTGACTGTCGTTTCTCTTACTATTCCTACTTATATTAGGTGGGAGAGTGTATTAACTATAGAATATGTGTGTTTCACCATAACACTATGTTGTATCATAAACCACCTATTTTTCGGTATATTTACTTCTAGAACAGTGTCCGATTAAAAGTTTTTGGATCTAACAGGGATCATGATATATCAATGTCCGGATTATACATTTGGGATAATAAGCCGGTACATTTCATAGCTGTTCATAGTTCATAGCAAATAGAATGTTGGAATCTTAAAAAAATATTTACATGAATTTGCCGTACGCAAAAGGATTCCAAAGTATACAGCACAAAATCCTCTTAGAATTCCTAGATGAGTTCAACTTACGCGGGAAAGATGTTAGCTTAACCTGTAACATTTATTGGAAAGAAACAGCTTGCATCCGCAGAGGAAACGTGTTTAGCGAGTCCACAAGATTGAGTCTCACATTCTCTACTGCTATGAAGTGGAATGATTATATTGAAACCAATTGCTAAGTCGACTCCTCGAAAAGTTGGTTCATTCTTCCGTGCTAGACAATTTTTCTCGATCAGTCTTCAGTATCAGTCTATATTTCTGAGATGAGGTATTATGTACAATATTTACATCATTTGGACTATTGTCCTCATCTTTGTCGCTATATTTATTACAACGTTTCGGCCTTTCAGTATTTGTCTATATTTCTGAGATGAGGTTTTATGTTCACTATTTACATTATTCGGACTATTGTCCTCATCTTTGTCGCCATATTTATTACGACATTTCGGTCAGACTTGGAAAATCGATGGTTGATATGTATCAATTAATTATGTAATGTATGTTATAACGAATACTAAATGTTATATATTTTATTTCAGAATGCATCGTTTCATGAAGATTGTCATAGCCGTGTTATTGATGGTCATCGCATATATTTACGTGTGCAGTTATTTCAGCCAAATTTCTGAGGGTGAAATATTTAGAACAGATGGACTGTTACGACCGCGTAAAAAAGGGTACACTGTAGACAGTCCCACTTGCAAAATACCAAACCTGGAACCGTTTGACGTTTCCGTATCAAAGTATTTCCATGTGCCACCACCAAAAATATGTTCTGGAAGGCGAAAACTTACTTACCAAAGAGGTAATATGCTAATGTTCAACTTAACGGAAGCAAAGAACTTCTGCAAAGGTAATTTTACCAATTGTGAATACAGAACCGTGATTCGTAATGGTGAAAATCGCATTAAGTATTCATCGGCGATTAATTTTACGATGAACACTGTAATGAAAGGCGAATTTATCCGGGTGAAATGTTTCTGTAGAGATAAGAAAAATGTCTACACGAATTTTCATGCCTTCGTGCATCCAGTAAATACGCGCGGGACTCTAAACAAAATCAGAGACAATTCAAAGAAAAACATTTCAAAACAACAAGAGAAAGAACTCAACTTATTTGATAAAACGCGGCTTAACGTTATGCTGATTGGTCTAGATTCAATGTCTCGTCTCAACTCCTACAGACAGTTATCGGACACGCGTAACTTTCTCTTGGGAAAACTTGGAGCTATAGAATTAAAAGGTTACAATAAAGTAGGCGACAACACATTCGTGAATATAATACCTTTGTTATATGGCAAATATGTCAAAGAGACACCTTGGACACCAGGCGTAAGAAAACCGTTTGATGATTATGACCTAATGTGGTCAAAATATCAACGCCAAGGTTACAGGACCCTTTATGCTGAGGACCACCCCCGAATTTCTATTTTTAATTCATTGAGATCAGGATTTTCTAAACCTCCTACCGATCATTATTTCCGTCCAATGTCACTTGCAATGGAAAGGGAAAAGGTCTGGTGGTCTGGTCACCATTGCATGAACGATCGATTAGAAATACAAGTCATCACACAGTATATTTATGATTTTGTCAACATTTACAAGTCGCAATCTAATTTTTTATTTACTTTTTTGTCCCGGATTTCCCATGACGATATTAACTTAGCTGGAACGGTCGATTATGCCCTCAAAGATTTCTTTCATAAATTACACGATGAACAATTGCTCAATGATACTCTCTTATTTTTTTTCTCCGACCATGGAATGCGTTTTGGAAAATTCCGGAAAACTTTTCAGGGTAAATTGGAGGAAAGACTTCCAATGATGTACATTGTGCATCCGAAATGGTTTCCGGAAAGATTTCCAAGACTTTGGCAGAACTTAAGAACTAATAGCCAGCGACTGACCACGCCTTTTGATATTCATGAGACGATGTTGTCCGCTTTGAACTTGAAGGAATTTGAGAGAAACGTCTCGAAAATTGATTTAAACCATCGCGGCATCAGTCTTTTTGCCCAGGTACCGGAAAACCGCACTTGCCAATCAGCAACAATCTTACCCCATTGGTGTACCTGCCAAGAAAGAAAAGCAATTCCCGTTAACGATAATACCGTTGTGAAAGTTGCAGGTTTGATTGTTCGGCATATTAACCATCTTCTAAACGTGGAAAAAGGCAAATGTTCGCCTCTCAAGCTGGACAAAATACAAGAGGCATTTGTGATCCGTCCGAATGAGAAACTGCTGAAGTATGTTAGCTGTAAGGACCAGCGTCTGGACACGAGAGGTGTGAATTATGGCAAGGCTACACAAATAGTAAGCCATGATTACCAGCTGACACTCAGGACCACACCTGGTCTAGCAGTTTTCGAAACAACAGTCAAATATAACTTAAAACGTAACACAATTGTACTTTTTTTAGGAGACATAAGTAGAACTAATCTGTATGGAAGTCAGTCAAGATGTACATCAAAATTAGAAATTAAAAAGTATTGTTATTGCAAATGAGATACATCCACACAATATATATATATATATATATATATATATATATATATATATATATATATATATATATATATTAAGGCATTAAAACTAGAAACGATTAATTTGATTTAAAAAAGCAGAATACTTCCACTTTTTATCGATAAAAAAAAAAAAAAAAAAAAAACAGAATAAAAATCAAGCTTGAGAGCTTAGCTGTGATTAATCAATCGAATGTGAGCTACGCTAAATTCAAACCTACCGATAATAATTTTTTTTTATATATATGTAATGACACGAAGTTTAAATTCTAGAAAATTTCCTTATGGACAGATACAAGTTGTTACCTTATTTCGTAACATGTATAGAAATCTGACGTTCAAATTTCCTAATATATAAAAGTAAAGAGGTAGGAAAGTAACTTAAAACAATGCCAACCAGTTATATGTTCGGTCAGCTTCTTACATAAAATTTAGGAAGTGATAAATAAAAGGTCCCTTTAAGAAACTAGTAAATAACTTAACCGTTTGATAAAAAAAAAAAACAGATAAAAAATACAGAACTATTTTGGCAAATTAATATGCAACCGTTAAATAAAGAACATCCATATACCAACTAATCAATTTAAGATGTTCATAATACTAACTAAACAGTATTTACATTAGTCGGACTATTGTCCTCATCTTTGTCGCCATATTTGTCACAACGTTTCGGCCGTTGTACGCTCCGGCCTTCTTCAGGTGGTTGGAATTTCTAATTGAACCCTTTATTTCGATCACTGGGGTAGACTGTTCTAGTTCCACGTGCCATGTTTGATGGATGACAGACAGACACTAACTAAACACTTGTACATTCATAAAAGATGTTAATAATACTAACCAAACATCAACACAGAGCTATATTAAATCAAAATGAATCTTACAAATAGTATAGTAAGCATTAGAAGATGCACCGCATTTCATCTACTGATTATTTCTTCTTCTTTTTTTCTATGTGCCGAGTCCTTTCAGGATGTAGACGATCATGGCCCTCCACGTCCCTCTATCCCTTGCAGGTCTCAACAAGTTCCTCCCCTCTGCTTCCTCCCCCCAGGCCACGTATGACATGCATTGTTTTCCCATGTCTCTCTTTCCCTCTATTCGACCTGTGTGTATCAGATTCTCCAGGCCCTTCTTCCTCATTATGTGTACCAGGAACTTCAGCTGCCTCTTCCTGATGTTAAGTATAAGCCTCCTCCTTGTTTGCATTCTCTCTAAGATCTCATCGTTGCTTACACGCTCGTCCGATGATATCCTTATCATCCTTCTGTCGAGCCACATCTCCGTCGACTCGAGTCTCTTCTTCATCTTTGAGGAAATCGTCCAGCATTCTCTGACGTAAAGAAGGACAGATGTCACGTAACAGCTCAGTAATCTTTTCTTTGTTATCAAAGAAATCCTCCTGTCTTGCAATACTCTGCCCAGCTTTTGGAATGTGTCCTTGGACATCCCAATACGTCAACGGATCTCAGTGTCGCATTTACTGTCCTCTGTCAGAAAACTTCCCAGCTATTTAAACTCCCGCGTCTGCTTGATTATAGTCTTCCCGACCTGCAAATCGCATTTTGGGATTATCATTTTACTGTTTTCTTGTAGTTTATGCTTAGTCCCTTCTTCACACTCTCCGTCGGTACCTTCTGTAGGAGATTTTGTAATTTCTTTTCCGTGTCTGCTATCAGTACTGTGTCATCTGTGTATCCAATGCTGAATCCCGGTAGGATTTCCAATTCTCTCAGAATTGCCTTGCTGTATAAGTTGAACAGGTCAGGTGAGAAGAGGCATACTTACCTTTCTCTTATTATATATTAGATGAACTCGTTCCCTATGCGTATGCATGCTGTTTGCGGCCGGTATAGGTTCTTGATTATTCTAATATCTTTCTCGAATATATCAAGGTTGCTGAGCAGTTCCAGTAGATACTTGTGGGGTACTTTGTCGAAGGCCTTTGCATATTCAATGAAACATAAATACACACGTCCATCTGCATTTGTATCGCTCTTTCTGATAACCTTTAAGCATGAATATCATGTTCCTTGTTCCGGTGTCTTTAACGAACCCACACTGTTCTCACCCTATCTCTGGCCTGAATCTGCTGGGCGCTCTATTCATTAAAATACAGATGATGAGTTTTGTCACGTGACTTATTGTTTGGTGGAGTTCACGTTCGTTTGCGCCTGGCTTCTTAGGCATTGCTATGAAGATAGATCTGCTGAGGTCTTCCGGTATATCCGCGCTGTTGTAGATTTCTTTTGTTATTTCAGTGATCTTGTCTATGTCAAAATCATCTAAGGCTGTTAGCATTTCTGTTACAATTTCGTATGGCCTAGCTGCCTTGTTTTGGTCCAATTTGGCCAGTGTGGCTTTTACTTTGGTTTTTAGAATTCCAGGTCGGTCTGTAGTACTGTGTATTGCTGTTTGTTCTCTTTCGTCGTGGAAGAGTTCTCCAATATACTCGCTCCAACGTTGAAGAATATTTTTCCTTCTTTAATATGAGTGTTCCATCCTTGGATTTTTAAGCAGCATGTTGACGAGTATGTCTTCTGTCCTATTAGTTGTCTTATTTGTTTTTGCATATTGCTTTTGTTGGTAGTACTAAATCTTTCTATTTCTGCACATTTTTCGTTTAGCCACTCTTTTTTATCTTGCTTGCATTCGATCCTTATTTCATTGTGTAATTTTCTGTAATTTGTTCCGAATCTTAGCAGAGTTTTCTGTCTCCTTTCCATCATATCGAGAATCTCATCAGTCATTCATTCATTTCTTCCTTATTCGTCCTGTCTCCTTTGGGATGATATCGTTTGCTGATGTCACGAAAGCGTCTCTTAGTGAGTCCCATTTCGAGATTTCGCTTTGTGCCTCAGGTCTTCTTTTCACATTGTCCATATATTTTTCTTTTGGGTTAGGGTCGCTCAGGAGTTTGTTGTATTGCATTTTGGGTGCTTCTTCAATTTCCGCAGTTTCACTCTTAGTTTAACATATAACAGGGCGATGATCGGTTCTGCAGTCGGTGCTTGGGTAGGTTTTGCAGTGAATCATTGAATTCCTGAATCCTTTGTTAATGATTATATAATCAATTTTGTTTTTAGTTTTTCCTCCTGGGCTCCTTCATGTCCATAGTCGTATCGAATGTTCATATTACTTGGTCATTGCCTGTGCACCATTGAATCCATATATATATATATATATATATATATATATATATATATATATAATCGAAAAAAATTAGAACCAAGCATTTCTTTAATAAACACTTTATGATGAGCTGTATTTTTTAAAATTAAAAGATACAATTTCAGTAACTACTATTTATTTGATTTTTATGTTGACAAAATTTAGCATTTAACTATAAAAGATTATCATACAACAGAATTATATTTTGTTTTAGTCAATAAACCCCTACCTACCTTAATTACTGTTTACAATTTCTTGGCATTGGTTCCAACATTTTATGAAAAATAAGATGGTAGACGTTCCCTATCATTCACCAAGCAGTGAAAAAGCTCACTCTCACTCTTTGGGGATTCTCTTCAAAAATCTTCTGTTCAGTTCATCCCATAATAATTCAGTGGAAGAGAAGTGTGAAGATTGTGATGGACATGTCATAATTTCCAAAACTGCGTTCATTTTTTTTCTGAATGATTGAGATTATTTTAACATCAATTAGAAGTGTGTTTTGGATTCGTTGTCTTGATAAAATGTGACATTTTTGTCCAATGAACCAGATAGTGTAGTATGTCTTTGACAAATTGAACGACATTCTTTTTATGATTCATTTGACCTGAATCAAATCACCAATCTTCTCACCGCTAATTTACGTTATCTTTTATATTTTCTGTTTCTTTTTGCTCTGGCAATAAATATTTTATTAATTCTACACAGTTGCTTGTATATTTATTCTTACTTGTTTCAGAAAACTGCAATACGGTCAGTATCCTTACTTACGTTGTTTAAACGCAGACTATTATCCCCATCTTTTTGCTGTTATAACAGCGATTCGTCCGTTATGCCTTGCTGATCAGTGCTTCTGTTGCAACTGCTACTTATTACGCTTGACTGCATTCACTGAAGCTTTGGTTTTACTGCAGCTGCTGTTACTTTTGAAGCCTTGATGTCATATCTCTTTCTTTATTTATAAATGCTGGCCATATCATATTCATTGTTTATCCGTTCGATCTTTACACGAAAACAAAGCACAAGTTTACAAAACAACCATTTATTCATTCAGTTATATAATTAACGTCTCGTTCCAATGTCATCTGCTATGTTGTAAGCAGATCCATGATTCTCTGCTCAAAGAATTTCATATATTTATTGCCGAAAAAGAATATTTTTTATTATTCTAATGATTATTGTGTACGCGGTTAGAGTTATATTTCAAATTATTTTGAGTATATAAATTGATTATGATTATTGAGTATAATTAACTCTCGGTAATTCGGAACAATAGTAGAGCGAAACCACAATACTCATGGCCTTAAGATTGCATTCACGCATGAAGTACCCTCAATTAAACGCGAGACCTAAGGTTTAAAATGAATTTAAAGAATCTTTTTAGAAGATTTTTTTTTTAGTTCTAATGTCAACCTTACAGATTAAACTGAATTTTACCTGTACATAAAATACTTTGTTGTGTTTCAATACTAATTGAAACTGACTGGGAAGATTTATTTTTATATCGCGTCATTTTTAGACACCTGACAGCACAATATAATTTTCTCCATTAAAAAATCTTTCAAAAATTAAAAAATACTTTTCTGACCTTTGAAGGATCTTATCAAGGCAAAAATAGTACTTATGTTGTTGCGCAGATTTATCATATATATTTGCCTTGCTAAATTCCCTCAGAGGACGAAACGCTTTGGCTAAGAATATTTTTCCTCTCTTCATTTTAAGCATTTTTCTTTTACATATGCACTTTATCTTTAAGTGATTCACATATACAGACAATGAATGATAAGCAATTAGCAAACAAACCAAAAAAGGTACTTTTAAGGGGGCTATGAACTCCATATATAAACGCTGCATGATATCAACAATAGAAGAAAAAAAGACATTTAAAACTTTGCATGATATACAGAGGAAGATATTTTTGGTAATGTTTCATAAAGAAAAAAGGAAAGCATGTTAAATATATTAGTAGTCAGTAATGGGATTTGAATATTTTTGTGTTATTTACGAGTAAATGACAGGAAGGTTAAGCGATAGATGTGACATTGGAAGGGCGCTATTAAATTGAAAAATAACCTACAAGACAGAAAAACACTAATTTTCGATAGACTGAAGATATACTGATGACTAGACGAAGGAAAATAGAAAAAAGAATGGTAATTAAATAGTTTCTTCTGCCGGAGATGTAAAACAAAGAAACCGTCTGGTTTTGGTCTGGACTGAGATTAAGTGATGGCATATTCTTGGAGGTCCAAGGACCTCCCGGAAAAAAATAGATAATATTTTTACGACTATTGATTGACGGAGAGGAAGACAGAGCTCTAGCCGCGAATTCGGTCGACTGATAAGTATTAACCTTTAGAAGAAAATAGGAAAAGAATGGTAATTAAATGTTTCGTCTGCCGAAACACGATATAATTTCCCAAATCAAGGGATGTCCACTTTTTGTCGCTTGTTGGCCAAAGGGTTGATGAGACGATAAAAAATGATAAATCCCAGATGCAAAAAAGACCACACACACACACACACACACAAAAAAAAAAAAAAAAAAAAAAAAAAAAAAAAACGATAATAAAGTATTTTAAACGATAATTAAAATTTGGCTGTTTTGGGCTTGACTACGCCTAACCCTTGGGGAAGGGTTTGTTCATGTAACCTAAAAGGAAAAGCCCCAGAGAAAGCGGAGATCTTTCCACACCCCTCGGGCAATGGTGGTGAGAGTCACTCACACAAAACTGGAAGTAAACGGGTTTGGTCAGTTTTTTTTTTGTTTTTTTTAAGCATTTCACCCCAAGCAAGGCGGGAAGCCACTAGGACGCAAGGGGTTACAGAAAATAGGAAGATCAGATAGGAGTGATAGAAGAAAGGATGAGGGTAGTAGATAGATTAAGGCAACTGGAGATGTCGATTGACATTACACTTGAATAGCTGGAGATTATAACTCACAGGGAAACAGAAGAAGGGAAGAGAGTTCCACAGGCGAGAGGTGCGAGACATGAAGCTATTAGAGTAGAAACTATCGACAGTGAAGGGGTGAGAGCGGGATGCCAGCCTCGTAGGGCGCTTGAACTCATGAAGTCTGGGAACCAGCGAATGCAGCTCCTCGGAGCAATTTCCATGAAAGTATTTGTAGAACAGACAGAGGGAGGCGACGGTGCGTCTGTGAGAAAGTGACTGTAGACGAGAGGCCAGGGCAGGGCCAACCATATTGCATATCCGCTTCTGGAGCCTATCAAGAACCCCAAGGCAAACAGAAGGGGCGAATTGTGGATTTGTATATCTGGAGGATCGACTCAGGGGAGAAAAAGTTCCTAGCGCGGCTCAGGGAGCCAACTTTCCTCGCAGTGGACGAGGCAATTGACTCGATGTATTTATTCCATCTCAGGTCAGCAGTCAACGTGAGACCGAGAAGCCGCAGAGAGTTGCTCTCGAGAAGTTGAGCGTCAGGCATTCTAATGGTGGGAAGGGAAGGCTCTCTGTGGTGATTAATAGAGAGCAGTTTTGTCTTCGAAGCGTTGAAGTTGACCAGCCAATTCATGCCCCAGTTCACAATCGATAACGATGTTGTGACAGTATCCTTTTGCTTGATATATTGTCTGAAAGCGGAATTGTTTTTCGCCATTCTATCTCCCCTTTCGAAATCTTATTGAAAGCATATCTCCCTAGCCCAGTACTTGGTGGGGGCCGAGGATTGGCCGATGATTCCTCCCCCTCCCCCACCAGGTCGACGCTTGGACACAAGGTAAAGCCGTATATTCAGTCACCATCATCATGACGATGTAGACAGTCACCCACTTGTTGGCCCATGTGAGTATCGTTTCGCTCTAGCTGAATGCATTTACATTTTTCATTTTTATTTTTTATATTTTTTTTTTTGTTTTTCGTTTTTAAATTTTTTTATTTTTCCCTCCCCCTCCCTCCCCACTCAAAGGCATTTTGTCCCAATGATTCTACTTATTTGATAGTTTAGTAAGAAACCCCGGTCCGAAATGTTGACAAAAAGGAGAATATCCATGTAGAATTTCAAGGAGGGAAGAGGAGCTACTTTATATTTGGATATTTGCAGGGAGAGTCCTGATTGGTTGTTTGGGAAACGCTAGCATTCCCAGACGACATCAGGATTCATACTAGCCCTGCTCAGGGATCCTTAAAACAGAACGCCGAGTAGATGAGAGTAGTCACTGCAGAGACGATACTGAACGGGGAGACGAGAAAAAACCGCTTCGCCTGATCTGATGTGATTCGCCCCTCCTCACTGAAGAAATACCTCCGATTTAATGCCTTGTTTCAGAAGTCTCGTTAAAAAAAAACATAACAAAAATCATTGTCACGATAATCGCGAAGGGTCGATAGTTATTGCATGAAGAATATAGGCCTGCTTAACTTTGTATCAAGGAATTGTATATAAATACATTTTCTTTTATCCAATTTATTTTTTTCGTACTCTAACCGGACCAAACCAAGTCATCGATTCCAGACGATCATTCGGACCAAGCCGGTCTTGCGATCAATTAACACAACGTGGAGGGCGACAAGGTCAGAAGACTTGGGCCGAAGCGATCAAGTTCCTCACATATTCACGCTATTTTGACGACATATTCATATTAGCAAGCAGCTTAGAAAAATTAAAAAAAAAAAAACTGAAGGAGACATTTGAAAACAACTCTGCTCAACACTATATTTACGAACGAAATATTTCCAAAATAAATCCTTGACGTGTTAGTCGATGACAGCAGCCATAAATTTTACGACCTCTCTTTAAAAAAGTAATCACTAGCAAAAACTCATGTCTTCATATATACAAAATAGCTATTATAAAATCATGAATTACCAAATCAAATTAATCTCTTCTTTGGACATGTTATTCTATAAGGAATCTAGCAACATTAAACAAACTTAATCAACAATAATTTTCCTAACCACATCATCGAAGAATAAATCAATGAAGTTTCAAAAAAATGACGCCAGACCCATCGTGATGCAAACAAAAATTAACTAAACATTAACTTATTCTATCGTAAACAAATGTAAACTAATTATAAACAAGATGAAAATTCAATTAAATGCATAATTCACCGGTATATATCAATCAATGATTCTAAAAAGATCCTGAGATTTATAATCTACTATAACAATTTTAAAACACCTAAATTCTGAGCAAAAACTCAGGACATAAAAAATCACTACTACGTAATGTTAATGTTAATGTTGTTTCTGAATTCTCATGCTTCCCACGAGGAGATTGAATCGCCAACACTAATGATCAAAAAACAATATTAAATACTTTAATTGGGCAAACATCCACCCCACACTTTCGCAGATTGACCTGCCAACTCTTTAAACTCAGTGCAATCGAGACACGCATGGATCGACCCTTTTGAAGATATACGATAAACACAATGCATTTTCTAGAAAAAAAGAAAAAAAAAAGAAAAGAAAAACTGATGCTATTACTTCTCTGCAAATAAAATGATCTTTTAGCTTCTTTGGAGCAGATGAAGAAGGGTGTGCCCTCTTCATGGTTTGTCTATTTGTCTCTGGCTGAAAGCGATACCCCAATACTCATCATGAGTTAAAAAACAATGTCAAACAATGTCTGTCAGACTTTTCTAAATGTCATCTAGTTTTGTGCATGAATTTGGTTTTTGAATTTGTGTTCAAATCTTCAAAAAGGCCAGTTCATCAATGGAGAGTTCTGTTACGAAGGCACATACCGAGGCAGTTACGAAAGGCCATCAACATACCAAACACCCTGGAAACGTGTATCTGTCTATATTTCTGAGATGAGGTTTTATATACACTATTTACATTATTCGGGCTAATGCCATCATCTTTGTTGCCATATTTATCACAACGTTTCGGCCATTGTACACTCCGGCCTTCAGGTGGCTGGAATGTCTAGCCCATTATTTTGTTCGCTGGGTTAGACTGTTCTAGTTCCAATAATGTGTTCAATTTGACATTTCAACCACCTGAAGAAGACCGGAGTGTACAACGGCCGAAACGCTGTAATAAATATGGCAACAAAGATGAGGACAATAGTCCGAATAATGTATAATACATGTTTTCGTGGATTTTAAGAGATGGTACATGTGTATATATGTAAAGAGTTAAGGAGAGAAGCAGGCAAAAGCTCAAGTTTCTGCTACAAACGTATATTCCTTTTATGGTTACTGTATTGAAAAATGTTCTCAACATCTCTTAGGTGTGTTTCTTTTCTTTCTTAGTTACATTTTGATAACAATGGTTAAAATGTCTGTATTTCTTTACGGCAGCGGATGTTGGATGATTACCTCAAAGATGAAGAAGAGACACGAGGCGACGGAGATGCGGTTTTACAGAAGGATGATAAGTATATCATAGACTTAGCGTCTGAGCAGCAGTGAGGTCTTAGAAAGGTTGCAAACAAGAAGGAGCCTCATACTTAATATCAGGAAGTTTCTGGGACACATAATGAGGAAAGAGGTCCTGGAGAATCTGATACTCACGGGTCGAATAGAGGGAAATAAGAGACAAGGAAAGCAACGTGTGATATACCTGGCTGACTTAAGCAAGTGGATGACAGAACGTGGTCTGGGAAGGAAGCAGAAGGAAGGAACTTGTGGAGAGCTGCAAGAGATAGAAAGAGGTGGAGAGCCATGATCTCCTACCTCCTGAAAGAACATGGCACATAAAAAGAAGAAAGAATGGAAGCTTTTAATTACTTATTTATTGGCGGTTTCCTTTTTCTTAGTCCAGAAGTTAGGGGATGTCATCGTCATAATAGTCGCGCTTCACGTCAGCCTTGCGCTGGGTTGGAACAACCAAAGAGAAAAAAACCTAATTCATAGGCTGAGATTTTGGAACGCCTCATGCGTTGGGAAGTGGAAACAGAGATCAGTCGTCAGTGAACATGGTAAACCTACGCTCCAAGCGGAAACGTAAATACCACGTGATGCTACATCTTATTTTCAGGGGAGAAAAGAGGGCAAGACAAAAAATGTTTATCACGTCAACAGCGCCACCAAGCAGCGTTTTACGAAGCCAAGTGGAGTAAATATATTTTGTTTTTCGATTTTAAACATTCTCTTTTTTTGTGTGGTAGTGACAAAAATGTCTTTCTTGGACTGGCAGTGAGGAAGTTCGTCTGTTTGAAGAGTAATAAAACAATTAAGATTGGTCTGATAAAGGTTGAGGAAAGTTATATGTATTCTTATCTTTTAATGACCCGTGTGTCTTCTTAGATCTATTTCTATTTTTTTGCATTGTGTGTGTTTTTGTTAGTATGCGTGTGTATATGTACATACCCTCTCTAAATATATATATATTTAAAAAAATTCACATTACATCCAAAAACGTTTGCGGTTTCTCTCTTCTTTTTATTATATACATTTTTCTCTCGTTGAAACAACTATAACCTCTACCCTTTATATAACTACAACGAAAGGATGTCGCGAACAGAAAAGAAAACCGTGGAAGAATTCTTTGACTTATACAAAATTACCAACAGAAAGATATACAGAAAATGAACAAAAACAAAATTAAAAAAAAAAAAAAAATTGACGCTATACTGCTACAAATCACATCGCAACAAACCAGGGAACACAACTGCAACACAGAAACACTACTGGAGTATTTCAAAACTCAGTGTTGATATCTAGAAAATATCAAAAAATTAGACCTTCAAGAGGAAGCATACAAAACTCAAATCAGAATCTCCGTATGTAGGACAACCTACTTAATCAAAGAAAAACTGGCATATTTCAATGCCATCAAAAATAAAGAAACCTCAGCAATATCCAAACCCTTCATAGAAATGGAGGAAATATTTATTCCAACGAAATTCCGGGGAAAAAATAATCCACAAGACACGGAAAAACAAAAGCAAATAAAAAAAACACACTGAACCTAACAAAAATGCAGGCCCAAATTGAAGTACAAGAAGACAAAACAATACACTTTACCTAAAAATACACAGAAATTGATAATAAATTATTAAGAGAAATCAAGAAACTATGTTCCAAAGAAACTCACCAATTTCGTTATAGGAATGAAAATGCAAAGAGGGGATGAAAAATCCCAGAATATCTTGGAAAGAAAGATAACCTGATTGAAAACATTCCCAAGAAAAGAAAAATTGGATAATGAGACAGAACTAAAGAAAAAACAAACAAACAAACAAACAAAAAACAAACACGAAAACGATCCAAACTCACAATAAATCACAGTACTCAACACAAAACAACTACATGCATCATCATGAAATACAGAGAAAACCACACAACAGAAATAAGAAACCTAAGAGATACTGCCACACACAATCACGCCCACACAACAAATACAATTACGAAAATATACTTAACAGCACACAAACAAACCTTCACAACAGACAATCACGCCAAAACGCCACACAAACACTTATAAATACCACCTAGCACAACAAACCAAATCTAACAACCACTACCAATACAATAAAAATTCCTCGAAAATTTCTACACACAATTCACATACAATCCATACAGAAGCAACAAATCTAGAAACATCTGGAACACTCCTTAAAACAAAAACAGACACACTTATATAGAGCCATCGAGAAACAACAACCCCAATTTTACCAAGTGAAAATGTCACTGGCTAGAAAACCCGAAATGTGCAGAGAGATGTTATCTATTAGAAAACCCGAAATAGGTGGAAAGAAACAATCATTATTTTTTAGATGCCCCCAGTCCGAACAAGAAGACCAGTTTAGATGACAGAAAAACCAAAATAATAAACCTATCGACATATACACTTACAAAGGGCGAAATCAATCTATTAAAATTTGGCTTAAAATTCTGCCCTGCTCCGAAAAGCAATATAACAGACGTAAAAAAAAAGACCTCAGACAAATTCAGACTAAAACAAACATGTAATAATAACGAAAGCATTACAGATAAGTCATTAGTAAAAAGCAAATATAATTTATCCCCCCCACAAAAAAAATAATAATACGAATAAGCAAAATACATTTTTTTGAAAAAACTCTGGAACCTCGACCTACTAGAAAAATCTAAACATTTCAACAACCTTACGTACAAAAATAGCATCCGAATAAATAATAAGCTAATTATAAAAGAAGCATATAAAGGCAGTTATAGTGATCATAGACAAAACATACTACAAAAAACAAAAATTCAAGAGACACTAGGGGCTAAAAACAACTACAAATTAATCGACACAAACATAGACAAAAATATTATATCAAAAATTTCAAAACTCTGCGCAACACATAAGATATTAACAACGAAAGAAAAGGATTTCCTAATACATTTTGTACCAAAAATGCGCAATTTTTACGGACAACCAAAAATTCAGAAATGGAGTTAAATAAAAGCAGCTATCAAGGCAAAAAAATCTGAATACATTAACATCCCAAACCCCATTGACCTTACATTCACAACCATAGTAGCCATGGACCAGCCTGTCTAACTAGCAGACTCAGTAACTTAATAGACACAATAATACAACCATTTACTAAGCAGATTAAAAGCTACATCAAAGTCGATATTCACTTCCTTAGTTCCATACCACAAAAGTAGATCCGGGAACACTAATGGCAACTTTTGACATTAGTAGCCTATATGGCAGCATACATCATGAATTAGGTTAAAAGACAATCTCATTGTGGATTGAAAAACATCCAGAAACACTACATTCCAGATTCACTAAGGAATTCGTTATCGATAGTATGGACCTACTTCGAAACATTAACATTTCCGAATTTGATAACAAAAACTATATCCAAACCCTAGGTACCGCAATGGGGACTAAAATAGCACCAACATATGCCACCCTAACATTAGCTTATCTCGAGGAAAACCTCTATGAAAAGGTAGAACAAATATATGGAGAAAATAAAAAAAAACACTTCACTAAATCTTGGAAAAATACTTAGATGATTGCTTCATTTTCTGGAAATCCTTATGGGGTGATGTTAACCAATTCTACGCTCTACTTCAGAACTTATACACAAAAATCAAATTCATCCAAGAATATAATTTCAATGAATTACCATTTTTAGATATATTCATTAGAAAAAAAAAACAACCACATAATCACAGATATCTACTGCAAAACTACAAACACTCAACAATATCTTCATTTCAAGAGCCATCACCCAAAATGCTGCTTGAAATCCATTTCCTATTCTCTAGAACGTAGGGTTTGTACTATAGTGTCTGACAAACACCTCCGAAAAACCCACCTAGAAGAAATACATCGAACTCTAAAAACGAGGCTACCTCACATTTTTCTACATATGTTACGACCCATTTACTATTTTCAGATTCACTTAAATAATTAAATAATTAGAACCTAATTCTAGAAAAATAATTTTTTACTTTAACTTGTCTTTCTAATTAAATTTCTATTTGAAATTCTTATTTTTTTATTTGCCTGACATTTTGCAATTTGCTTTCAAATTCTTTTTTATATTTAACTCCTATTTAAAAAAAATGTTTTTCTTTTTTTTAATTATTTCATTTTGTTAAAGTTGTTTTGAAACAAAATCATTTGAATGATAAATTTGATTTCAATTTTAAATCTAATGTTTAATTTAATTATTTTTTAGACTTTATGTCATTCGCATTTGAAATTAGTAAAATTCCCGACTTAACTGGAAATGAAATTACCTTTACGTTCTTAGTTTTTCAGAAAATTGTAGAAAATATATTTTGTTTACATATGTTACAACCCACTTACTTAAATTCAGAAAATTTCAAAAAATTGAATTGACCTCAGAAAATTTTCATGGTGGCCTCTAAACGATATTATCTTTAAAAGGTCACGTGTTTTAAGGGTTGTCTTCCCCTTACTGGGAAAACCCACTCAACTTTTTAGGATTGTAATTCTTTCATTTCTGTGTTACATCATGTATCAATAGGCTTTGAAAATTTGTTCATCAGAGAAAAGCATTAAATATATCTTCAAATGCGTGTACAAGAGACATGACTGTGCTTATGTTGAAGTTAGAGGCAACCTATTGGCAGAACATTAGGAGACTCAAGCTCAAGATGAAAATAGTAATTATCTTGCTGATATTTCTCTTCCAGAAGGTATGTGGAGACAGATTTCAAACTGCATGACATATCTCACCGTGTCTGAAGATTTCATGTTCATCTTGAAGTCCCGTAAAGCGTTTACTTTCACAGAGGCAACGCTCAGCAAGCTGCTCAGGTACAGAGGGACCGTGACACTGCCCCCACTGCATGGTTTAAACTGAATGAGAATGATGCTGACGCAATGAATCATTTCTACGTTGACCTTCCGCTGCATTATGTGTTTAATAAGCGTACTAGAGCATCGTCACCAAGACAAAGGAATACTAATATCATCAGTCAAGAAAAAATAAGGGAACTGAATTTATTTTTACATTTTATTTTTGTAAAACCGCGGTGTATATTTACATGTCAGTAATTAATGATCATTAAGGAAATACCAATTCTAAGATCGAAGGTATTCTTTCAAACGGTCGCGAATGTTTCGCTACGATTTGATGGGTTTAATTCCAAAACAGTCGATTCTGATATTTCCTGGGAAATTATAAGCATAGTTCAGTAGACGCATTTGTATAAGGCAATTATTTACATATATGTAAAAGCATACACACACACACACACACACACACACACACATATATATATATATATATATATATATATATATATATATATATATATATATATATAGTATAATGATATTGGCGTTGCTAAACGAGAAAATAATATTTTCTACTTGCATTTCCCCCAATATGGGCATTATCATACCCATCATATAGTAAAACCTTTATTCATGGACGGAGTGGAATAGCAGAAACAAAAGGAATTAGAGACATGCATCCGATCCTCAACGGAATAGCTAGGACAAATCTATCCTTTTTTAACATACAAAACTGATAGGCTGAGAAAATAAATAACACATAGAGATACCATTTGTGCAAAGATTGCGAATGCTAATCAGTCCGTGGTATTCCCCGCTCCCAACATAGACTCATGCCAGTTTTCTCTGATATGAATACAGAAAACAATAGACCTATAAATGTACAAACTATATAATATATGCCACATATAAAAAGCTTCATCTTTTCAAACATATTCATTTAATATATATATATATATATATATATATATATATATATATATATATATATATATATATATATTATTGTCATGCACACACAGAATGTTTCACTGTATCACGGCTCATATATGTGGCTAGACGTCCAGTTGCCTCTAGCTAGGATCGAAATCCGGCTGAATCTTCGACATTCGGCTATTTTATCCCTAAGCCGTTGGCGCACGGCAGGGATGGTGAATTTTAAGCGCATTTATTTTTAGATAAATACACAGTGACCGAGAGGACTCGATTCGCTTTACCAAAAGCCGTAATAATCACTGTTCACAAACACACATTTCCTTCCCCAGAGAGCTCAACTGAAATGAATTTATTAGGAGCATATATATTGTCATCGAAATACAGACTGTTTTGCTGTATCACAGCTCATCAATGTGGCTAGACGTCCAGTTGCCACTAGCTAGGATGGAAACCCGGCTGCTCCCTGTATACTTGTGTCCCTCTAATGGAAACCATCGATATTTGCTGTGATTTTCTTTATCGCAGTTCACTGACTCCACCTAGTATTCCTGAGTCAATATTTTGTGAATTGTTGAAATTTTCCACGTCCTCCGTCGAATTTAGTTTCAACACCAAGTACCGACAGATTGACGGAGTTGCTATGAGCTCGCCTTTGGGTCCGGCACTTGCCAACATATTTGTTGTCTTTCACGAAGAAAAGATACGAAAGAGTCCACTTTGTCCTCAAATGTATTGTCGCTGTGTTGATGATAACTTTTGTTTATTCAGCAGTGAAGTTGAGGCTGATCAGTTTCTTTCTTTTTTAAATGGTATCCATCCAGCACTGAGGTTTACTTTTGAGAAGGAATCCAATCTTCAATTGACCTTTTTGGATGTATTAGTACATCGGACATTAACAGTTTTTCTCACTTCTGTTTATAGAAAACCTACTTTCGCAGGGTTGTATACGCGTTGGGACTCTTTTTGTCCCACTAAGCGCAAGATTAACATTATTAAAACCCTCCTACATAGAGCATTAAAGATCTGCTCTGTGCCCTTCTTGAACGACTAAATCGACTTTATTAAGGATACCCTATGTAGTTTGGGTTATCCTCTTGATACTGTTAATTCAGTTATCCGCAGTAAAGTTGAAGAGTTCAGAAGTTAAAAAATGCCCAGTTTACCTCAGATTACCCTGGATTCTATGAAAATTTCTCGGACATTCAGGCCGGTAAATGTTATTTAATACTGTTTATTATAAAACAGAGCATTTACTTAAATACTTGTATCTATAAAAAAAGAACGTTAAACATAAAAATGTCTTTAATAAATATATGTGTATTGGTTTGTGTTTGCTGCCGCGTGTATGTATGTATATACGTATGACTGTACCCTTATTTCAGTAGGTAGTTCTTTTTATCTTATTTTCCTTCACCTAATATATAATAAAACTTTTATCAACTTATATGATTAAAATATATGTTTTTATTGTTATTTGTGGGTTTGGAATTTTCGTTTTTTAATATATTAAATAATATTATTTTTAACCATTTTTATATTTGTATATTTGCTCGCTTAAGTTATATTTTAAGAAGTGGCTAGCATTTGTTTAATGACACTTTTAGTCTTAAATATTTATTGGTTGTGGTATCTGATTGTCTAGGTCAATGTCTGTGGATGTGTGTACATGTATTTATCGGTGTCTATGTGTATGGAAAGTGCATTCACATTTAATTGTGTATGTATGAATGTGTTGTTTCCCCACTTTTTTTCCATAAAGGGCCGTGGAGATGTTCCCTGTCTCGTCACTTTTTTGTGTGTATATATATATATAAATATGTCTGGGTGCTTATGTATGATAATCTGATTGTGTTTGTGTTGTTTTACGCGTGAATTTTGGACCCCATTCATACACTTCGGATTAAAATGTATACATATATATTGTCGGAGGACCGGATGACGTTGAGTCTATTCTAACGTAATTTCAACGAAGAAATAAATTGAATAACATATGTATTTCCTCTTTTCTCCTCGGTAATTTTATAATTTTAAACTTAATAGTGATTAAATTTGGATTTTAAAATTGGCAGTTTTTAATTTTAATATCAAATTTTATCATATAATTTAATAATTGTTGCTTAGAATACATTCTTTTTTAATATTACCCGTATTTTAAAGATCTGAATAGCTATTATAACATGAGTTAGTTGTCAAGCATTTTGAATTTTCCTATACTTGTATTTTGATTGTTCATTCTAGCTTTTGTAACAACGTTTTCCCCTTGCGAAGGATCGTTAATTAATTTGAAACTTTTAAAACCATTTATTTTACATTCAACATCATCACTTGTATCAGGGAGAAAAGCACAGTAGCCCAAATACTATGGAAATATTCTTTGAGAATATATAGAGATGTCACTCCAGGGAGTAATCGTTGGTTTTTATGTATCATTTATGTAAGGTATGTTATAATGAATATTATTAATTGTTACGTTTTTTTTTTCAGAATGCATGGTTTCATAAAGATTGTCATAGCCGTGGTATTGATGACTATCGTATATATTTACATGTGCAGTTAGTTGAGCCAAATTATTGACGGTGAAACATTTAGAACAGATGAACTGTTAGGACCACGTAAAAAAGGGCACACTGTAGACAGTCCCTCTTGAAAAATACTACACCTGGAACCATTTGATGTTTCCGTGTCATAGTATTTCCATGTGTCACCACCAAAATATATTCTGGAAGGCGAAAACTTACTTACCAAAGATGTAATATGCTAATTTTAAACATAACGGACGCAAAGAACTTCCATGAAGTTAATTTTACTACTTGTGATTCGTAATGGTGACAATAGCATTACGTATTCATTGGCGATTATTTTTACGAGGAACACAGTCATAAAGACGAATTTATCCGGGTGAAATGTTTCTGTAGAGATAAGGAAAAAAATCTACACGAATTTTCATACCTTCGTGCATCCAGTAAATATACGAGGGACTCTAAACAAAATCAAAGGCAATTCAAAGGAAAACATTTCAAAACAACAAATAAAAGATCCCAAAATGTCTGGCAGAACCCGGCTTAACGTCATGATGATCGATCTAGATTCAATGTCTCGTCTCAACTCTTACAGATAGTTATCGGACGCGCGTAACTTTCTCTTGGTCAAACAAGCTATAGAATTAAAAGGTTACAATAAAGTAAGTGGGGACAAATTAGTGAATATAATACCTATGTTATGTGGAAAATATATAAAATAAACACTCTGAACTCCAGGCGTAAAAAAACGTTTGATTATTTTGACATAATGTGGTAAATATATCACCGCTAAGGTTACAGAACAATTTATGCTGAGGACCACCCCAGTCTTTCTGTTTTTAATGGAATAAAACAGGCTTTCTAAACCTCAAACCGATCATTATTTTCGTCCTATGTCACTTGCAATGGAAAGGTTGAATGTCACCATTGTATGAAGGATCGTCTGGAGATACAAGTTATCACACAATATATTTTTGATTTTGTCAACATTTCTAAATCGAAATCTCATTTTTTATTTACATACATGTCACGGATTTCTCATGACGATTTTAACTTATTTGGAAACGTCGATTATGCTCTCAAAGATTTCTTCCATTAGTGTGTGTGTAAATATTCTCAGATAGAATATATCTGTAGAGGATACAAAATGAATAAAAAGCAACAAGAGTTAGAACTATTCTTACCCGAAATATTTCTTCCACTGAGGGACTTTATCAAGGCAATATAGGATTTATTATTCTGAACATGTTTATATACAAAGGTAAGGATGTCATAGGTTTATCAAGCTTTTAAATTTGACAAAGTTCATGAATGTCCATCAGATGGTTTAAAAATCAGTCGATGCATGTGGAGGACAATTCAAAGTCAGGCAAAAATATTAAATGTTGCATAATCCTATGATAAAATACGATATAACACATAAGTATATAAATTATCCTTTCTTATATTGTTTTCCAGGATTTTACTTGTTATAATAACGCATACCAATCAATTCATCAGGTGGTTTGAAAGGTCAGTCAAAGTATGTATTTCTTCCACTGAGGGACTTGATCAGGGCAATGTAGGATTTATGAATGTAAAATATGAATGAGAATGTATAGTATGAATGTTTATATACAAAGGCAAGGATGTCAAATGTAAAGTATGAATGATTATATACAAAGGCAAGGATGTCAAATGTAAAGTATGAATGATTATATACAAAGGCAAGGATGTCAAATGTAAAGTATGAATGATTATATACAAAGGCAAGGATGTCAAATGTAAAAGTATGAATGATTATATACAAAAGGCAAGGATGTCAAATGTAAAGTATGAATGTTTATATACAAAGGCAAGGATGTCAAATGTAAAGTATGAATGATTATATACAAAAGGCAAGGATGTCAAATGTAAAGTATGAATGTTTATATACAAAGGCAAGGATGTCAAATGTAAAGTATGAATGTTTATATACAAAAGGCAAGGATGTCAAATGTAAAGTATGAATGATTATATACAAAGGCAAGGATGTCAAATGTAAAGTATGAATGTTTATATACAAAGGCAAGGATGTCAAATGTAAAGTATGAATGATTATATACAAAGGCAAGGATGTCAAATGTAAAGTATGAATGATTATATACAAAGGCAAGGATGTCAAATGTAAAGTATGAATGATTATATACAAAGGCAAGGATGTCAAATGTAAAGTATGAATGATTATATACAAAGGCAAGGATGTCAAATGTAAAGTATGAATGATTATATACAAAAGGCAAGGATGTCAAATGTAAAGTATGAATGATTATATACAAAGGCAAGGATGTCAAATGTAAAGTATGAATGATTATATACAAAGGCAAGGATGTCAAATGTAAAGTATGAATGATTATATACAAAGGCAAGGATGTCAAATGTAAAGTATGAATGTTTATATACAAAGGCAAGGATGTCAAATGTAAAGTATGAATGATTATATACAAAGGCAAGGATGTCAAATGTAAAGTATGAATGATTATATACAAAGGCAAGGATGTCAAATGTAAAAAGTATGAATGTTTATATACAAAGGCAAGGATGTCAAATGTAAAGTATGAATGTTTATATACAAAGGCAAGGATGTCAAATGTAAAGTATGAATGATTATATACAAAGGCAAGGATGTCAAATGTAAAGTATGAATGTTTATATACAAAGGCAAGGATGTCAAATGTAAAAGTATGAATGTTTATATACAAAGGCAAGGATGTCAAATGTAAAGTATGAATGATTATATACAAAGGCAAGGATGTCAAATGTAAAGTATGAATGTTTATATACAAAGGCAAGGATGTCAAATGTAAAGTATGAATGATTATATACAAAGGCAAGGATGTCAAATGTAAAGTATGAATGATTATATACAAAGGCAAGGATGTCAAATGTAAAGTATGAATGATTATATACAAAGGCAAGGATGTCAAATGTAAAGTATGAATGATTATATACAAAGGCAAGGATGTCAAAATGTAAAGTATGAATGATTATATACAAAGGCAAGGATGTCAAATGTAAAGTATGAATGTTTATATACAAAGGCAAGGATGTCAAATGTAAAGTATGAATGTTTATATACAAAGGCAAGGATGTCAAATGTAAAGTATGAATGATTATATACAAAGGCAAGGATGTCAAATGTAAAGTATGAATGATTATATACAAAGGCAAGGATGTCAAATGTAAAGTATGAATGATTATATACAAAGGCAAGGATGTCAAATGTAGGAACTCTGAGGAACTTTATCAAAGCAATGTAGGGTTCATTTTGCTGCACCTGTTGTAGTAACGTGCACCGAGCAATGCATGAAGCTTAATGTTATGGGACAATACCCTATTCCATACGTAATAAATACTGCGCCTCAAGAGGAAGCAGGGGGTTCAGTCCGAAGTCGGGCGACCGGCTGATCGGTTGAACTCTCTGCCTTCGGGCGGGGAGGAACCCGAACGAGGCTACGCCGAAGGGCGGAGTCTCTTTCGGGGAGGTAAACCGACCCTGAACCCGTGTATACGGGTTCAAAGGGAATATTTTTGGCCGAGCCCACGGGCTCGGAGATCCCACGTTAAACCGGCCTTGTGCCACATGATGCCCTCGTGGAGGGTGACTAAACACTTCTACTTCTCTGTATATATTCCTGTTTGTAATATATCTGTGTTATTCCATACCTGTGTTCGAGTTCTTCTTTATTGGTTCTACCTTGGACTATCACCGTGGTACAAGGAACCGGACCATAACACTTAATCAGGTAGTTTGAAAGGTCAATCAAAGTATGTGTTTCTTCCACTAAGGGACTTTATGTAATTATGTAAGATTTATTATTCTGAACATGTTTATATACAAAGTCGATGATGTCATCAAGGCTTTTAAATTCGAGAAAGTTTATGAATGTTCATCAGATGGTTTAAAAGTCAGTCAATGCATGTCG
Source organism: Acanthosepion pharaonis (assembly GCA_903632075.3). NCBI lineage: Eukaryota > Metazoa > Mollusca > Cephalopoda > Sepiida > Sepiidae > Acanthosepion > Acanthosepion pharaonis. Next base: position 418,916 of record CAHIKZ030004577.1, on the reverse strand, counting down.
AGGACACAATGTGTTATGATTCAAAAGCAGACAAAAACATTACAAGTTGTATAATCCTATGATAACATACAGTATAACAGATAAGTGTATAAACTGTCCTTTCTTAGATTGATTTCCAGTATTTTACTTGTTATATAACGCATACAAATCAATGCATGAATGTTCAAGGTGGTTGAAAGTTAGTCAATGCATTTGGAGGCCACAGCGTGACATACTTCAAAGTCAGGTAAAAAGTAAAAAATAAAAATAAAGTAATAAAACGACGACAAAGAAACAAAATAAGAAGAAAATGACGTAAGAACGAAAACAATATTCTGTGTTGGTCGAGTGAAGGACCCAACCTCACATCGTCACCAATACAATATCCACTGTAACTCGATATTCCTCACTAGAAGTTATTGTTAAGAAATAAGTTTACATGTAATTCTATTGCCAAAATTTATAGCCTTATTTACGAAGACACATGTGGACAAATAATCCAATAAATTGTCACCGAACACTGTTACCGCCCATATTTTCTTATACTATCCTGTATGGACGTCTGTATTTAAAAGCGCAATACCTTTATACACACATAAAATAATTCAAAATTCGTATTTTTAAATCCTGCGGATCGTTGATTTGTACTGAGATATTTTATTTATGATTACTAAATTCAATGTTAATCTAAAAACAATATCACTTGAACGCTACAAATTAATGTAAAAAATTTAAAGTTTTTGTCGAACAATCACGTGGTCACGATAAACACTCAGTTGTGGAGCAAGCTGAGTGAATACTAATTCAACATTGAGAAAGAGAGCTATTTATGGTGCAATGGAGCATCTCATTATGCTAAAGTGGGATAGTCCATTGCTTGGGCTGTGATTGGCTGCTGGTACCTGAGTGGAAGTATTTCTATATAAATACCAGCTTGATTTCTCAGTTAGTTTGCAGGGTTTGTATTAAGTTACAACCTGCTTTATTTTTGTCTGACAGCTGGACGCTAGCTGGGACTCTTACGCCGGTAAGTGTTGTTTATTGTATTGTTTTTCTACATCTCCTTTCCTCCATCGTGTGCCACTAGTGGGGTTTGGGAATGATTTGTTCCTTTAAACCTGGCTGGTTGTGTGGAAATAGTCTGGACAATGCCCGAGAGGTTTTTGTCCGTGTTATTTGAAGACGGCTGAGCAGTGTTTGATGTTAATCCAAACACGAATGTTTGTGGCACTGGTGTAGGGGTCTCAGGTAATGCACTAGGTTTTTTTTATGGAATTGTTGGTGTATCCAGTTTCCTGAGAAATTAATGAGATTTCGTTTGGACTTGTTACCACCTGATCCGTCAAGTCTGATACAGTATTGGTGGTTGGGAGGGTTTCAATGACCTCACCTGTTGTGTCCCATCGACGGGTTGTTGGTCTTTGGCTAGTTTTACCACTATTTGTCCTTTTTCATAGCTTATAACTAAGGGGTTTAAAGTTCCTGTGCTGTTCTGTTGTTATCGCTCTGTCTCACGATTTTGGGCTGCGGTTATCCAATTCGCGTGTGGCTTATAGAGTGTGGGATGGGATGGTATGTAGTCACGTAGTCGGCGGTGGAATAGTATAGTTGAGCATTGGGCATAGCCCAATGTTTTGAATGGGCGTATTCCTGTATTGGACATGGCTCATAAGTAGGGTGTCATCCACGATTTTTTACTTTGCAAAATATGTCTTTTATTACTTCATCATACCTTCATATATAGGCATCAAAGATGCTAAGTAACCTATATGGCATTCTCAGGTAAATGAACCTTCCCCATTCTGTGATGAAGGTGGTGACAAACAAAAATTATCTTAATATATGGAGTCATATCCATCAAAAATATCCAACACTGTTTTCTTTTGTTTAGGTGGCAAAAATAAGTAATATATGGAATGGTGACCCTGTAAAATGTGTTTCCCGTTTGCACTGTGAATTCAAGTGTTGGTAGTCTATGGTTCTTCGTGGTTTGCCATTTTTTCTTGGCGGTAAAATATAAAGCTACAAATAATCAAGGGCATGCCGACGGGTACTGGGGTTATGATACCCTTTTCACATCTTCCCAAAGGGCCTGTCTTACAGGCTCTTTGAAGTGAAAAAGAACAGGAACCTTTATTTCTGGCTTTGGGGACTGCTCCTTCTTTGAGGTGTATATGTGCAGTGGGGCCAGACATCGGTGGAATCCACCATTGTTCTTGAACGCCGTTTCCGGCAAATTGATTCAATAGCCAATTCTTGAGCCTATCAATGTTTTGTTCTGTTGGGGAAAATGGAGTTTTTGGGGCGTGTTGGAAGTTGTCCCTCGACTTTGCATTGTTTAGGGTTCAATCCGATTTTTATGTGTGCTTGTCGAGGGCATGTGTTGCATTGTTGTTTGGGGTAAAATTAAACATGACATGGCTTCAGTCTAGTCTTTGGACAGTATCCCTTCATCAATGCAGGCTGCTTTGAAGGCTGAAGTATAGCCGCTGAATCTTTTTGCATATGTATAGAGCTTGTTATTTTGTTGTTCTTCCTTGGACGATGAATTCCACGGGGAGCCAACCCTGACATACAAAATATAAAGCCTCCCACAAGCTCGGACGACTTTTCTTGATGGAATGAGGTTGTTGATAGTGAGCCCCATATTCAGAAGGTGCTTAAGTCCCCTCAGACATATGGTGGCCCCACTGTCAGGAAATATTGTCATCCTAGTGCTGTGATTTCTGGGGATATTCTTAATTTGTCTGGGATCCGGTTTTAAGCGAAAATCGAACAACATATGCATCAAATTCCCTTACCTGGCCTGTGTCTTTAGATGTATACGTGCCTGTCGTTTGATTAAATGTGATGTTGGCGATAAGGTGTCCATGGCGGCTTCTTTAATTTCTCTGTTTTCCTGGCCAACTTGAGCCAATTTCTTCAAAATTACCCTCGATAGGTGATTGGGCTTCCCAAATTAAACATGTTTTTTTAAAATAAATGGGCATTTTAGCCGGCGTGATTTATTCCTGAATAAATGCCATGCTATTCATTTGCCAATGATTTATTTTGTAAGCCTGGTGGTTTGGTTAACATTTTTTCTTGTTAATATAGCTGGTACATTATACCTCGTTGGCTTGTGGTGTAATCAATCTGTCTGCGGTATGTTTATAATTCAAGCAATGCATTTGCATGAAGCGCCGGCCAATTGAGGTTTGGTCCCGCAATGCTGATTCAAATGCTTAAACATGACGGATATTTTGCTACAAGGGATTTAAATATTTAAATTTGGCCAGTAATTTAGGTCAGCCTGGAGATAAATATTTGCTATTCCAAAATTCGGATGATATGGTCCTTGATGTATATATCAGACAGGTCATGTTCAAATAGAAGGGCGGGTAAAGTTTTGTCAATCAACGGCCTGGCTCTGAGGTGGACAAGGAAATTTGTATTGGCTCATCCGTATCCTGAGACATGGAGGCAAAAGCAAGGCGATGGAGAATAGGACTTGACCTCTGGGTCCCCAACCATTCTACCATGTCAAGTTGCTTATCTGGATCAGTGGAAATAGAAGTTTTATAGATTTGTGTTGATTAGGCGTTTTGCACAATCATCAGTTACAATTCATAGGTGAATATTAGCTTGGGAGTTTTGCATATTTGTCATCTTGTTCAGTCTCCCCTGCTAATTCTCTTGCTTCCTGAATTGCTGATGGTGTCATTTTTTTTTGAGATGAGGAGGCTTGGTCTGCTTTTGCCTGAATGCGGGTTGTCTTTCAAACAGCAAGACATTAAATACTTTAAAAATGTAGCCATCATGAATATAGTATTTGGCTTCTCCCATTTAATGTTACTTCCCACTTTTGAAAGATCGATCCAGCAAAATATAGGCTCTGATTGTCACATTTCTCGTCCGCAAACCTTTTGCATGAGTTTTTGCCATATCACGGTGGATATGCCTCTTCAAAAAAGAAGAGTTCCATGAATTTCCACAAAATTGGTGTCATAAATCCTGTTTGCAATGCCATGTTCGAACAATCACGTTTTTTTAAGATAAACACCCAGTTGTGGAGGAAGCCACTAGGAATACTAATTACAAAAAAATTGAGAAAGATATAGGATTTATGGTGCAATGGAGCATCTCATTATGCTAAAGGGGATAGTTCATTGCTTGAGCTGTCGATTGGCTGCTGGTACCTGAATAGAAGTTTTAGCTCTATAAATACCAACTGGAATTCTCAGTTAGTTTGCAGGGTTTGTATTAAGTTAAAACCTGATTTATTTTTGTCTGCCAGCTGGACGCTCCTTTGACTCTTAAACAGTTAAGCTTGTTTATTGTATTGTTATTCTAGAGTTTTGAAATTTTATAAATTATTTTAATTAAAAAAAAAAATTGAAAACTATTCATATAAAAATCCATCATTCATTAAAAAAGAAAGACTCCTCTTAAGAATTTAGTGTGCCTAAAGTATTTTATCCCCAAAAGCAATTAAAAGCTTTTCTAATTAGAAAATATTTTAGTTTTATTGCATATTTAGTTCATTATTCAGAGATGATGTTCTGTAACTTGAATATCTGTTTAAACTAAAAAATGATGAGTTAAAGTCTCCCAGGACTTGTCCTTATAACAAATATAAGTATTACATAAGTGGGTAACAAAAGATATAAAACAAACATTGTACAAAGATTTTCTAAAAAAAAGAAAGCATTTTGTAATCTTTCGCTGAAAGGACGCTGTCATCATTATTAAAATTCCAATGTTCAACTTTAGAAATAATTAAAATTTCCCAAAATTGAAGTTTTAGAAACAAGCAACTTTAAAAATAACGTTACTTTCAACGAAAAAGTACATTGTTTTTTTAATAGTGTAACCGGTCTTATAATGTGTTATATTTCATGCAGTTCATCGGACTAAAAAGTTGCCCTGCATGTAACAAAAACAATCTGAAGGCTTAAACAAAGAGTGGTGAAATATTATGCAATATCGGTCCTCCTATGTGGCATTGAATACTGAACAATCTCCAAAATTGTAGCAATAGAAGGGTGAATAAAATATCAGGTACTAACATGTGAGCAACAAAGCAGCTTTAAGAAAAATGGAAAGAAAAAGGACACCGATACTTAAAAAAAGTTAAAAATATAGTTTTAACGATTTTGATGACTTCACAAATATTAAGGCAAGAAGGAAAGAAGAAAAGACTACACACAAACATTGAGCATGTGTAAATGGTTGGACGGACAGGGAAGAGACAAAAAGGCAAACCTTACTCCAGGTAGAGAAAAGGCAGGTCGTTCTGTAGAGCCATGATCACTCGCACCCCCAACAGACACTGCACATAGGAGAAGAACAGTATATACATTAACATAATTTGTGAAATACAGTGCTTTCCGATAAAAGTGACTCACTTTGAATTTAGCTCAACTTTCGTTTCTTCGGCGTAAAGAACATTCTTTCAGTTTTCTACGGTGAAATTTTTGTAATAGTGAGCACATTCTAGTCTCTTGGCATTGTTGGCTTTGCTTATTAGCGTCTTAAACCTTCGCGTACAAGATTTGTAGCCTTGTTCTAACAAGATTTGTAAACTTGTTCTGACGGACTGTTGAAGAGGCAAGACTAACACCTTGCTCTTTGCTTAGACTGGCTGCAATTTCTTGGCTAGTTATAGTCCTATTCTTCGCAATTTCTCTCTTGATTCTCCTGCCAGTTCTCTCATCAATCTTTTTCTTTCGTCCCCTTGTTTCCTTCCTTGAAGCAGGAGTGGCATTATTATGCCCCTCACTCGAGACAGTTGATTGCGAGGTTATAGCAATTTCTGCAATTTCTCTCGTAGACTTGCCTGTTTTGAGAGGGCAATAATAGATGCCTTAAGTGGTTCTGATGCCTGCTTGCACCATTTCATCTGGTTAGTGACTTAAGTGGCTATTTCAAGCTGTTTTTATACTGCATGAGGCTTTCTGGAATATTTTGGAATACTCTAGATTTAATTTAATCTGCTTTGGAATTCTCTAGAATATTGCTCTTAGTGTATTGTAAAATGGTTTTCAATATTTTGTCAAAAGCTCTTTAAATTTTCCAGTTTAATCATTAGAATGCGATATCTGAGTCACTTTTTTTCACAGAGTTATTTCCTGAATCTCATTTATATCCAAATTTATAATTATCAATAGAATACCTTAGGGTGAGTAAACTTTTTTCCTAGGTGGTCCGGAAGAGGTCTTTATATTAGTAAGATTAAATATTATTTTAACCACAAAAACAATAGACAAAAAATATTTTTAGTAAAAAAAAATCAGGTGAATCACTTTTATCGAACAGTACTGGATGATGTGTATTATATTTATAATATTATCTAATAGGATGTAATGCAAAGTAATTTATTTTATAGATATATTCATATTTTATAATATATTTTGAAAATGTAATGTAGTTACCTATGTTTAAACAACTTTTTGTTTTAGTAACAAAACAAATGTCAAAAATATTTTGTCTCTAAAGAAAAACGATATGTTTTTCTTTTAAAAATATGTGTGTATAGTTAAATGTGTGAATTACAAACAAATCAGATTTTAGTTTTTTTAATTATAGGACAAAACCTTTGGTCAAAAGCAAAAGGCATCAGCGCTTTGCCCCATTTCTAAGGCAGATTCTTAAGTGTATGGTCTTCTGCAGAAAAAATGGCAGAGTTATCTTCAACGAAAAATTACATTTAATATTTTTTTAAGAGAGTGGCCTGCCTTATAATGCGTTATATATAATGCAGTTCACTGGATCGGAACGGTTTCCCTGGTTGTAAAAAACAAACAAAATCTGAAGGCTTGAAGTGACGTGGCATTAGATAGAGTATCTTAAAGAAAGAGTGCTGGAATATTATGTAATATTTTTACTTCGATACGGCAGTGTATACGGAACAATCTCCACAGCGATTAAGGAAATTGAAGCAACAGAAATGTTGTTCTACAGGAGGATGATGAGAATATCATCGACCGAACATGTGAGCAACATTCAATTTTTAAGAAAAATGGAAAGAAAAAAGACATTTGTACATAATATCAGAAAGTTGAAATAGTAGAGTATATAATTAATTTTTTTTTAAGCATTACGCCTCGAGCAAGGCGTGAAGCCACTAGGATGCAGGGGGTTGCAGAAGATTTGGAGCGAGAGCAGATAGGAGAGATAGAAGAAAGGGTGAGGAGAAGGATAGTGGGTAGATCAAGGTAACTGGAAATGTCGATTGACATTACATTTGAATAGTTGGAGATTAGAGCTCTCAGGGAAACAGTGATTGGGAAGGGTGTTCCACAGGCGAGAGGTGCGAGGTATGAAGCTATTGGAGTAGAAGAGACGGCTACATTTAAAAGTTTCTATAATGTAAGGGTGGGAGCGGGATGCCGGCCGCGTAGGGCGCTTGAATTCATGGAGTCTGGGAACCAGTGAAAGCAGCTCATCGGAGCAATTACCATGAAAGTATTTGTTGAAAAGACAGAGAGAGGCGACGGCGCGTCTGTGAGAGAGTGGATGTAGACGAGACGCCAGATCAAGGCCAATTATATTACATATCCGTCTATGGATCTTGTCAAGAACTCCGATGTAAACAGAAGGTGCCCCAGACCATATATGGCAGCAATACTCCATGCAAGGGCGAATGGTTGATTTATATATTTGAAGTATCGATTCCGGGGAGAAAAATTTCCTGGTGCGGCACAGAGAGCCAACTTTCCTCGCGGTGGAAGAATCAATTGACTCAATGTATTTGTTCCATCTCAGGTCAGCAGTCAACGTGATACCGAGCAGACGCAGGGAGTTGCTCTCAAGAAATTGACTATCAGACATTCTAATGAGGGGCAGGGAAGGATCTCTATGGTGATTAATAGAGAGTAGTTTAATTTTTGAGGCGTTAAAATTGACCAGCCAATTCTTGCCCCAATTAACAACAGATTGGAGATCCTTTCAAGACGCATGGCCAGGTTAGTTTTGTCATAGACACTAGATTTGTTTTTGAGGCAGGAGTAAATTGTAGTGTCGTCCGCGTAGATGCCAACTTGGGAATCTATGGCGTCAGGAAGGTCGTTGATGAAAATAAGGAATAGAGTGGGGCCAAGGATGGAGTTTTGGGGAACACCTGCGTTCGTGGGATAGGAACAGGAGGAGAATCCGTTGAGAACAACCTTCAATTCACGGTGAATCTCACTGAAGATATTGAAGGCAAAAGAAACAGAAGAAAAGAGTACATAACACAAAAAACGGGTTTGTGAAAATGGTTAGGCAAACAGCGAGTAGGGGTCATAGTGAAAAGTCAAACCTTACTCCAGGGCGAGAAAAGTCGTTGGGTAGAGCCAAGATCAGCCACATCCTCAACGGACACTGTAAATAGAAAAAGAACTGTATATATAACATAATTTGTGAAATATGATGTATATCATATTTAGAATATTATCTAATAGAATATAATACAAATTAATTTATAATTATAATTAATTTGAAATTTATTTCATAGATAAAAGTGAATTAAGTTTAAGTGTCTAATGTTTTTTTCTTTTTCTTTCAGATTTAACAACTTAAGTCTTCAGCCGAAGGAAAGATAGCTGGCGAAGTGAGAATTCATATTGTTGCTATTTCCCAATTAGAGAACCTTGAAAAGGAATAGTTGTTATTATTATTATTATTTGCTGAATGCGTTCACGGCCAAGCAAAGTCGGGTGTATATGCAGATATAGCCAATACTGGATGTCACGACAAATTATGTTAATATCTTAGCAATGAAGATGGTTACTTGGTAGACATTCATGAATTAAAGAAGGTTGAAAAATAATTGTGTAACTCTTTGTAGTCGAAAAGCGTTCGCACAAACTTTGTTGCTCCACAAATGGAGCGTCATTAAATCCCTCATGTTTCTTCCGTTTACTTGCTTCAGTGAAAATTACAAACTTCAAAAATACAACCTCAATCGCCATCTTCTTTCTTCATGAATCCCGTTCCTGATTTTCCTTTCTTCAAACCTCCCTATTCTCATCGCAATCTTTCACTTTAATTCCTTGAAACTACTGAATGCTAGATGCATTCCCGCCATTTTACTCGATAGATACACGCAAGTTGCAGTCACCTTTTCCCAAATTCTGTCCTTATCTTGACTTCGAGCTGATGATTAAAGAAAAGATCAGTTGGGAAGAAGCAAAATTCTCGTCTCCATAGAATTCCTTCAGTTGCGTTGTCCATATCACAACTCACATGACACCTAGTGGGCACAAGACCCCATATTGCTCAGTCTTATTAAACGACGTTAACACATTAATACAAACAGAACTGGCCTCAAGGACAAAGAATTTTCCGGGCAGCATGCGAACCATGATGTTTAAAATGAACTTGCACAACGAGACTACGAACATGCAGAGGAGTGTCTAGCGTCTCCACCGACACACCGCAGCGGACGCAGTTGGGAGAATTTCCCAAGCCCGCTGAAGAAAATTTTTTACTGACCCTGAGTGCCTTTCGCATCACCAGACAGATTAGTGATGACTCATTTTTAGTCGCCCAAGGTCATATGGTGAGAGCCTTCTACTTCGTTAAACTGAGCTCGCCAACCAGACTATTTAGAACTGACACTTCACTAACACCTGATATAATGCCGTATGGGACAACGCCTGGACGTCAGTGAGGCCATCTGTCACGTATGAGTAACTTGATTGCTAATTGACATTCCCGATAGAAGGAGCTCTCGTCTAGGGGTAAACGCTGGGCCTCCTCCACGCACGAGTGCACACTTCTCAGGAACGGGAAGATCTTACTGTCTTCTTCCTTCCAGAATATATAAGCGTATATTGAAGAATATAAACGCTAGGCATACTTCTTCAGAAGGGTGGCGATAACAGATCTCCCGACATAACTTGGTAGCCTTGCCTATAAGAAGGAGAACAAACCTTACCTAATTGCATTAGTGTGACATACGGGAGTTGAAACACGCGGATTTGTTAAAGGATAATTGGGTAGATAGAGAAAGACGTACTTGCGTCTTCCCGTTTAAGCAAAGATTTCTTAGGGACCACAGAAACACTGCGCCATCGACTTTTTCATGCACCTCAGACCAATTAATATCCAGCAAGACATCGGGACCGAACCAGACTTCGAATAGCTTGACCGGCATGGCCGTGCAGAGGAAAGGCCCAGAAAAGATACGCACGAAGAAAAAAAAAAGAGAGCTAACTGAAATTCACGATAGAAGGAGTACTAGCCTCGGAACAAACGGTGCAACCTCCACGTCGCACGTGTGCACACTTCTCAGGGACGGGATTTGCATTTTCCTTTCAGAATTCACCTTTCCCTACCACTTTCGAACACATTCGGACTAGGAACACGATATGAAATATATATTAACTGATTCCAATGAATTTGCGTTCCCATGTTTTACCTTTGGCAATATATATATACTTGTTTTCCAATTCGTGACCTTATTACGCCGTCTTCTCACATTTCGTTTCCATTTGCATGTGCCCTGATAAACACCTTCCCACCAATTTTGAAAAATTTTATGTCCTTTTTGTTACCCGTTTTTATTCTTTTTTGACATGGTAACAACCTATCGAACACCGATTTAATTTTTCTTGCCAACATCAATTCTGGTGGCGACAGGACTAACGTTGTATTGGGATTTAGCGTTATCCACTATGTGTAACGGCTTTTATGCTACCGCTATCATATGTACGCAGAATTACTGCTCGTATACCATAGTCATATGCATCGAAAATCAATACGATATCTGCTTTTGGATCGTAGTACGCTAATAATAAGTCTGACTTTAGTATTTTCTTGATTTCTTCAAATGTCTTTTGACAGTTATCAGTCCAGTTACACATTACGCCATTTCAAAGCAAATTGTTCACTGGAGCTCTCAAATTCTGCATATTAGGTATATAAATCTAATAAAAGTTTGCTAGTCCAAGTAATGCTTGTAACCTTGGAGTAGGCCTATTTTTAATTGCACTTGCCCTCGGGGGATCTGGTTGATGACCATTTTTGCCAATGATTTGTCCCAGTTACTTGATTTTAGGCAAAAACAATTCGGTTGAGGCAGCGTACAGTAAACATTCCTTTCCATGCAAACACGAGAGAAATGCAGGAAGAATAACAGAACCTTTCGATTCCACCCGCCATATTCAACAGCATTAATCGATTATTACCTTCTTTGATCTTTGCAAAACCTTCTCGAATTAAGACCAGATTCAGACGTTTACCGCTAATTTTTCAACCGTTTAACCTGCAAAATTTTACGGAATAAACATCGAAGTGTGGAAACAAGTCATTACAAATAATGGGGAATATAAAAAATAATGGTGATAAACATGAACGGAAATTATTTATGACTCAACCGAATATTGTTTTAAGCAAGAATTCTAGCTACCAGAAAAAGAAAGGAAACTGAATTTATTTTTAGATTTATTTTTATTTTTATTTTTTGCAAAACTGCGGTCGATATGTATATTATCATTAAGAAGATACCATTTCTCAAATTGGACGGGATCTTTCAAATGGTCTCGAATGTTTCGCTGTGGTTTCATTGCTTCAATTCCACAACAGTCGATTCTGCTATTCCCTGTGAAATTATGAACATAAGGACGCATTTGTATAACGTATTTGTATGCAATTATTTGAATATATGTAAAGCCTATAAATATGTAAAGTATGATAATAATGGGGTTACTAAACGAGCATTATGGGCATTACTATACCTATGATATAGTAACATCTTCATGCACGGACGGAACGAAATAGCAGAAACAAAAGGAATTGCACACATGCTTCTTTTCTCAAAGAGATTTTTATACTAGTAAGTGAATTACACTTTTATATACAAACATTTACACGTTACACAAAGAGAAGTTAAAATACATATATGCAAAATCAATCAGTGTGAAAAAGTAGAAGAGAGATAGGGTTTTACTTGTATCAATTTCCGAGCTGCCAGGGGATATATATATATTTTTTAAATCGTTTCACACCAAACAAGGTGGGAATGCCACTAGTATGCATGGGGTTACAGAAAGTGAAGTTGATAGAAAAGACTGTGTATAAATGTAGGGGTGGCGACAAATGGATAAAAGCAGAATGGAGTTCAAGAAGATAAAATATGGCGATTGACGTTGCATTTAAAATTTGAAGGTTGTAGTTATCAGTAAAACAATGAAACCATGCGAGAAGTGCAAGAAATAAAACTGTTGGTGTAGAAGTGGCGGTTACAAGAGAATGGGGCCTAGAAAAAAAACCTTCTGGCACGACACAATGAACCAACTTTCCTTGCAGTAGATGCAGCTATTGATTCAATGTAGTCATTCTACTTCAAGTCAGTTTAATACTTCTATGTTTCTGGTGAAGCCATATTTAGATTTACTAACGGTGATTCAAGTAGGCCAGTTTTATCACATATTGATTTCCGTTATGGAGGTTGGTGTAGAATTTTCTTTTTTACATTCAAGATGGAGAAACTCAGTGAATGCTATTTTGATAGATTTAATTTGTTTTGTGTGTAAATACAAACTTGTAGATTCTGGCGACCATAGCTGGAAGAGAGAGAGAGAGAGAGAGAGAGAGAGAGGGGGGGGGAGAGAGACAGACAGACAGACAGACAAACAGACTCTTCCTTCTTGGTCGTAGGCAGTAGTCATGCTTGTCTTTGGTGGTTAGAGGAGGGAACAAACCTATCCAGCTTTCTGGCACAAAAGTAAAGAACTGACCTCGAAGCCTTAGTTTCGTGGGTTTTTATTGGTCGGTAAGAGTCTTTTTTCCAAGTACCTGCTCAGCTGACTGACTGGTCCTTAAGAATGTGGTGTTAAAGAGATGATAAATAGGTGAAAATTTTCAGGTGATTTAAGAAATATGTTTATCTTATTATCTACTTAATACCTCATTAACATTAACATCAAAATCTTAAACTGTTCGATCAGTTCACTTAGATAGATTTCTTTATCACATATCGATTTTCGTTGTGTTCACCGTTTTGAAGGTTGGCGTAGAATATTCGTTTTTACATTCAAGATGAAGAAATTCTTAGTGAAAGTTATTTACTAGGTTTGACAGAAAGTCCTGACTCTCTTAGGAAGCAGAAATAAAGTAACAACATACTTGTTAAATTGTTAATAGCTTAATGGACGACCGATTCTAGAGGCGAATTGACACATCAGATGAGGCAGAATCGGTTTGGCAAGCAGGTCATGAATCACTTAGGAATCAGAAAGAAAATTTTATGGAGTAATTCAACATTGATTCTTCAAAATAAAGCCCATGATTCTTGATTATCTTATGCCAGCGATCAGCCAGCATCAGAATTTGTCCCAGATACCATTCGGCTAGATTTAAATAAAATAAAAACTAAAAAAAACAAACTGTAAACAAATGGATTTTCATGCGGGTTGTTAGTACCCGATCTTTCCCTTATACGATTTATATCGGAGTCAAGGACGACATTCCAATCGCCCGCTCAAACAACCTGATGAGATGTTGTCAAAAACGGCTCGATCCGCCCAAATAGATCAGACCGCTTCACAAAGGTCATTGGGTGCAAAAACTCCAATGAGACGAAAAGACTTATCCTTTATGGTAACATCTAGCACTCAGAGCGTGCCCGCTGGATCTGCGAAAACAAGAGCAAATGCCGCGTTCAAAGATTGCTCACTAGCCCTCGTCTCGATCCATCAAACTTAACTGAATAGAGCGCAAACCTCGTAGACAAAATTCATAGTGGCGAGTTGAAAACCGGGTCTCCTGTACACAACATGCAACCACGAGATACCACTGGTTTGCTCGCCCTGCGAATACATGCCCGGGCATTCAAACTATGGTATTATCAGTCCGATTATGATTAACTATTCTGGCTTCTTAAACAAAATCTACCCATTTAGTCTAGCTCTTTATAAAATAAATACCACTGGTTTGCTAGTTTGAATGCCCGGGCATGTATTCGCAGGGCGAAATTCACTCGCAATGTTTCGCATCTCGTGGTGGATGCATGTTGTGTACAGGAGACCCGGTTTTCAACTCGCCACTATGAATGCATTCTGTCTACGAGGTTTGCGCTCTATTCAGCAAGTTTGATGGACGCTCGAGACGAGTTTCCTGGCTAGTGAGCAATCTTTGAACGCGGCATGTGCTCTTGTTTTCGCAGATCCAGCGGGCACGCTCTGAGTGCAAAAATTGACAGCTATAGAAGAGATGATTTCACACTGTTTATCATTGTGATATGATAGGTAACGTAGTGTATATGTGGATATGTAGCTGTGACGATTAGAGGATTGAACACTGTTATCTTTCTGCCCCAATCATTTCCCGGGAAATGATTGTTTGGAGCAGAAAGATAGAGCGTTTTATTTACGAGTAGGCAACTATCTCTGGTATAGAATAGTGTTATATGTTGTATGAAGGAAGTTAAATATTTGGGGATTAACCCCTCTAGCCGTAATATGTGAAATGTGAGTATGACGAATTCTTATCGAACATTTTATAAGCACCGAACACCGGAATTGCTATTCATAGAGCTATGAACGGTAACGGATTATTATTCCAATTGTGTATTCCTTATATTATTATAATATGATCTCTGTTTGACACAAGAATTTTAAATCGGGCACTGTTCTAGAAGTAAATATACCGGGAAATAAGTGGTGTAGGTTTTTAACACAACATAGATAAAGTAATAAATGCAGAACACATATTACATTAATAAATATAAAAGCGTCAATATATATATATATATATATATATATATATATATATATATATATATATATATATGTATGTATATATATATATTCAGGCCGGTAAATGTTATAAATACTGTTATATTTAACAGCAAACGAGGGATGTATATGACACAAGGGCGAGTTTATCAGGGTTCTCCGAGCCCGTAGGCTCGGCACAAAATACTGTTATTATAAATGTTATTAATACTGTTTATTATAAACTGTATCTATAAAAAAATGTATTAACACACACACACACACATGGTCCTTTTACAGATATATTTTTACTTATATCTGAAATTTAACACACACACACACACACACACACACACACACACACACACATATATATATATATATATATATATATATATATATATATATATATATATATGTTGAATATCAAATTTAGATCAGATATGGATAGGAATCCGTCAAGATAATAAAATGAAATAAAGAACAATGTTGTAAACGAATCTTAAACTGACATGTTTCACCTTTATTTCGGCTTCATCAGAGATTGACAATATAATTGAAAAAGCAAAGAGACAGAGTACTGGAACGTAATGATTTTTCGTAGTTCTCTTTATTAATTGTAAACATAGACATCTCCAGTAAATGAAAATTAATGTTAGATGTGTTTAATTTTACTGGGGAATTTAGTTTTTAAAATACATTTGTGGAATATATAGAAAAACTTTTATCTACTTTTAAGCGGAATTAGAATTGAACATTTAGTTACTGAACAGGTGTGTGGCCTGAGTGAACAGGTGTGATTTTCAAATGACTTTATTAATATGCCATTTTATATCCAGTACGAGAGAATTAATTTTCAAAGAAACTTGTTATAACATCTGAGCTAGAATTACCCTAAAAGAAAGAAAGAAAGAATGAAAAAAAAAAGAAAAAAAAAAAGAAAGAAAAACGTGATGACAAGCCGTAAATGGACATAAATTAGATACCGTCACTTTTTTGGAATAAATTTTCGATACCTAAGTTTTAAAATGAATTTTTACAAATAAAAAAGCCTTCTTGAAAATTTTATTTTAGCTTTAATTGAAAGCTAAAGAATTAAATTTATGATTTCCAGTAAGTAAAATATTCGGGTGTATTTCAGATAGAAATTATATAGATTGGAATGTCAAATTTAATTTCAATTTCTTAAAATTTTCTTAAAAGCGGCCATTTTCTTAATTTTAAGAAATTTGTAAACAAAATATATTCATCGATTTTAAAACTCTTCCAAAAAAAATATATATTTCTGACACGTTATTTGAGTACAATTAGAAAATTTAATGTTAAATTAATCTGATTTGAATAAATATTACAATAATTTGTTAATGATTAGTCCTGTTTATCTGATGCGATGATTGATGGACGATTGAGTGACGAAACGATGACAGCTAGTATGGATGACTAGAATTGACATAAAATTTATGAAATCTAAGTGAACGTATTTTTTGTTTGGTTTTTAACTACCTAATGATTTTTACAAATGAACATATTTTCCGAAATTATGTAATAATTTATTGACTTTTATTGAACTTTCGAAGATGCTTTATGCCAAAATAAAAAAAATAAATAATAGATTTATTGCATTAATTATTTTTCAATTGAGAGCACATTTTCAGTTAGAAGTGTGTAAGTTTGAAATAAAAATAGGTGTTTTTACATTCTCCACGGAGTTCTACATTTAACGAATAAAAATATTCAGGAAATAGAATTTTTTTTTTGCGAAATTTCATTAAATTAAGTAAGGGAAGTAATATATATATATATATATATATATATATATATATATATATATATATAAAAATTACCAAAATTTTCTTTTTAAAAATTTCAAAATTAATTTCATTCATTTGTGAATAAGTCCTGAAATCATAATTAAAATCGGACATTTTTTTTTAAGCGTTTCACCCCAAGCAAGGCGGGAAGCCACTAGGACGCAAGGGGGTTACAGCAGATTTGGAGCAAGATCAGATAGGAGTGATAGAGGAAAGGATGAGGAGAAGGATAGTGGATAGATCAAGGCAACTGGAAATGTCGATTGACATTACATTTGAATAGTTGGAGATTATAGCTATCAGGGAAACTGGAATAGGGAAGGGAGTTCCAAAGGCAAGAAGTGCGAGACATGAAGCTATTGGAGTAGAAGAGACGGCTACATTTAGTAATTTCGACAGTGAAGGGTTGAGAGCGGGATGCCAGCCTCGTAGGGCGCTTGAACTCATGAAGTCTGGGAACCAGCGAATGCAGCTCCTCGGAGCAATTGCTATGAAAGTATTTGTAAAAAAGACAGAAGCGACGGCGCGCCTGTGAGAGAGCGACTGTAGACGAGATGCCAGATCAGGGCCAATTATATTGCATATCCGCCTCTGGAGCTTATCAAGAACCCCGAGGCAAACATAAAGGGCTCTAGACCATATATGGCAGCAATACTCCATGCAAGGGCGAATTATTTGATTTTTACCAAAATTTCCAAATCAATGTGTTTTCAACGGGAAAAAAAAGCAAAAAGAGTCAAAGTAATTTTTATGTCACCGCGATGGCGTAAAAAAAAAAACAAGGTTTTAACCAAAATTTGGAAAATTTACAAAAATAATCAAAAAATATTTGGTCTTTCATCTTAATAACATAAACATTTTGATAATAAAACTTTATTTTTATCAACTTTGGGGCCTTTTTCATTATGCTATGGAAACGGCTCACTCTTGTACCCCTGTCATCTAGCCTAACCAAAGCACTAATACTTCGGCCCTCCCCATCACTTCCTTTTTGTCTTACCTTTCTTGTTTTTCAAAGAAAAAGAGAAACAGAAAAAAAAACAAGTCGTAAAAAAAGAGAGAGGCAATATATTATATTGCTTCTAATGCGTGCTCTTGATCATTAGCGGGACGCCAGTCTCACCCACAACCTGCTATCTACTTTGCGCCGCCCTAATACTACTTTTCGCAATAACAGATATGAAGGAAGGATGAACATGAATGGAATGCTTGCCTCTGATTGGCTAATCGTAACAACCAATGAAAACCAAGGAGGCCGGGCCTTGCGCCCCAGCATTGGACTGATTTTTAATCAACTACGATTTTATTTCTTTGTCGACTTCAACTCGTCTCAACTTTTATAGCCTAATTTATTGATCTGAATTTCCTTGTTTTTCTTGTTTTCCCCATCTCCCATATTAATAAAATATAATAATAAAATAAATAAATAATAGATTTATTGCATTAATTATTTTTCAATTGATAGCAAATTTTCAGTTAGAAGTGTGTAAGTTTGAAATAAAAATAGGTGTTTTTGCATTCTCCACGGAGTTCTACATTTAACGAATAAAAAATATTCAAGAAATAGAATTTTTTTTTTGCGAAATTTCATTAAATTAAGTAAGTGGGGGTAACACACACACACACACACACACACACACACATATATATATATATATATATATATATATATATATATATATATATATAAATTACCAAAATTTTCTTTAAAAAATTTCAAAATTAATTTCATTCATTTGTGAATAAGTCCTGAAATCATAATTAAAATCGGACATTTTTTTTTTTAAGCGTTTCACCCCAAGCAAGGCGGGAAGCCACTAGGACGCAAGGGGTTACAGAAGATTTGGAGCAAGATCAGATAGGAGTGATAGAGGAAAGGATGAGAAGAAGGATAGTGGATAGATCAAGACAACTGGAGATGTTAATTGACATTACATTTGAATAGTTGGAGATTATAGCTATCAGGGAAAATGGAATAAGGAAGGGAGTTCCAAAGGCGAGAGGTGCGAGACATGAAGCTATTGGAGTAGAAGAGACGGCTACACTTAGGAGTTTCGACAATGAAGGGGTGAGAGCGGGATGCCAGCCTCGTAGGGCGCTTGAACTCATGAAGTCTGGGAACCAGCAAATGCAGCTCCTCGGAGCAGCGATCAAGATCACATCTCAAAGTCAAAAAAAGAAAACAAAAAGAAATTAATTGTAACAAGGAAGGGAAATGGTGGTATTCGGTAGGAGAGTCGGAAAGGGGAATAACTGAATTTATTTACTATTTATAGATACTCCACTTTTTCGCGGAAAACAGCACCTCCACGAAATCGTTAAAAAAAAGAGCATTGTCTGATGAAAAAGACGCCAAACTTGACGAAGACAAATTTTTATCGTCTAAATGCTTGTTTTTATGAAGAGGAAAGACAAAATTTTTTTCATTATTTTTAAAAAATTTTCCTTCTTTTTAGAACATTCTAAATTTTGAATAAAAAACCTTGTTTCTCTTTGTACCAACAGGGGCTAGTAAATAGATAATTTTTAGCACTTTTTTTTTGTATTACACACATTAATTTGGAAAATCTTGCAAAAATAAAAATAATTGTCAGATGTTAATGAAACTTTCAGAAACTATTCACAGATGATCGAAATTATTATAAATATGTTTTTTTTTATATTAAAGTCATGGCAGAAATATTTTTTATATTTATTAACACCACCATAACTAATTTTATGAAATCTCTAGAAATTCGGGCGCATCAACTTTAGTGATTACAATAGTTAAAAGCACAAGGCTTTAGTTTAAAGAATGCAAATCATGTTTTGTTTTAAATTGGATCCGGGGTACCTGAAAATCAGCTCTGAATTGTAACATACAAAACTCAATAAAAGAAATATATTATTTAATTTCAAATGCTTTTATTTGTTTTTAGTTGTTTTTATGAATATAGACAATATTTTCTGAAAGCAAAAACATTTTTCAATGAAAATTGAATTTTTAATACAATTATTTATTTCTTTAATTATAATAGATTTTTACATTAAGTTTTTTTTTTTAAATATTATAACATTAGTTAAAAGCCACGTCAACTTTTCTAAGTGTCCTTATGAGATTGTCATTGTCTAGCGCTTTGAAAATTGTATCATTTGAACCAATCAGAGGATCCGCAGTAATTAAGAAATGTAATTTTGTGTTTATAATCGGGCGGTAATTATAAAGTACGGAAGACCAACCGGAATACAATTTAGTTGCATTATTCTTCGTTGTTAAGGCCTTTAATTTTGCGAAACACGTATGGAGAAGTTAATTTGATTTTTCAATTTCAACTGAGAAGGGAACCTATAAGCATCAGTATCATCTTATGAAATTTAACTACTGCTAAACTTTAATTTATATGATCTTATTTTTATATTAATCTCAGTTATGACATTTTTCCATAAATGAAATATCAAAATTAATAATAAAATGAATGGAAATACAAATAACACAGTAAAATGTGATAAATGTACATAAAATTATAGTATTTTATGTACACTTCTGATAAAATTTCATAAGAAAGGTACCTATAAATTAATTAGATACCTTTTTAGCTGTCCGCTACCACTTTTTCATCAATGTCGATTTTCGTGCAAAAAAGCGGATCACATCTTCATAAATGTTTCTGAAAACCTGAACTTCTCATTAGACAATAAATATTAAAATTATTTCGTATATGTTCACGTACATTGTTCTCAATAAACAACACAAAACATATCAGGCTCCAGACTGAGTTTTGTAAGGCGTTTTCTGAGTGGTTAACAGATGTTAAAAAAACAATTTACCTGCTCACCACTACGTCCGAATAACGTCAACTTAGTTTTTGACCTGACGAAAAAACAATGCTTATTGGAGCCAGTTACGTGATTAAAAAACATATAAATTGAAGATACGGGCGAACCCAGTCAGTGAGAATTTACGATGACTAGAATTTGCTAAACGAGTTCACGACGCTTGAATCATTACTGCAGCGAAGTACAAAGTTAGAACCTCAAGTTCTTTAACATGAAATAACTTCACTGAAATTCAAACTACAATTTAAACGAAACAACTCACTCACCAATTTCTACAACTTACTAAAACTTATTCAATTACGTACGAACAAGACATTCAACTACGAGCAACGAAAACAAACGGAACATTCACTTCTCCAACTTCTTTAAAGCTAAAAGTTTATCAACATATTTTCAGCTTTACAGAATTCTCTTTCAGTGAACATTTTGAACGACAAGTTAATTCAGTTTTTGTGAGCTCCGATAAAAATGTTTTATTAGTAAAAACTTTTGCCCAGTCAAAGGGAAGTAACTCATATTATTGTTACTGTAAAACTGTTGTCATTTTATAAATATTGTACCTGTTATGAAAAGTTATTTTCTTGTGTTCTTTCTCTTGTTTGCTTTTTGTTTTCTTACACATTCGTAAAGTAAAAAAAAATGTGTGGGTTGATTTATGTCGTCAATACCACTACACCTTTACATACAAATTTAATCTCCCTCTTAACAGTCTTTATAATTTTTTTAATTTCTTTATATTTCCATAAAGCATCGTAAACGTAAAGATGAAAGCTAAGTACAAAAAAAAAAAAATTAAAAAATTAAAGCGCTGAAAGTTTTCCTTAAAAGTAACAAGGTAAATAATTTGTTCACTTAAATCTAAATAATTTCACTTCCTTCCATCCGTAGAAAGAATTATCCTCCCGTAAGTTATCTAAACGTCATGAAAATGTCTTTCGTCACCTGTCAAATGACGCGAAAGGTTATGGCCTGCTTTGTTTTATTTTCAAGTTACATTTTTTCGGCGCAGAAGCTAAGTTAAGCTTGGTTCAAAATATTTTAAATAAACATTATAATTTCTGATTCTATTAAAATAAGTTTTGAAAAATGATAATTGATTTTTAAAAGAATATCAAAGTCAGATTTTCATCTTTTTTATGAAATGGAAAAAAATGATTGAAAATGATGGATTATCTGTTCTTTTTTTTTTTTTTTTGACAAAAAGATTTTTAACGAAAATTTCGGACGTGCTAGGAACGATTAAAAAATGTAAAAAAATACCCCCAAAATACTTTGATCTTTCCTCTTTAATAATAATATGAACATTAGAGACAATAAAATTTTGTTTTCGTCAAGTTCGGCGTCTTTTTCATCATGCTATGCTCTTTTTGTTTACATTTCGTAGAGGTGCCTATAAGAAGCTAAACATGTTGGGGTAGTCAGAGAAAGATTTTATTTCTTATGAGAGGATTAAAAAAAATGATCTTTTCAATCTTTAGTCTATTTTTTCTTCTTTTTTTTTCTTCTTCTTCTCCTATCCCCTCCTTTTCCTCCACCGACAAACCACTGATCAAGAGTTTGTCTACATTCACACTCCCACTCTCCCGCCAGTTGTCGAATCAGTCTACTACCTGACACGTAATCACCACCCATCTACAGCCTTCCTTTATTTGCTTTTTATAGGTACCTCCATTTTTTCGCGGAAAACAGCATAGCGTAATGAAAAAGGCCACAAACTTAATAAAAAATAAAGTTTAATCGTCAAAATGATTATACTATTATTAAGATGAAATACAAAAGTCTTTTTTTGATTAATTTAGGAAATTTTTTAATCCTTTCTAACACGTTCGAAATTTTAGTTAAAATCTTTTTTGTTTACGTTGTCGGAGTTAACTCCTCCTTCAATCCGTAACCCTTTCACCAGGGGTCTCTCTTTCCTGGCTATAAATAGCCAATGACCCTTCGCCTCGATCTCTTTTTTCCTTTCAGGCCTGTGCACCAACACCTCGAGGTAAATTTCTCTTATTCCTAGAGGATTTCAACTATCAACCTCGAAATGTAGTCGCTAACAAGGGAATAGCGTGGAAACACGCTTAGCACAATATTCACGCACGCACATACAGAATATTCACACACGCACGCATATACAGAATATTCACACACGCACGCACGCACATACAGAATATTCACACACACTTCGTCCTTTGTACTGTTTCCGTGTATTGTAACTTGTTATGGTGTATACATATATTATCGGTCTTGTTTTGTTTGCTTTCTTTTCCTTCTTCTTTGGACTTAATCAAAGTCCAACCTTTTTATGTAGTTGGGCTCGGCGGGCAGGAGTATCTGAACCTTGCGTTTCTTCTACGTTTTACTTCTACTCAACATCACCACCCAACAGCCCCTCTACAACGTCATCGGGGTGGCATAACAATAACATTGACTTTTTTTTCGGGTGGGGGGTTCCGTTGAAAACCCATTGATATGGAAATTCTGGTAAAAATCTGATTTTAATTAAAGTTTCAGGACTTATTCACAAATGAATGAAATTGCTTTAGAAATTTTTTTTAGAAAATTTTGATAAAAAATATTTTTTTTACATATGTTACTTCCCCCTCTCACTTAATTTCATGAAATGTCGCAAAAACCTATTTTTTCCTGAATTATTTTATTCGTTAATAGTAGGACTCCTTGGAGAATGTAAATCGTCTATTATTTTTTTTTCAAATTTGTACTATTCTCACTGAAATTCTGCTCTGAACTGAAAAAACAATGAATACAATAAAACCATGATATTATTTAATTAGAAAAGCTTTTAAATGCGTTTGTAAATGAGTTATATTAAGGTCACTATTGTTTGAAGAAATGACATTTTTCTGATGAATACTGAATTGTAACATGAATAGACATGAGTTAACGGTTTTTTGTCGACATCATCAAATCCATGGTTTGAATAATTAGCTAAAAACAAGCATACAATATAATAAATTTTATAATCCATAGCCCAAATAAATAGTTTAAATACCCTACAAAAATGATAACCCTTTATGAAGTCGTCAAAAACAAAATTTACGGCAGTTTTTATATGCACAAATCCCTTTCATAAAGAAATAAAATTAAAAAAATAAATAAATCTCCATAGACACGTAAGCCAGACTAGGCTAAAACATCTTCCGTTTCAAATTTAGACACCCTCACCTTACCCTGACTTGACATCTATGAAAGTAACTCTATATTGATACTTATTATTAACACCCAACACACGCCTACCCAATTTAAACAATTCGCCCTAGCTGTTACCATTGAAATTTTGATTTCAATTATTAAAACACGTAAATTTCAGAAATAAGTTATTCCAAAAAAAATTTCGCTTGAAGATGGAACAGAGCTTACTTTAACTCAATTTAATTCAAATAATTATATTGAAGTTTTCGGCTCTTGTTTTGAAACATGAGACCTCTTATGTCGCGAGTTGGAATCATATTTTTAAATAAATAATTATATTTATGCTCTACTTTTGTATCGAGCACTATTTTTTAAAAATAATAACTAAAATACTAAGGGACTTTGGATTATTTACCTAACGAGTTCTTTCCTATTTTCTATATATTTTCACACACACACACACACACACACACACACACACACACACACACACACACACACACACACACACACACACACACACATGAACAATTTTGTGTGGTTTTAACAAAACTTTCAATCCGTCTACGAAAAAATAAATATTGTTCACATTGATTTTTTGATTGGCATGCTGTAAATGTCTTGTTGTAGGTCATGTTTGGCATTATTTCATATTTTATATGCTGCAGGTGTAATTTTTATTTTGTTGTGGAAACAAATCGTGACACAAAAGTTTCGTAATGTTTTTCTTTTTTTTTTTTTGAATTAGTAAATTTGACTAGTCGATAAAATTTCCTAATGTTGAGCTTCGATGAAATTCGGTGACTGGCCACGTGGAATACTGAATTTGCGAACATGAAAACAACGGAAAATTGTTTTGGAAAAGAAAGACTCACAGTATTTTGTTATGGTGCATTTTCACTGTGATTCTGCGTACACTAATCAGTTAAATATTTTTGTGATTATCAAGTTTTTATTTTGTTAATTGGAATTAACTGAAAAATAATTGTTTTTTCATCTTCGTAAACATGGTGGAAGTTTTTTTTTTATTATTATTTTAACAGCCATGTATGTCCTTTTTCCTTCACTGGCTGGTTCATAAATTTATGAATTGGTGAATTTTGAGAATTAATTTTTTGTGAAAAAAGTAATTTAGCTAATTGCTGTGGGAATAAGTACGATTCGGCTTACTTGCTTTCGGATATCCAAATATTTTGGGGTGGAAAATTTTCACACCAAACTATGTACTTAGGGACCCGATGATTTATGAGGAGTAGAATGTGGGAAAGTGAGCCATAAAGTATTTATTTAAAATAAATATACCCTAACATACACCCGGGGACAAGTTATTGGGGGCTCCGATGATCTAGTGGAATTGATCAGTTGGCTTGTGGAATGCCAAGTTGCGGTAGAGAATAAGGGATGTAGGAACCTTTGTAGCCACGAAAGAGCCAGCAATGGATAATTAAGAGATGCTGAGTAGGTGTGGTCTTTTCCCTGTGGGGTCAGACAGGGGCATGAGGAATTGGAGATGATGCTAGCTGAGTTTTGACACACAAAGGGAGATGAACAATAACAGTAACTAAAGGAAATTAATAGTGGTAAATATTGTGATGTTCTGTTTAAGTGAATCTGGTAATGTGCAATCAAAAAAGTAATTAGTTGGATGTTTGAATAAATAGGGTGATAATGAACCATGTGTGCTGTGTCACTGTGAGAGAGCAGTTATTCGGACTATTGTACTCATTTCGTTGTACGCTCTGACCGAAACGTTGTAATAAATATGGCGACAAAGATGAGGACAATAGTCCGAATAATGTAAATAGTGTACAAAATACCTCATCTCAGAAATATAGACAGATACTGAAAGGCCGAAACGTTGTAATAAATATGGCAACAATGATGAGGACAGTAGTCCGAATAATGTAAATAGTGTACATAATACCTCATCTCAGAAATATAGACAGATACTGGAATTATTGCTGTGAAAACCCTTCTAATCCTCTCGGTTCCGCTGCTAAGGTTCCTGTTACATTGAACACCTCTTCTCTAAAACTTTGCAAACGGGAAATTAACCAGTTTATGCTACCTCCGTTCTTAGCCAATTCCAACCTTGTAACATTATGACTGGATACACTCTCTCTAGCTATTTCAGCTATTACTTGTTGATTCCCTTCCACGTCTTTCAATTTCCTCCTAATCATCTTTACATCCTCTTCTGACACTCTTCCAAATAATACACTCAATACCTTCCCTACAATAGATAATATAGTTCTTTTTTTTTTGTCTTTAATAGCTCTGCCTCCTTCAGGTATAGACTTATATCTTTCCATTGTCTATCAAGTATCAGGTATTCTTGGACCAAAGGATACATTATATAGTGGTACTCTTCATTCTGTAGATAATCCTGAGCTACTTGTGTTCTAACACTACCGAGTTTGGTTATTTCCATTTCTAAACGAGCTAATGACTCATAGTATGGTTGCAAATCTATCACTAGGGTTATCAAACATTTTGATCTAGTTATGGCCACCTCATTGATCTTTTTAAATACAGTATTTTCTCTACGCTCCCAGGTACTTACTGTCAAAATCACCGCCAGCGCTATCAGTGGTCCTCCCCCCTCCATACCTGCAATGAGATAAAGATGAGGGTCCACTTATACCCCTACATTCCCTTCTGTAGCTTCATATGGCTATCGATTTGCATAAGCGCCCGAGGAAGTAACCCAGTTCACAGCTAGCGGCGTCACGCAATCAATGGGACCCCCTTTCACACGCCTGTTATCACCGATAACCGCAGTTCGGTCCAAATCTCGGGGCTCTTCTGCAGGTACCTTATCAATCTTCTCATTTTCTCTATTTTGGGGCTTTCGTTCTCTCTGCTTTATAGGTAATTCTACGTCCTTAAATGCTTTTTCGGTTTCTAACGTTTCTTTCAACTGAGCTAATGGAATCTCATCTTCTTCCCAACTATCCGACACTTCACTACTCATCTTCAGTGCACAATCTGCTTCATTACCTTCCTCAAGGGAGCTACTTATACGATTTTTGAACCCTTTTATTCTTTCCAAACTCTCTGGGGTAATTATAATTTCCTCCTCCCCTTCTTCGCTACCAGTTTCTAATTCTTCGGGTTCAACCAGGGTTACCCTTCTCATTCCTCTGTTCGCTCTCTTCTCCTTAGCTCCTTCCTATTCATCTACCTCTGCTAATTTTATATCGTTAGCATCTACCCGTTTTAGACAGAGAGAGATTTTCTGTATAGAAAATTCGCATTACTAATCTAATTTAACTAGCAAGCTAGCTAGCTAGATAGTAGAAAGTGAATATATGAATAGATAGCAATACAGTAAGTGTCGGAAAGAATGGGATAGATAGATAGATAGATAGATAGATAGATAGATAGATAGATAGATAATGAAGACACTGGGATAGATAGATAGATAGATAGATAGATAGATAGATAGATAGATAGATAATGAAGACACTGGGATAGATAGATAGATAGATAGATATGAAGACACTGGGATAGATAGATAGATAGATAGATAGATAGATAGATAGATAGATAGATAGATAGATAGATAGATAGATATGAGGATACTGAGAGAGATAGGTATCTATGGAATAAATTAGTTTGCATTACATACTGCTACATAATATTATAAATATAATATGCATCATATTTTAGAAATTATATTTTTATATATACTGTTCTTTTCTATGAGCAGTGTCCGTTCCGCTCGAGAGAGTTTATGGCTCTTCACAACGTCTTGTCATTTCTAGGCCTGAATAAGTTTTGACTTTTTGTTATTCCCCCTTGTCCTTGCTCATCTAACCATTTACATAAACTTGTTGTTTGTGTCATACAATGTTTTCCTCTGTCCCTCTTACCTTCAACATATCCTGTGTCACCTTTTCAAACTGTCTATCCTAATTGTTTACGCAAGCATTTGCAACTCTTCCTAGTGTTAAGTAGGTTTACAAATTTTATCTTCAAAATCTTTATCTTATTATTAAGAAGTGCAAAGACCCACGTATTCTTTTCATTATTTTGTAATTTTTTTTTTAAAAAAAATCCTTTCTACATCGTTCGGTTAATTTTTTTTTCGGCAGCGGTGTGCCAAAAGTTTTCCTGGTAACATAACAATATTGATTTGGACATTCTTGCAAAATTCAGATAATTGTCGCATTTTAATGAATCTTTCACGACTTATTCACGAATGGATTAAATTATTTTTTAAATTATAATGTTTAGAAAATCTTGATGAAAATAACTTTTTTTGTGTGTTAGCACACTTTATTTAATTTCATTAAATTTCGAGAATTTACATTCTGATCGCAAAGATGTTTTTATTAGTTAAATGCAGGGCACTTTGGAGAATATAAATCATTTTTCTTTCAAACATTTACTTGTTTCCCCCCAAAATCTACTTCAGATATTAAATTAAAAATGCAATAAAATTATGAGATTATTTAATGAGGTATGCATTTAATTGCTTTCATAAATAAAATATATTAAGGAAATTATAGTCCTTAAAATTTTATTTCGAAGGATAATGAATTTTTACATGAATTGTTTCATTTTTTTATTATAATAATTTATAAAATTTAAAAAATCTTTTAAAAATTCCTCAAAACTTTAGGTAATATTGTTATGAAGTGAAAACTTTATTTTATAGTTGGTTAGCCAGTCTTTATTGGTTATAAATACAAATAATACTAACCCTCTACTATTTTTACTAAATCAAATGTAACAAAGACAAGGGAAATAATCAAGTAGAAGAAATTGTTCAACAATAAATATTTTTTATAAAACACAACAAATACAAAATATATGATGCTAAAGTTGTTAAAACACTTTAGAGTTCTTGATTGTGTGTTATATTGAAAGAACTTAAGTTGCTGATCTGTATGTATGAAGGTGAGGTGTGCTTAAGAATATTTGTCGTTGTAGGAAAATAAAACAGTTGTTTTATTATTAAATAAAAAAAAAGTGTTGTTCTTGACCCACTGTGACTTCTACAGAGTTGTCGCTCTTTTACTGGAGATGCTTGTTGTGGAATAATATATTTTCTTAGAGTGAGCGTTCTTTCGCAAGCTGGGTTTCCGTGAATTTAAGTAATTAACTTTAAGCTTGGAATTGGTGAGGAGGTTCGTTGTCGCGCTGAAGAATTTGGTTCGTCTCCTTTATTGCTGTCGTTTTCCAATGAAGTCAAGTCAATGAGTTGAATATTTTAAGGGCCTACTATAAACTTGTGACCCCGACGTGATCTTTCTTGCATTA
The DNA here is from genome assembly GCA_903632075.3 of Acanthosepion pharaonis. NCBI lineage: Eukaryota > Metazoa > Mollusca > Cephalopoda > Sepiida > Sepiidae > Acanthosepion > Acanthosepion pharaonis. Next base: position 390,217 of record CAHIKZ030004577.1, on the reverse strand, counting down.
AAAATTGCGTTTAACTGCGCAAACTTGAAAAGTCAGTCTATCTTCAGGAAATGCTCTCAATAGCAGCGAGATTAGAAATCAGCAACGAAATTGTCTTACACAAATTTTTTCAGGCGTTGCTGGTTTCGATAAGTCTTGTGTCAGCCACGCAAAAAAGACTTAAGCCCGACCAGACTGGGGCAATTGGCGGACGAGTTAATGCCTTTAAAGTTTAATACAAGGCACTGCTACTAGAACAAACACGTGTAACCACTTCCAGACAAAAGGAGTGCCTCCTAAAACTTCAGCAACACTACCCTATGGTCTCAAACCCTTTCAAAAGGGACAACTACAAAAGATATGTAGGGCACACATTTACTATGCAGACGCAGCGCGCACATGTAAACACTGGTGCAAATGGCCGTACAAAAAAAAAAGACTTAATACAACAGCCAAGTTCGCGTCCATCTTCGCCAGCTCCAAGTGAACCGGGAAACTAATTGGGCGGACGACTCCCCACACCCCATGTCCGCCATTACTACAGGTACCAGCAATGTTGGGGACACACAAATTTTCATTCATTATAGATACCGGCGCCAGCCTATCTATCATCCCACATGGTCACGTTAAGGGTTTATTAACGGATCCAACACCAGTCACTTTGACGACGGCTACGGCGTCTGAAATACGCTGCTACGGGCAGTTTAAAGTTGAAATAAGCTTACTGACCCTTCGACGATCTTTTCTTTGGACGTTTGTGTTCCCAGACCATATATACCTGGTGAATTACGAAAATCTATTTTCGATAGTATTCACGTAATATCACACCCTGGAATTAAAGCTTCATGTAAAATTATCAAGACAAGATTTTTTGGCCTGAGATGGACAAAACAATAAAAGACATGTGTAATGAAAGATTTTGCCAGAAAAGCAAAATTCAGAGACACACTAAATCTGCTATTTACCCTATTGAATTGCTGACTATTCGCTTCAATACGGTACACTTAGATTTAATCATAGTAAATGTGTGCCCTACATATCACTATTACTAGACTCCGCTACTAGGTAGGGAGGTTTGCTGAGGGAGACAAGAGTTATCTCCCTTTCACTAAACCTTTAAAAAAACTAAAAATAGATAACCTTTAAAAAACTAAAAATAAATATATGGATAGTCACGTGAACAGCCCGAGGTATCGTTAGGCGCGAAAGTCAAACTTCCTTTTTGGATCCTGGCAGTCAAACCAGAAAGACGTACTTATTCAGGCTTGTGACTATCAACTTAAGTTAAGTACTCAAGATCACCTTTTCAGATATCAAATCTCTCACAAAAAAACATATACACACTTTGTATGAACATTTCATATATATATATATATATATATATATATATATATATATATATATATATATATATATAGTTTATGCAAAACTAGGTAATCCGTATGGTTAGACCCAAGGAGGATGATATCCAGAGAGCTCAATGTAAATTCAGAGCAAATATGTTTGAATAAAAACAGACCACTTTAAGGTTCCATGTAATAAGTTATTTCACCACAGCCCTTTTAAAGGGCTCTGGATCATCAGACTTTACTTCCAAAAGTTGAAATGAAAAATGAAAAGAAGTGAGGAAGTGAGGTGTGAGAGAATATATGAGTGAGTTAGATGTACCATTTTCAATTCCTTATCCTTAACCCGACTCTGTGTAGGCTAGACGCCGCTTAACTTAACGTATATTATCTCTAGATATAGATGGGTAAAGGGGGAGGGAGAAGACCGACTTAAAAGGGGGAAGATACAGCAAGCAATAAAATAATAAATCATGTCCATGAGCACAGGTTTCACTCAAATTCTTAGTCGCTGTTATTTCGCATTACTTTAAAGGGTATATTTGGGGGTTAAAGTTTGATATAAATCTAAAGGTTGTGGTGAAATAACTTATTACATGGAACCTTAAAGTGGTCTGTTTATTTTCAAACGAATATATATATATATATATTCAATTGATGTTATAGGAAGTCTTATGTGGTTATTTTAAACATTTTTTATGTGTTTTTTTTTGTATTGCTATTCGCTTTGTTAATTAATCAAATAGCACATTTTCTCGCACAACACTATAATTAAGTTATATTTGTTTCAAACAAGATTAAGTTAACTTTAATTTCGCAAATTTTCCTCAAATTGTGTTTCTTTGTTGAAGGCAGGTCAGCATTTTCCAACCTTACACCACATGAAATACAACGCAAGGCATGTCACAATATTAAAAAATAATTCGATGTAATTTTCCATTGAAGGTAGCTCTTTGATTTTAAATACGAAAATCCTATAGTTAAAAAAAAAAATTAAATCTGATTTGTTTCTAATTTATTCATTTGATTATACAAATATATTTATAAAAGAAAATATATATTTTTTTTCTCAAGAGGGAAAATATTATTTTGAAAGCTTCTTGTTTCTAAATCCCCATTGAAATCAGCATTGGATTAAAATGCTGAAGTGTCTTTTTCGTCAAAAGTTTACAAAATGGGTTCTTTTTTTTGAAAATCTTCGCACAATATTTACTTTACATATTATGTTAAATTTTACATTAATTTGTAGATGTCAAGTTATATTCTTTTTAGATTAAAATTGTATTTAGTAATGTAATATCACAGTACAATTCAACGATACACAGAATTTAATTAAAAATTCGTAATTATTTGAAGTGTATAAAAATAACGACACTTCTAAATACAAACGCCCATATAGGATATTATAAGAAAGTTTTTATTCTCATTATGTACCTCCCCAGTGTTCGTTTTGCTTTTTTTTCATGAAGCGTCCTAGAAACATGTGCCTATCAATGCCAAAACATTTGTGACCCTTAAACCTATCCGGCTCCTTAAATAGTCGCAGTTCGACACCAGATTCTAGTCAAAATTTGAAATTTTCGTAATCATAATTTAATTTCTGTATTGATTAAAAGCACAAAAATGAAAATATAAAATCCCACTTGTTCACAAGATTTTATACATGTAACATTTGTAATAAACAGCCAGGATTTAATTTCACAAAAATTTTATGTCAGACCCTTGTTTATAAATTTTGAAATATAAACTTTATTTAGAAACATAAATAAAAAGTATATAAAAATAATAAACAAGCAACGAATATCCATGCGAAGCAATGACAATCACTGTAATTTGTATTAAATTACAAGTAAAAACATATGTTGACGAAAATAAGTTTAAGGCCGATGGTGAAATTTTTATTCATTTTAGAATACGTTTCTAATAAAACAGTATAAATTAGTTTTATTGTGTACGTTTTATGCATGAATTTATTTCTTTTTCGAATGATGTAAAAATTGTATATTTTTCTACGACTTGAGAAATTTTAATGTTGGATTAATTTAAAAAAATCTCAGAAAAAGTTTTGAAAAAATAAGAAAAAACTAAAACATCTAAGTTGGTCGAAAAAATCGCCCAACACCGTAATGCTTAGCCCATGGTACGTAGTTCTTGGCTCACTAGGATTATATATATATATATATATATATATATATATATATATATATATATATATATATTATAAAAAAATATGGTTCCATCGCTACTCACGAATAACCATGTTTCAAAACAGAAGGTAAAAACTTCAAATTCAATTACAGAATTAAATTAGAGTCCCTAGATCTGTTTCATTTTCAAGCGAATTTCGGAATAACTTATTTTGAAATTTACTGAGTTTTATCAGCATATACATTCATAATATTAGTTTCTGTGGATATGGGGAAATCCAATCATTTTAACAACGGGCGATAGGTTATACTTTTTTATTAACAACTATTGTATTAACATAATAATTACTTTCGAAAAGAGGTTAAGTCAAGGTAGTGTAAAGGTGCCTTTTCAAACGAATGATGACATCCGTTCAACGCATGTCGTCTGGCCTTTTTCAACGACAAAATTTTTTAGGCACTTTTGTTTTGCCGTTGAATTTGTACTTGTATACATAAAGATTTTTTTCTAAAAGGGTTGTTTTGTATATGAATACGTCGTATTGAACTACAATTTTAATATAATATTCTTAATTTTAATTACTATACATCTTTTAAAACAAATAAACGTAACAGAATTATCTACATTATTTAAAAAGTATTATTATATATCAAATATAAATATGTATATTTCATTTATCATTTTTTTAATTAAATATTACTTAAGGAAAAACTTTGATAATGTCGGCAAAGAATAGCTATTTCATTTGTTTAAGTAAACTTTTATTTTTTATAAACCTAGTAATATATAGTTTATCATTAATGCTCAAAATACATGGGTCAGTTAATTACCTACATATTTTAGCTTTTCTTATTAATTTACTAATTTGGTTGTATGAGGGTGTATACCAACTTATTTTTCTACTTCTGATTTTTTTTTCTATGCTTTCCATTTTCATTTTTTATGTAATTTAGCTTTGGCATTTTGTGGCCACCATCTTTTCGATCTTTATTATGGAAATGTTCATAGAAAATCTTCTCATTTGCTGAATTTGTACTTATTCTCTTTTCGATAGATAAAGGTTTATGCTTAATTATAGATGGAGGATTAGAATTAGGGTGTATATACAAAGTATTAGTTCCCCTTTTGCAATTTAGTGCTTAGAGTAAATTTTAAGTTCAGGCGTTTAAATTCTCTATATAATATCTTTCTAATTTTTTCGATTTTAAAGTTTGTCGTGTTCTTTATAACCATAAGTCCATCGTCTCTGTATAATTCAATATCAATTATATTAATTTCATGATATCCTGTGAGATTGTATAACATAAAAAGACCTATAAGGTCAGAAGACTCAGCTGAGTCTAATGATCCCATTGTGATGTCAAAGTGGTCATAAGAAGTTTTTATCCATTGCTCACCTTTATGTATAAATACGGATTTTTTTCGCATTTATAATAATGTTCTTTTCTTCTTCTGTTATGTCTGTGTACTGGGTAGCAAAGTCCAACGCATTCATGAAGAGTTATTTTGATATTGATTGATAGTAATATTCAATATCAAACTGCATTAGTGTACAGTTTGTTTTATCTTTGATATCAGTAAACTAGTGTGTTACTTCTTTGGTGTTAATCCAGAGTTTTAACCCTATGTTTTCTTTAAATTAACCCTTTCTAGGATTTTTTTTTACTTATTTTGCTGATCTCAGGTTTGTTGAGTTTATTATCCTTGTAGTTGGATTAGCTTCGAAATCTAGTTTGTGGTCCTTTAAGGTAAAATAGCACTCTTTTGCGGCAAGTCTAATCTGTGATTTTTTTACTGCTAATGTTAATGTTTTCCCCCATGTTGAGGTAATTGTTTCTCTTTTTATAGTTCTTATGTAAATCTTTATTAATTAGATTGTTGTAGTCCTTTGCTGCTATTTTATAGAAATTTCCCGTATTGTCTGATTTCTTTAAAATTTTATCCGTTGCGTTAATGTTTTGTTCAGGCGTTTTTGGAAATAGCATTTCTTTTAAAAACAAAAAAAAAAACCTAAAAAAACCTGGATAATAATAGTTTTTAAATAATAAAATAATTACATAAAATAAATATATGTATTTGTTTTAAAAGAAGTATAGCTTATTAGTAATTAGAAATAGGAATAATATTTTAAAATTGCATTTTAATCCGACGTAAACATATTCAAACAACCCTTTTGGAAAAAAATCTTTATGTATACAATTACAAATTTAACGGCGAAAAATAAAAAAAGGGCCGAAAAACTTTTTGTCATTGAAAAAAAAAAAAAAACAGACGACATGCGAAAAACGGATGTCATCATTTGTAGAACAGACATCCATACCCTACCTTAACTTAACCTCATTTCGAAAGTGACTCATATTTTGATAATATTGTCAGTGAAGATGAATTCCCTACCACCCCTTGTCAAAATAATTGAATTTCCCTGTAATCTTAGCAGCTGATATTAAGAATGTATGTGCTTATAAAATTCAGTAAATTTCAAAATAAATTTTTAAAAAAAATTCGCTTGAAAATGAAACAGTACTAGGGATTAGTTTTTAGTTTCTGTTTTTGGAAGATGGTAGTTCGTGTGTAACGATGGAACCATATATATATATATATATATATATATATATATATATATATATATATATATATATATATATTATATATATTCATTGAATACGACAGGCAAGGTTCTTTGATTTACTTTTTTATATAATTTCTCATGTGATCTAATAATTTTTTCCTTTTCAGACGATAAATTATATAAAAACTGCCCAAATGTTCTTTTTTTCGTGCGCTTTCGGCTATATATATATAGCCATTTTCAAGGATGAAATATTTTAACTGTTAAATAAGAAGTAGTTTGTTACATGTATGTATTTATATAATTTTTTTTTCAAATCACGGTCAAGATAATGTGTCCATGTTCATAGTTGATATTATTGAGTATTGTTTTTTGTTTTTGTTTTTATTAATAAGAAAAACAGAACATTCGGACAGTTTTTTATATAATTTATCATCTGAAAAGAAAAAAAATAGATTACATAAGAAATTGTATAAGTAACAAAATCAAACTACCTTATCTGTCGTATTCAATGAAATGTTCATAAAAGAAGGATTGCTGCCGAAATACACAAATATCTATCTATCTAACTATCTATCTATCTCTCTATATATACGCTTGTATATTTATTAAGGTAATATATTTATTACTTATTTAAGTTGTATTATAAACGTACACCACATATTACCGGTATATTGCTTCAAGAACTGTGTCCAATTTAAACATTTTGGATCTAACAGAAAACATTGTATAATAACATAAGAGAATATAATAAAATAAGGAAAACACATTTGGGCTAACAATCCGGTACAGTTCATAGGTCTAAAAATAGCAAATACAGTGTTTGGAGCTTATAAAATATTTGACAAGAATTTGCCTGTTTAAAATATTTCGAAAGGATATAGAAGAAAAGCCTCTTTAATTTCCGAGGTAAGTTCGACTTGCATGACCAAGATATTAGCATGACACTAAACATCCCAGAGAGGAAACGAGTTTAGCGAGTCGACAAAAATAGAGCCTCACATTCACCATTGGCATTGAAGTGGGACGATTATATTGAAACCAATTGCTGAGTCGGTTATGCGAAAGATTGGTTCATTTTTCCGTTCAAGACAATTTTTCTCGATACAATCAGTCTTCAGTATCTGTCTATATCTCTGAGATAAGGCATTATGTACACTATTTACTTTATTCGGACTATTGTCCTCATCTTTGTTGCCATATTTATTACAACTTTTCTGCCTTTCAGTATCTGTCTATATTTCTGAGATAAGGCATTATGTACACTATTTACTTCGGATTTATCTTTGTTGCCATTTTATTACAACTTTTGTGCCTTTCATCTGTTGTACCATTTACTTTATTCGGACTATTGTCCTCATTTTGTTATATTTATTACAACTTTTCTGCCTTTCAGTTCAGTATTTCTGTCTATATTTCTTTATTCGAGATTAGGTATTATATCTGTCTATATTTCTGAGATTAGGTATTATGTACATTATTTACATTATTCGGACTATTGTCCTCATCTTTGTCGCAATATTTATTACAACGTTTCGGCCTTTCAGGATCTGTCTATATCTCTGAGATGATGCATTCTGTACACTATTTACTTCATTCAGACTATTGTCCTCATCTTTGTCGCCATATTTATTACAACATTTCGGCCTTTGTACACTCCGGCCTTCTTCAGGTGGTTGGAATGTCAAACTAAACTCTTTATTTCTCTCACTGGGGTAGACTGTTCTGGTTCCACGTGCCATGTCTAATGGATGCCAATTATCTCCTGTTAATTCAACTCAATGTCAGGAATATATATTTCGGATAATAAGCCGGTACATTTCATAGCTGTTCATAGTTCATAGCAATTAGAGTGTTGGAATCTTAAAAAATATTTACATGAATTTGCCGTACGCAAAAGGATTCCAAAGTATACAGCACAAAATCCTCTTAGAATTCCTAGATGAGTTCAACTTACGCGGGAAAGATGTTAGCTTAACCTGTAACATTAATTTGGAATAAACAGCTTGAATCCACAGAGGAAACGAGTTTCGCGAGTCCACAAAAATAGAGCCTCACATTCTCCACTGACAGGAAGTGGAACGATTATATTGAAACCAATTGCGAAGTCGACTCCTCGAAAAGTTGTTTCATTCTTCCGTGCTAGACAATTTTTTCTCGATTATATCTTACAAAATGTCTACCATTCGTAGTGAGTAAGCAAACATGAACTCTTAAAGAAAATGGCAAAAACTAACACATTCGGAAACAAGGACATTTTAAATATCTGGAAAATGTTTTAACAGGAGATAGGGATTGTGACACCGAAATCCGAACACGCTTCGTACTATCGAAAAATACATACCAAAAGCTTAGAAAAGTGTTTAGAAACAGTAAAGCTATGTCAGAATAAAAGAAAACAGTGCTAAAGTGTTATGTGTTATCTGTCGACAAATATGACAGTGAATGCTAGACAGTCTCCCCTCGGCTGATTAAACAACTGGATGAAACAGAAATCTGGTTCTTCTGAACAAACTGAAAATTCCATGGAATTTAAGAAGTGCGATGAAAAAACTATTCAATTAGAACTTATCGTTACATCAAGCTAGTTCAGCAACAAAAGGGTGAAGCCCATTTTCCATATCGTACTAATAATTTCTCGTAGTCTTGGTAACAAGGAAATTTAATTTCCGAGGTAAATTCGACTTGCATGGCCAAGATATTAGCATGACACTAAACATTCCAGAGAGGAAACGAGTTTAGCGAATCCACAAACATGAAGTAGAACAATTATATTGAGACCATGCGAAGCCGGCAGCGCGAAAAAGTTGGTTCACTGTGCCGTGCGAGACAATTTTTCTCGACAGAATCTATCTTACAAATTTATGTGTCTACCATTCGTCGTGAGTAAGCAATGAGGAAGTCTTAATGAAAAGCAGTCTAGCAGTTTTCGAAACAAAAGTCAAATATAACTTAAAACGTAGCATCATTGAACTTTCAGGAGATATAAGTAGAGCTAATCAGTATAGAAATCAGTCAAGGTGCATGTCAAAATGTCTATATATATATATATATATATATATATATATATATATATAATCGAAAAAAAAATAGAACCAAGCATTTCTTTAATAAACACCTTATAATGATCTGTATTTTTTAAATTAAAAGATACAATTTCACTAACTACTGTGTATTTGATTTTATGTTGACAACAATTAGCATTTAACTATAAAAGATTATCATACAACAGAATTATATTTTGTTTTAGTCAATAAACCCCTATCTACCTTAATTACTGTTTAAAAATACTTCGCATTCTTTCCAACATTTTTTGAAAAATGAGATGGTAGACTTTCCCAATAATTTGCCAAGCACTGAAAAAGCTCACTCTCACTCTTTGGGCATTCTCATCTGGAAATAATTTAGTGGAAGAGAAATCTGAAGATTGTGACAGACATGTCATAATTTCCAAAACTGCGTTCATTTTTTTTCGGAATGATTGAGATTATTTTAACATTAATTAGAGGTGTGTTTTGGATTCGTTGTCTTGATAAAACGTGAAATTTTTGTCCAAATCACCAGATAGTGTAGTATGTCTTTGACAAATTGAACGACATTGTTTTCATGATTCCTTTGATCTGAATCAAATCACCAATCATCCCACCGCTAATTTACGCTATCTTTTATATTTTCTGTTTCTTTTTGCTCGGGCGATAAATATTTTATTAATTCTACACAGTTGCTTGTATATTTATTCTTTCTTGTTTCAGAAAACTGTAATACGGTCAGTATCCTTACTTACGTTGTTTAAACGCGGACTATTATCCCCATTTTTGTTGTTGTAACAGCGATTCGGCCGTTATGCCTTGCTGATCAGTGCAGCTATTGCAACTGCTACTTATTACGCTTGACTGCATTCACTGAAGCTTTGATTTTACTGCAGCTGCTGTTACTTTTGAAGCCTTGATGTCATATCTCTTTCTTTATTTATAAATGCTGTCTATATCATATTCATTGTTTATCCGTTCGATCTTTACACGAAAACAAAGCACAAGTTTACAAAACATAACCATTTATTCAATCAGTTATATAATTAACGTCTCGTTCCAGTGTCATCTGCTATGTTGTAAGCAGATCCATGATTCTCTTCTCAAAGAATTTCATATATTTATTGCCGAAAAAGAATATTTTTTATTATTCTAATGATTATTGTGTACGCGGTTAGAGTTATATTTCAAATTATTTTGAGTATATAAATTTATTATGATTATTGAGTATAATTAACTCTCGGTAATTCGGAACAATAGTAGAGCGAAACCACAATACTCATGGCCTTAAGATTGCATTCACGCATGAAGTACCCTCAATTAAACGCGAGACCTAAGGTTTAAAATGAATTTAAAGAATCTTTTTTGATGATTTTTTTAAGTTCTAATGTCAACCTTACAGATTAAACTGAATTTTACCTGTACACAAAATACTTTGTTGTGTTTCAATACTAATTGAAACTGACTGGGAATATTTATTTTTATATCGCGTCATTTTTACACACCTGACAGCACAATATAATTTTCTCCATTAAAAAATCTTTCAAAAATTAAAAAATACTTTTCTGACCTTTTATTTGAAAGATATTATATGATTTAAAGTTGAACTAAATTACTTGCATTTTAGTTTAAATATCTCAGCAATGTATTTTTTTTAACACTGAGGTAAGAAGTTATTTAAGCATTTTACAGGTTGAGTACATGACTGACGGCTGGAATTTATCTAACTTCTGTCTACTGGAGACATATGTGTAACAAGTTACTTGAGGAATATAATGTTAGCACCACTTTTACATAATTTTACCTGCCCAATAATCTTAAAAAATTGGAAAGTATTTTCCGTAATATAATGTTTTATTAAATATTAGTTCATTTGGCATTAAATTTGCAATAGTTATTTTTCTTATATTTTGATAATGTCGTTTGTAGATGACCGTATTTACAAATATATTCACGTTTATACACAAAAAAAGAACATTTGAGGTTGCTGAATTGTAGTAAGTTTTTCGGTTTATTTTAGTAAATATAGTTTTTATTTCATAACAGTATCCTCATTCTTGTAAAAATATTTAATAAAAACGTAAAATATTTCAGACCTAATATTTTATTCTAATTAATGTTTACAAATATTGAAAGCAGTTCTCATTATTCGTCATTATTCCACGAAATTCTTTTTTCTTCAGGCACTAGTGTCCATTATATATCCCATTCATAAAAACAATGAAAATGTTTTTTAATTACATAATGTGTTTGTTTTATTGAATTATTTTATTTTTCGAAAGTTTTCGGTAACGGGGTGTCCTGTTTTACAAAAAAAAAAAAAAAAAAAAAAAAAAAAAAATGATGATTCATATTCTCCAATGAATTCTGCGTATAATTAATATAAATATTAAGCGGTAAAATTAATTAATTTCTCGAAATTTCATAAAATTAAATAAGTGGCAATTAGCAGCTTTAAAAGAAATGAACAAATGATTTAGCAAGATTTTCGAGAAAAAAAAAATTAAATAATTTATTTCATTTGAAAATAAGTCTTGAACGTTTCGTTAAAATCCGACAGATTATTTAATTCTATTTTTTTATTTGATACTAATATCCAATACTAACAATTTGTCCCCCACTGGCACAAGAAAAACAAATATTCTAACCAAAATTTCGCAAGTTCTAAAAAGGAATAAAAATATATTTTTAACCACCTTACATCCCATGATCTGCTCTCAGACAAGCAATATGGCTTCCGCTTTGCCCGATCTACAGCTGATGTGCTTACGGCCATCACTGAAACTGTCTACCAAGCTCTTCAAAATAACGGGGAAGCTCGTGTCGTGGCCCTAGACATCTCCAAAGCATTTGATAGGGTTTGGCACGCCGGCCTTCTTCGCAAGCTCCATTGTTTGACCTAATACAATCATTCCTGTCAAACCGTGAATTGAAGGTCGTTCTAAACGGATTCTCCTCCAGTTCCTATCCTACGAACGCAGGTGTTCCTCAAGGCTTCATGCTAGGTCCCACTCTATTCCTTATCTACATAAATGACCTTCCTGACGCCATAAATTCCCAAGTTGGCATCTACGCGGGTGACACCAAATCTAGTGTCACTGACAAAACTAACCTGGCCGTACGTCTCGAAAAGGACCTCCAATCGGTTGTTAAATTGGGGCAGGAATTGGCTGGTCTACTTTAATGTTTTAAAAACAAAACTGCTCTCTATTAATCACCACAGAGATCCTTCCCTGCCCTCCATTAGAATGTCTGACGCTCAACTTCTCGAGAGCACCTCTCTGAGTCTTCTCGGTCGCACCTTGTCTGCTGACCTGAGATGGAACAAATACATTGAGTCAATTGCTTCGTCCACCGCAAGGAAAGTTGGCTCCCTGTGCCGCACCAGGAAATTTTTCTCCTCCGAATCGATCCTTCAGATCTACAAATCAACAATTCGCCCGTGCATGGAGTATTGCTGCAATATATGGTCTGGAGCCCCTTCTGTTTACCTCGGAGTTCTTGATAGGCTCCAGAGGTGGATATGCAATATAATTGGCCCTGATCTAGCATCTCGTCTACAGTCGCTCTCTCACAGGCGCGCCGTCGCCTCTCTCTGTCTTTTTTACAAATACTTTCATGGCAATTGCTCCGAGGAACTGCATTCGCTGGTTCCAAGACTTCATGAATTCAAGCGCCCTACGAGGCTGGAATCCCGCTTTCACCCTTTCACTGTCGAAACTACTAAGTGTAGCCGTCTCTTCTACTCCAATAGCTTCATGTCTCGCACCTCACGCCTGTGGAACTCCCTTCCATATTCCATTTTCCCTGAGAGCTATAATCTCCAACTATTCAAATGTAATATCAATCGACATCTCCTTGATCTATCCACTATCCTTCTCCTCATCCTTTCCTTTATCACTCCTATCTGATCTTGCTCCAAATCTTCTGTAACCCCTTGCGTCCTAGTGGCTTCCAGCCTTGCTTGGTGCGAAACGCTTAAAAAAAAAATTCTTAGTTCTTTCCACTTAATAGTGTCATAAATATATTGATGACGAAACATTGATTTATTAAGTTTAGTTCATTTACTCATCATATAGAAAAATATTGTAGGTGCCTGGTCTATATATATATATATATATGAGGAAATATACTTTTAAGGTATGTTATAGTAAAAAAGTTGTCAATATCAGAGAGAGAGAGAGAGAGAGAGAGAGAGAGAGAGAGAGAGAGAGAGCGTACGTAAACATAAAAGTGAACAACGAGTTCATGACTAGGCGGCGACCATGCTTAAACACTGTTCAGGCCTAAAGTTTGATTTCAAGCAAAAAATGGACTGTCACCGTTTGGACTTGACCTCACTGTCAACTTATATATATATATATATATATATATATATGAGTGTGTGTGTGTGTGTGCGTGAATAAATTGAGAAGAGGTTCAACAATTCATAGCCGACATGTTTACTCCTCTGAGGGACTTTATCAAGGCAAATATAGGATTTATGTTGTTGCACGTGTTTATTCTACATAGTATTTTTGCTTTGATAAATTCCTTCAGAGGACGAAAAGCGTCGGCTAAGAAGAGTTTTCCTCTCTTCATTTTATTAATTTTATCTTTTACATATAGCTTTTATCTTAAAATAATTCACACACACACAGACACATAGACACACACACACACACACACAAATACACACACACACATATATATATATATATATTCAAATAATAGGAAAAAACAGTGAAATTAATAATCCAGTGATCTTTAGTATATTTTTTATTTTTAAATATCAGTGCACAGTACAAAGTAGAACATAATATTATAATTATTTTAAAAAAATGTCTCCATTGCGACACAGAAATTACTGTTTCGAAACCGAAACTTAAATCTTAAAATTTAACTTGAAATTTTAAACTTAAAATTCGTAGTTCCGTTTCATTCTCAAGAGATGTTAAGAATAGATATTTATTTGTACGATGGTACAAATATGGTGTACAAGGTCAAAAATGGGTTTGGGAAAAGGACAGTCTTCTTCTGTCTTAATTTCTAAACTTAGCTAGCCGCAAACACTAACCCAAATATACCAACAACAGTCCTACCACAAAAACTTCACTCCTACCTTTCTTACTACATCCACCATAATATCTCGATGTCTTTATGAAATCCTAAATTCTCCCCATATGTACATTTCAAAGTCGGTGGTGGTGGGAATAAAACAACAATTTAAAAAACCCAAATGATTATTTACAGTACGAATTAATACTATATACAAGAAAACAAAACAACATAATGTTAGTAATAAAAACCCCACAATCCCTAAATGTCGCAGGAACATCAGTTTACTGGACGAAAAAAAATGCGGGATCATAATAGTATAAAAACAAGCATCCATCCAAAAACACTCACACAAAATCTTTAACTCTGTATTTAACATAGTTAAAGAACGAAAATTACCTATCCCATCCCCACCGTTTTTGTCCTTACGCAGCAAATTGATCACCCAGGATCCAGGAGCGAATGTCCGGCCCGAAACCGGCAGCCGAAAGAACAGCCTCCAGGAATCGATGGTCAACCCTTTCAAAGGTCTTGAACTGATCCAAATTGATCAGCGCCGCTTCACTGTCGACCTTCTCTATGATCAAGCGGACCATATGAAGGTTGTCCTGAATAGTCCTTCCCTTTACAGCACAAGTCTGTTCGGAGCCAATCAGACGAGACAGGACAAGGAAAAAAAAACGAGCGACTGCCTCAAGTAAACTTCGTAGGGAAGACCATCTAATCCTGGAGCTTTATCCAGGCCAACCTGTTTCAACGCTTCCCAGATTTCCGCCTGTTTGAAACCATCGCACCCAGCCGCTTCAGCCGCCACAATGCAGGGCAAGTCGGCTAAATAGCGATGTTAAGAATAGTTATTTATTCGTACAATAGTACAAAATATGGCACAAGGCCGAAAAGTGAGTTGGGGAAGGACGGTTTTCTTCTGTCTTAATTCTAAACTTAGCTAGTCACAGACACGGACCCAAACATAGCAACAATGTTCCTATCACCAAAACAACACATTCACTCCTACCTTCCTTACAACATCCACCATAATACCTCAAATTCTCTATGAAATCCTAAATAGTCCCCATATGTACATTTCAAAGTCTGTGTGGGGAGGGGAT
>CAHIKZ030004577.1:305000-370000 GCA_903632075.3 Acanthosepion pharaonis | reverse complement strand
CTTAGAGGGTTCTTTTTTGAAAATGTTTACTTATTAACTTCAGAAAATAGTGTCTGATATTAGTAGTGAATAAGTTACAGAAGGCGGGTTAGAGGGATTGAACCATATAATTTTTCTTCATCTGTGCCTACAACCCATTTTAGATACTGAGATTGGCTTTAAATATAAACTACCCTACTTAAGCCCATAAGTTACACTACGCACAAATTTGTGAAAAAATTCATTAGTTGCCAAGTAAATAGCCAAATACCATTTATTTTTCACAAAGACGTCCGCCTACTTGGTAAACAAAGCCAAAGTAACTGAAATTGGAAGTTAAACAGTGTCTAGCCATATCAGTACCTAGAGAAGTGACCTCGTGGGAATATTAGGTACTGTAATCATGAATGTGCGAGTTGTATAATGGATGATGGCGCGTCATTCTTATTCGGAAAACCGAGTTCCAACTCCAGTCGAGTCCGTTATATTCATTTACGCGCAAATAACCTTAGTAAAGTTACGAAACCGCCTCTTGTACCCCAGCTATGGGTTAATTAGTAAGACTTGTATCACTAAAAGATTATTATTTCTAAAACATTCTTAAGATCTGAAAATATTTTCTGGCTTTAAATAACCCGCAAAGGGTTGATAAACCGTAGAAAATGAATCAATGTTGTAACCGTAAATTCTAGTGTAACAGTTTCTTTTCTCACACTTGTCACTTCTGGCTGCCTGCTTTTCAGCCAACTTTGATCATCAAAAACTTAAAGAAAGTGTCACTCATTCACTACTGTTAACCTTACTACACTTTTTGTTCTCGTTCATTAGTAATCTTTCTGTTTCTAATTCTTCCATAACTCGTAAAGCCATTGTTTCTTAGTGGATTTACTGCCTGCTATAAAGTGAACACGATTATAAAATTAATAAATAAATAATAATTTGTTAACGTCAAGGATGTATTATTAAAAAGACTTTCTACGCGAAAGTAATAGTTTTTTATTTAATCATTTCACCCCAAGAAAAGCGATAAAGCCTCGAAGATGGAAGGGGTTACTGTTAGGAAAAGAGTATGAGAAGAAAGGACAATAAAAGAACAGTCTCAGGAAGACAGATGATGTCGATTGACGTTGCATTTAAATATTTGAAGATTGTAGGGAAATAAGAAAACTAAAAGAGAGTTCCACATGTGAGAAGTACGAGAAAATAAACTATTGGAAGAAAGCATTAATATGTGAAACCCCGTTAAATATTGTAAATAATTCAATATATTTAAGTCACTAAATTGACGCATTCATGTGCAAAACATAGGCTCCAGATTTGAATTTCTACATTGATTTTTATTAACCAATCAGCGACATCAGCTCAAACGTTCTGAATTGTTTGAAATTTCAGACAAGTATTTTCTTTTCTAGTCTAGGTAAAGGCCAGCTCTGAATTCAAAATCGTGGAAATTCAAAATCTCCTGAAAAAAAATCTCTACATTTTTTCCATTAATGCATAGCAATTTGCAGACGATAAATTAAACGTTGGGAACTATTTCGAAGTTTTCATATCTTCACAGTTTCATATCCAAACATAAACAAACAGAATTTTATTTATTGACAACAGATTTTCATCACTTTAAACGTTATTTTTTAGTGGATACACATATCTGAGTAGACGCTCCGTTTATTTATTAAACAATATATCTTTTATTTAATGTCACCTGACAGAGAGAGCAAATTTATCTTTAATAAAATTTCCTGAGCAATCATGCTATGATCAAAGATTATATTTATTTTTAATTGAACGTACATCCGCGTCAAGGAAAAGACGATAAACTACGTCCAACAGCAAGGCCTCTGATCACCTCTTAATTGTTGGTGTTCTAATGTCCACTCTGACCTGGGGTGGTAGCACCTGTTAGACTCTCGACTATGGGCAAATATGGGTAAATATGAAAGTACAAAAATAGGTTTTAATACCAGAAATACTTTGTAAAATTATTACTAGAAATAAATTTTTGAAGAAAAACAAAAGACTATTTCCAGCAAAATGTATTTGAAAACAAATTATTACCAGCTATATATTTTTTTAAAATAATATTACCAGTTATACATTTTTGAGGAAGAAAATATTATGAGAAATAGATTTTTAACAAAACAAAATATTATCAGGAAAAAAAGTTGTTGGCATTAAATAACCCCTTGAGGTTGATATGCCGTAAAACAAATCAAACCAAACTGAATGGATGTATGTATATATATGTATGAACAAAATTATATATATATATATATATATATATATATATATATATATACATACTAATTTTAAAATATGGTTTTATTGCTACACAGGGATTACCAGGTTTCAAAAACAGAAACTAAAACTTAAATTTAATTATAAAATTAAATTTAAAATCTTTATCTCTGATTCAGTTTCAAGCAATTTCTGGAATAACTTATTTTGAAATTTACTGTGTTTATAAGCACATACAATCTTGACATTATTAGTTGTCAAGGTGACGGGGGAATTAAATCATTATTAATAAGGGATAGTAGGGTAATTCGTTTCCATCGACAATCTCTGAATCAAATCTAAGCTACTTTCTAAATCAGGTTAAGTTAAGATAGGGTAGGGGTGCTTGTTCAACAAATGATGACATCCGTTTTTCGCATGTCATCTGGGATTTATTAATGACAGAGTTTCTGGAATCTTTATTTTGCTGTTTAATTTCTAATTTTATACACAAAGATTTTTTTTCAAAAGGTACGATTGAATATGAGTATGTCGTATTTTTAATATTAAAATCTATTCCTTCAATTTTAAAGTATTATCTCTACTTTTAATAATAGATTATACGTTTCATAAACAAATAAATATATTAGAATTACTTATTTAAAACTTATTATTCAAAAATCAAGTTTAAATATGTATGTTTCATTTTTGAGATTTTTATCATATTTAATTATTATTTGAGAGTGTCTGAAGAAAATAGCTATTTCATTTCTTTGATTAAGCAAATTGTATTTTTCATAAACTTAACAATATATAATTTCTCTTGTATGCACAAAGGATATGGGTCATTTAATAGCATACAAACTCTAGCTTTTCTTAGTAATTTCGATTCTACAGTAGGTGTTTTATTGGTTTCATTTAAATGCTAGGAGTATTTAGATAGGGACATTTTATTCCGGTATTTACTTATTTCAAAAGGAATTTGATGTCAGTAAAAACGCTTCTTGAACTCATGCTTCCAATGTAGACTTTAACTTTGTCTGGATCCTCGATAGATGAGGTATTGTATTGGTGCACAACTGATTTAGTGCTACATTTATTATTAAGAGGACAGTTTTGAGGATTTCTTCAGTTACATAATTTTCCTTTATTTTCATTTCTTTTTATTTTACTTTCTAAATTTTTATGATTTAGGTCTAAGTGTTTACTCAAGATATTAGCATTATGTTACTTTATAATCATTTCCAAGTTTTCCGTCCAACTGTAACTTATTCTAGTGTATTTTTATTAAAAATTTTACTGAATTTACTGTTTCTAGGAAAGTGTTCAACGATTTATGCAAGGAATTTTTGCCCTAATTTATTTTTTACCATTTGGTTTTATGGGAGTTTATACCAAATGCTTTTTCTACTTCTGTTTTTTTCTATGGTTTACATTTTCATTTCTTATATAATTGACTTTTGGGCATTTGAAGCCAGTATTTGTTAGATCTTTATTATAGAAATTACTATGTTCATAGAAAATTTTCTCATTTGCTGAATTTCTAATTATTCTCTTCTTGATAGATAAAGTTTAATTATAGATGGAGGTTGATTAGGTTTAGGGTGTATATACAAAGAATTAGTATTGATTTTTTTATAAGGTGTGTATAAATTGTTCATTAAATTTAATGCACACACACATACACACACACATGTATATATATATATATATATATATATATATTATCAGGGTGTATCGTTAGAGGACAGAAAATGAGTAAAGAAAGATTATAAAAAAAAATATTGTTAGATGACCCGTTTCGTACGCCGGGGGCTTTATCAAGGCAATTAAGGATACATTTTGCTGTATGTGTTTATATACAAATCGAAGAGGTTATTGGATTATCAAAGCTTTTAAATTTGAGAACGCTCAGGAATGTTAATCAGGTCGTGGAAATGTTATTCAATGTATGTGGAGGGCAGAAAGTGTTATAAAAATTCAAAGTTTTTGTTCAAGAATATAATTTAAATTGTAAATAGATCGTTATGGTATAAGATGGACGTTTGTACTGTACATCTTCAAATGCATGAGGTGATGAATTTTGCCGTTTTCTTTTGACTTTTCAACAGAAATGATGGATTTAGCCATTTTCTTTTGATTTTTCAATAAATGTGATGAACTTAGGCGTTTTATTTTTTTTTTTTTTTTGACTGAAAACATTTTCTAGGGTAGTAAGGATTTTAGCCAAGCAAAGTGCAACCGTAACTTATATGAATAAATTCAAACATTAACACACAGAAACGAAGTATAACGATATTCTATGTGTATTTTTAAATGCATATTTTGATACATATCGATATAATAATATTAACATATAAATATATATGCTAATACGTCTACATTTGCATACCGTAGTATGTCATAGAAAGAGTTTGCTAATTTGTTTGGGAATTGGGGTTTTAATGCATATTACAGCAAACATCATTGCTTCGCTTATATCTTTGTTGCGTGGACATTGCTTTTTATACTTTTTATCCATGTCTTTAATGACGGATTATGTCTCCTGTTGGATTAATATTCGGGGACCATTCAGTTATGCAGGTTTCTTTGAAAAATTTGTTACCAAACTCAGCGTCTGTCGATATTGCAGAACGTGAAGAAAAATTGTTGCAGCTGAATATATATTCTTTGGCTTGAAGCTTCTTCTTTGTGTACTTATATCAATCAGAAACTGTCTTTTCCAAGAACTTATAAGAATTGGCTGCATTTATCCTCTTAATTCCTTGTGTCTTAGTGGCTTTACTGCCTTGCCTAGGGTGAACACAATTATAAAATAAATAAATAAATAATAATTTGTTAATGTCTTTGATGTATTATGAAAAATGTCAGCTACCCGGTATTTTTTGTAAGAGTTGAGCAGACAGATTGAATCTCGACTGATCAGAATAATGTTAAGCTGGGTTTTGTTAAAGCAAAATATATCCAAGCAACAAGTAAATCCAGAAAATGTTTATGTAATTTATGTAACCTTTTTTCTTATCTCTACAGAAATATTCCACCCTGATAAATTCGCCTTTCGTGACTGTGTTCCTCGTAAACTTAATCGCCAATGAATACTTTTATCCTACATTGACCCTTACGAATCACGTTTCTGTAATTGTTAAAATTAACTTGGCAGAAGGTTTTTTGCGTCCGTTAGGTTTAACATTAGCATATTATCGCTTTCGTAAGTAATTATTTAATTCATAACAATTCATCGTTTCTAAATGTTTCACCCTCAGTAATTTGGTTGAAATCACTGCCCACGATCAACATCAATACCCTGTATATAACAGCATGGAAGAATATGTAAATATGGAATATAAATGTGATGTTTATTTGTAATACTATGTAATAGTTTGTAATGCAAAAGTAATTTATTCCATATATATATATATATATATATATATATATATATATATATATATATATATATATATATTTTTATGGGTTATTGTAATGTAACGTAGTTTTTTATTGTATTGCCTAAAAATAATGAATATTATATATATATATATATATATATATATATATATATATAAAAAATATATGGATATAGATACGACAGTATGAAGAAAAATATATGGAAAAACAAAAATCCGTATATGCAAATATAAAAATAAAAATCTTAGACGGATTTATGAAGCAGGCATAATATCTATCTCACACCCGGTGAATACTAGACCCGGTTTCTTTAAAATTTCCCCTTTTCTAGCAAGATTAATGCTCGACAAACCTACTTATAAATTTTAGATTAAAATAAAATTCTTTTTCATTTTTCATTTAAAATATACTCTATTTTAGGAATACGTTTTCACAACATCGCCCACGTGACGCCTACGTGATCGTATTGCAAAACGGAATGCTGATCTTAAAAAAATCAGTTATTCTGTTTTGATTAGTCTTATGTCTATCGTCTAATTTTAATTATGTTTTAATAACTATGTCCTGAAGAAGGTCTACTAGACCGAAACGTCTGACGTCGACACTGAAACAACATTAAAACAGGATATTTGCATATTGGGATTTTTTTTCCAAATATTTTTCTTCATATATATATATATATATATATATATATTGAGGAGACACAGTGAAGTTATGGATAGCGGCTTGGATTGAGCCGAGTTCGAATTCCAATCGAATCCATTACATTCACATACGTGATGATAATCTTCTTCTCCATCCAGCTATATGTAGATAGCAGGACAGACTGGGTTCTACAGCCTTGGATGGCAACTGAAATCACTGCCCACGATAAACAGGAGGACAACTCTGCATTCAAAACCTGCGGAGGGTCGTTTGGAGACCCTGTGGAACGTAGTGCACTTGGCCCTTCAAAATGTGTGGATGGTCCTGCACAAAGCCTTCACCATTAAAATCGAATCTCATGTGCTGTTGTCGGCCTGTCGGTTTCCTAGCAACTGAACTGCTTGACCCCCATACGTCGAATTCGACGGAAGTGCCGAATATATATATATATATATATATATATATATATATATATATATATATATATATATGATGCATGTATTTTATTATCATTGTGTTTGTTCCTCCCTTAGTAGTTTACTTAGTTCCTCCGTCCGTTATTCTCTTCAGTCATTTATCTGTATCCAGCGTCTCACGAGCGACAATTTCCAAAGAAACTCTCTCACCCACTCCATTTCACTCATGCCGTCAACAAATGCAACAAATTTTCATAGAAACACCCTCACTCTCACCCACTACAAAGCAGTTAGAAGAGCGGCAATGGAGGATGCCTATAACCGTTCAATTTACCTTTTTTTATTCTTCGTATTTTGAATATTATTTTGTATTTCATTTTTGTATATACCTCCACTTTTTCGCCGAAAACATGAAGAAAAAGATCCCAAACTTAATAAAAACAAATTTCTATATTCAAAATGTTTGTTATTAAGAGGAAAGGCAAAAGTATTCTTTGATTATCTTATTAGATTTTTAATCCTTTCTCGCACATTCGAAATTTTTGTAAAATATTTTTTTTTATTGCTTAATAGAAGTCTTTTGACTTCCATTTTATCTCTTTCCTTTTTCTGTCACCAACTATTTGACTATATGTGAATTAATAATTATTTGTGACTAATGCTTGTTAAACGACTTACATAGAAACATTGTTTTCCGTCTATTTTTTGTTCTTTTTTTCGCGTAACGATCAAAATCGTAAATTTAATTTTATTTGTTAATCTCACACGTTAATTTTACCACGTTAATCGATAGATTTAATCAAATTTTCTAAGTTTACTCGTTCAACTTGTTTTAAACAACATTTATTTATATAATTATTTTCGTTTTAACAGGCTGTATAGGTCGTAATTTATTTATTGTAATCGTAAAAACAATGTAAATTTCTAATTATTTTAAGGTTGCATCTTTTTATATTTCTTATATTCTTTTATTGTTTTTTTAAATTTTTTTTTTCTTTACTAACAGTAATTATCAGTTGGGGAGATGAAACTTGAAAAAAAATTAAAAAAAAATTAAAATGGAAAGAAAAAAACAAACCGGAAAACGCATAATTACCTTCCGAGTATCCACATAAAAAAAAAGTAAAAAAATCCCCCGTAAACAACTTAAATAGAGCGATTGGCTATTTGTCAACTTCCAATTAAATGCGTGACAGAAGGGTATGGTTTGCCTAATATGTCAGTGTCTGTAGGCTGTTAATTTAGATTGAGTTGCCTGAAGTCGGGCGACCGTCTGATCGGTTGAACTCTCTGCCTTCGGGCGGGGGAGGAACCTGAACGAGGCTACGCCGATAGGCACAGTCTCTTTCGGGGAGGTAAACCGACCCTGAACCCGTATATACAGATTCAAAGGGCATATTTTTGGTTGAGCCCACGGGCTCGGAGATCCCACGTTAAACCGGCCTTGTGCCACATGATGCCCTCGTGGGGGGAGGGGACTAGATATCGTTAATTTAGATGGGGGAAGGGCGCATCAGAGAGTGATCAGCTCTGATGGGGTCGATTTGGTGAGGAGAGTATGATGTTTAAAAGACCCGAAACTGCCCAATGACCCAATTCAGAACATCACTTACGAAGCCCTCTAGCGGCTAAAGAGTGTATATTCAAAGTAATAGACGGCGACACGGGTCATATTTACGTTTGTGGTCAGCGCCTATTTTTCAGGTGAAAAACTCATCGTTTTGGAAATTCTGGAAAAAATCAAATCATTGTCGGATTTTAATGAAACTTTCAGGACTTATTTGGAAATGAATGAAATTATTTCTGCGTTCTAGTAAACGTAATTTTTTACATATGCTACAATCCACTTAATTTCATGAAATTTCGAAAAATTAAAAAAAAATAAATTGGCCTCAGAAAATTTATTTAATGGTGGCATGTAAATGACATTATCGTTAAAAGGTCACGTGTTTTAAGGGTTGTCTTTCCCTTACTGAGAAAGCCCACTCACGTTTTGCGACTGCAATTCATTCATTTCTGTGTTTCATCGTGTCTCAACTGTATTTGAAAATCATCCCTTCAACATTTTAAAGTTTTACTTTTTTAAATTCCTGTTTAAGTATTTTTATTTTATCTATTTATTTTATTTTATTGTGTCTTAATTAATTTTATTTTTAGTTTCACTTGACTAGTTAGAAACTAATTCTAGAAAAAATAATTTTTATTTTAACTGATCATTCTTATTAAATTTCTATTTGATCTACTTTTATGCATTCATTATGAACGGGCAAAAATAACTGAAGCTATGAAGCTCTGTTGACAGAGAATAAGGAAAGAGCAGAGGCGGGGAAATTCTAGAAAGAGACAGGTAACACCAGAAAGCTGAGACGAACGTCAATGGAGGGTAAACAACGTGAGGGACGCCTGCAACAAGATAGGAAGTGACAACAAATAAATCGGGAAATGAGGAACAGCGTGCACAGTAATATGAGCAGCAAAGACACTACTTTTAGCAAAGAGTAGAGAACATGAATCAACACGAAAGGATTATTTATCAGCAAAACCAAAGGGGAAGATATCGAGAAAGAGTTGAAAATATCAATGCTGGTGAAATTGACAATTTAAGGAGGAAGCACATGCTTTTGAGTAGAGACACATCTGGTGATCTAGGTGGATATTAAACTGTCCCTCTTCTTCCAATACATCTGTTTTGCATATTTTCATCCATATAAAAAAGATGTATTATTAACTAGTAATATTTAAAGAGTGTATATATTATTTTGGGACACTCTATATGTTGTATTATCAACGTACACCACCTATTTTCCGGTATAATTACTACCAAAACAGTGTCCGATTGAAAATTCTAGCGTCTAACATAGAACATATTATAATGATATAAACAATACACATTTGGGAAAATAATTCGGCACAGTTCCCTGCTCTAAAAATAGCAATTAGAGCGTTCGAACTTAAAAAAAAATATTTGACAAGAATTTACCGTGCTTAAAAGATTTCGAAAGGATACAGCAAATAAACCTCTTTGTTTCCTAGGTAATTTCGATGTAGATGATAAAGATGTTAGCCTAACCCTAGACATTAACTGGGAATAAACAGCTTGCAACCAGAGAGGAATAGTGTTTATCGATTGCACAAATATAATGTCTCACTTTCTCCACCGACATGAAGTGTACTGATTATATTGAAATCAATTGCTGAAAAAAATGAGAACAAAAGAACAGAAAAGTACAATCATTTAAATATCTGGGATGTTTTTTTAACAGGGGATGGGTAATGCGATGCCGAAATCGGAACACGCTCGGACTAGCGAAAGAAGCATACCAAATGCTTAACAAAGTGTTGAGAAACAGAAAAAGGTACGCCAGGAAAAAAGAAAACAGTGCTAAGATTGTTATGTGATATCTGTCACATAACATGGCAGTGAATGCTGGCCAATCTCCCCGCGGTTGATTAAAAAACTGTATGAACCAGAAATATGGTTCGACAAAACATACTGAATAATACATGTAAGAACCATATTCCATTTGTAAAGAGGATGTTCCACTTAGATTTTTCCTGCTTATTTCGGAAAAGACACCAGGATGCTTACTTGAACACTGCAATATTCACATCTTTATGTCAAACTTCAATCGTTATTTTTTCTCATAAACTTCAATTTCTATTTTCTCCTATATTCATTTCCGCATCAGGAACCCTCTGCCTTGAGTGGTTCACGAGGCTTCTACTAACATACTATTTAAAAGAATATAGTGCAGTATTTCTTCTTATATAATTCTTCTTCTGACACAGCAATTTTTTCCCAGTTGCCCTGAATAAAAGCCCCCAAATGTAGAGCTGTTTAGACAGCAGTTGCCGGAGAATAGTTGGTTTTTATGTATAATTGATGTAAGGTATGTTTGACAGATTTCATTTTTGTTTATTTTATACCAAAGACGACAATTTATCAAGATACCTAATTCATGTTATATATGTCTTCCTGGACGGAAAATATTCCCTCGACTTTTTACCCATCATTTAAGGTAAGTTATGAGTTATTCAAAAAAAATAACAGTTATTAATCATCATTTCTGTCACACTAACCTTAAAATTACATCCTATAGATTTTACGTTAAAATATACAATTTGTAATTGTCTACGTTAGCATCTTTATAGCTGTTAATGACGATGCGTTAAGTTACATTCAGTTTTATTACGCAATATATTTTCTACACACAATAAAATGTCTGGCTATTTTATTCAAGTTGACATTTTTTGCCCCATATAACTGGTATTAAACAAGCAATCCTGGTAATATTTTAAAGATATACATGTATTTATATATTCAATATTTCGTATGTGTTTCAGCTTACTATATATATATATATATATATATATATATATATATATATATATATATTGTGTGTATTTAGGCAGCATCTTTTCATTCATACACGTTTCATTAAATAATATAGACAAGTGTTGTCTATTTATTTTATGTAAATTTTTTCGTAACGTCTGATAAATTTAATAACATTATCGTTGAACGAAGAAAGAAATTCACAATATTGATCCATATTTTTTATAATACAATCTAAGCTTTCGGCTTACTTAAGCCATTATCAAAGATGTCAGTTACAACATATTAAGCAATATACGGACAAGGCAGTGATATATGCGCGTGTTTATCGTTGCTTAGAAATCATCTATGCAAACATTGACAGACTATCATCAAAACTGTATATATATATATATATATATATATATATATATATATATATATATATATATATTTTTATAAAAAAAATTATAACATAAGTATGTTATAAAATCACTACAAAAATAGCCATTTTGTTTCAACACACTCTGTGTCTTATCAAGTGATGATGTTGAAAATAAAATAAACGGTTTTAAAAGTTTCAGATTAATTAACGATCCTACACTAGGGGGGGGGGAACATTGTTACAAAAGCTAGAATAGCCAATCAAAAACGAAGTATAGAAAGATTCAAAAGCTTGACAACAAAATCATGTTATAACAGCTATTCAGATCTTTAAAATACGTGTAATATTAAAAATAATTTATACTAACAAATAATTATAAAATTATATGATAAAATTTAATATTAAAATTAAAAACTGGCAATTTTAAAATCCAAATTTAATCAGTATTAAGTTTAAAAGCTACAAAGTTATTGAGAAAAGAAAAAATATATATGTTTATTCAATTCATTTCTTCATTGAAATTACGTTCGACAAGACGCTACAATATATCCGGTCATTTGACAATAGATGTATATATATATTTCTTTCTTTTCCCCTTCTTTTCCTTTTTTAATGTGTGTGAATGTGGTCTTAAACTGACGCGCAAAACAACAAAAACACAATCAGATTATAATACATGAGCACCCAGACATAATTAGATATACACACACACACACACACACACACACACACACACACACACACACACACACACACACAAAAAAAAAAAAAAAAAAAGGGGGGGGAGACATGAACATCTCTACAGCCCTTTATGAAAAAAAAAAGGAGACGTGAAACCAACACTTATACACACACAGTTAAATGTGAATACACTCTACATACACATAGACACCGATAGATACACATACATCCACAGACAATGACATAGACAATCAGATATCACAACCAATAAATATTTCAGACTTAAAGTATCATTAAATAAATGCTAACCACTTATTAAATTATAACTTAAGGGAGCAAATATACAAAGACAAAAACATATACCCTCTTCCATTGAATTTAGAATTAGCGCTAACTCTTATAATAAGGAGGTTTTCAATAAACATAGTGATTTTTATCATTCTGCACTAAAAAATAGTGGATACAAAAATACCACTATTCAATATAAAAACCCTGTTAATTGCAACCATAATAAGAAAAGAAGATCTAGAAAGATTATTTGGTTCACTCCCCCTTTCAATATAATGGTTAAAACTAAATTAGGGCGTATATTTCTAAACCGCATCAAAAAACATTTCCCCAACTCTGAAACTAACCCACTTAGTAAAATATTTAATCCTAATACCCTTAAATTAAGCTATAGTTGTGCTGATAACCTGGAGAAGATAATTAAAAAACATAACAACATAGTCTTTAACAAGTATAGGAATTCAAAAGGCTTGACTACTCAACAGGTTACTAACTGAAATACAAAATATAAGAATACAAATAACAAGTTATGTAATTGTAGAATTCCGAATAATTGTCCACTACAAAATAACTGTGGGATTACTTCTGTAGTCTATCTTAGTACTATTTCAACAATTGAAAATCCAAATATAAAGAAGTTTTACATTGGTTCTACCATGAAAACATTCAAGGAACGCTGGCGGGGGCATATTCAATCCTTTAATCATAGTGAATATAGGTACATGACTTCATTATCCAAGTATTTTTGGAATCTAAAAGATAAGAACAAAACACCTACGGTTAAATGGAGTTTGGTTAAGAAAGCTCGGACATGTAACTCCCTATATGCCCCATGTTACCTATGCCTTAATGAAAAATTTGAAATTATTAGATTTAAAAACAAGGCTGATCTCTTAAATCAAAGATATGAACTTACAGTTAATTGTAAACACCGTTATGAATTTAACTTAGTGTAGGGGTCGTATACTTTAAATGATAATGATATGTCGCTGTATTTTTAATAGATTAGTATTTTTATTGGATGATGGTCATACTTACGATATAAGTGTGTATTGTTTACCTGCATAGTGTTATTAGTGTTGGTGTATATGTGTATATATTTATTTATGTGTTACTTAGAGTATTTGCACTGAGGAATGTGTAGGTTTGAGTATAAGTGTATTTATAGGTTGTTTTTTTATATATATATGTGTGGGGGGGGTGTATATATGTGTGTGTGTATATATATATATAATGTGGGAAGTTATGGTACATTAGAAGAGAAAAGGTTAATAATTGTTGATGTATATGTGTATGTGTGTGCCTATATATGTATGTGTGTGTGTATATGTATGTATATGTGTGTGTGTGTGTATATGTATGTATATGTGTGTATGTGTGTATATGTAAATATATATATATGTATATATATAAATATATATATGTATGTATATATGTAAATATATATATGTATGTATATATATATATGTGTGTGTGTGTGTATATATATATATATATGTATGTATGTGTGTGTGTATATGTATGTGTGTGTATATATATAAATATGTATATGTGTATGTATGATGAAATCACGGCGGTATAATGGTTGGCAAGCATGGTTCGCTAGATCAAGTGCGACTAAGTAATGAGTTCGCTCCTCACTGGGTGCCCCATAATTTCGGCTTTGTTCCACGATATATTTGTATATATATGTATGTGTGTGCGTATGTGTGTATGTATGTGTCTATATATATATATATCTGTGTGTGTATATATGTAG
Source organism: Acanthosepion pharaonis (assembly GCA_903632075.3). NCBI lineage: Eukaryota > Metazoa > Mollusca > Cephalopoda > Sepiida > Sepiidae > Acanthosepion > Acanthosepion pharaonis. The sequence continues at coordinate 355,910 of CAHIKZ030004577.1, read as the reverse complement.
ATATCTGTATGTTTCTTATTTAATTGTGTATGTATATTTATATTTAAGTATATTTCTGTTTGTATGAATGTGTTTATATATTTGTATGTTAGGCTATATGTATATTGCTGTGTGTTGGTATTTGAATGTATATTTATGTATCTATATGTTAGTACGTTTATATATGTATTTGGTTGAGTGTTGTATTTTTATGTATGCATGTATATATTGGTAGTTGTTATTGTAGCTAGATATATTTATATATATGTTTATTTGTAGATATGTATGTATGTGTATATATATTTATGTATGTTTGTGTATATATATGTGTGTGAGTTGGAACCTATTATGTATGAGTTTGTGTGTATGTGTGGGTATGGAAACTTTGGTATATCATGACTGTTTTTATATATGTAAGTATGTTTGCATAAAAATCTGTGTATATATGTGTGTATTTAGGTTTATATGTATATGTGTGTGCATGTGTACTTGTTATCATCGATATGTATATGTGTGTATATGTTTATGTTTATATATTTATTTGTATGTATTTCTGTATGTATATGTATGTATGAGTGTATGTTTATGCGTGTTAATTTGTGTTTGCTGCCGCGTATATATATATATATATATATATATATATATATATATATATATATATATATATATATGTATCTGTATCTGTGGGTTTCTTTATCCTGTTTTTCTTTGGCCTAATATATAATGAAACTATTATCAACTTATATGATTAATATATATTTTATTGATATTTATGGTTTGGAATTTTCGTTTTAATATATTAAATAATATTATTTTTAATCATTTTTATCTTTGTATATTTGCTCCCTTAAGTTATAATTTAATAAGTGGTTAGCATTTATTTAATGATACTTTAAATCTGAAATATTTATTGGTTGTGATATCTGATTGTCTATGCCATTGTCTGTGGATGTATGTATGTGTATCTATCGGTGTCTATGTGTATGTAGTGTATTCACATTTAACTGTGTGTGTGTATAAGTGTTGGTTTCCACGTCTCCTTTTTTCATAAAGGGCTGTAGAGATGTTCATGTCCCGCCCCCCTCCTTTTTTTTGTATGTGTGTGTGTGTGTGTGTGTGTGTATATCTAATTATGTCTGGGTGCTTATGTATTATAATCTGATTGTGTTTTTGTTGTTTTGCGCGTCAGTTTAAGACCACATTCACACACATTAAAAAAGGAAAAGAAGGGGAAAAGAAAGAAATATATATATACATCTATTGTCAAATGACCGGATATATTGTAGCGTCTTGTCGAACGTAATTTCAATGAAGAAATGAATTGAATAAACTTATATATTTTTTCTTTTCTCAATAATTTTGTAGTTTTTAAACTTAATAGTGATTAAATTTGGATTTTAAAATTGCCAGTTTTTAATTTTAATATTAAATTTTATCATATAATTTTATAATTATTTGTTAGTATAAATTATTTTTAATATTACACGTATTTTAAAGATCTGAATAGCTGTTATAACATGATTTTGTTGTCAAGCTTTTGAATCTTTCTATACTTCGTTTTTGATTGGCTATTCTAGCTTTTGTAACAATGTTCCCCCCCCCTAGTGTAGGATCGTTAATTAATCTGAAACTTTTAAAACCGTTTATTTTATTTTCAACATCATCACTTGATAAGACACAGAGTGTGTTGAAACAAAATGGCTATTTTTGTAGTGATTTTATAACATACTTATGTTATAATTTTTTTTTATAAAAATAATTATATCTGCTCTACTTTGTATTGAGCACTCTTTTAAGAATAGTAATTGTTGGTTATTGGAATTAATTCCGTATATACCAATTATATACTTGGGTATATATATATATATATATATATATATATATATATATATATATATATATTAAGTTTGCAGAAACGATGCATAACGATATTCTTTATGGATAATTTTGTATTTTGTTTTTATATCGATATGATAATATTAACATGATGTAATGAATATGCATACATCTGGGTTTCCCCTCACAGTAATATGATTGTCTGGTGTCAGCCATAAATACAGCCTGATGTGGAAGTACAAGGCCTACGCCTATGGCCTACGCCTTTTGCCTACGCCTATTGCCTAAGCATATTGCCTAAGACTACGACAAGTACCAGTCTATTACGGTTACCTGCTAGATTGTCCTACCCGGTTACAGTAGCCAAAACCACTTAGCTACTTCGAACAAATATATCCCTTTCCAGGACATAACATTACATATGAAAATATGGTAATACGGTGATATTTCTTTACGTTAGCTGTCATCAGTCATTCAAAGTGCCTGCTAAATTGTTTATTAATTGGAATTTAAAAATAGACAACCAGTCGTCGTTGATTCGCATATAACCTAGTTGCTTGGATATTGTTTTTATACTATTCAACGGTGTTTTTAATGATGGATTATACGTCTCGTATTTGATTAATATTCGGTGACAATTTCATTATGCTAATTTCTTTGAAAGATTTACTACCAAACTCAGTGATTGTCGGCATTGCAGAATGTTAAGATAGACTGTTGTAGATGAATATATATTCTTTAGCTTAAAACTCCTTGGCACGTGGAACTAGAACAGTGAGCGAAATAAAGAGTTCAGTTCGATATTCCAAACACCTGAAGAAGACCGGAGCGTACAACGGCCGAAACGTTGTAATAAATATGCCAACAATGATGAAGATAATAGTCCGAATAATGTAAATAGTGAATATGTATATTTTAGGTTAAAACTCCTTGACACGTGGAACTAGAACAGTCTACACCAGTGAGCGAAATAAAGGGTTCAGTTCGATATTCCAAACACCTGAATAAGACCGGAGCGTATAACGGCCGAAACGTTGTAATAAATATGCCACCAATGATGAAGATAATAGTCCGAATAATGTAAATAGTGAATATACATTCTTTAGCTTAAAACTCCTTAGTTAGGACAGTCAAGAAGAAAACATCTTATCCAAAACCCTATAATAATTGCATGCATTTATTTTTGACATCAGTGAAAGTAGCTAGAATCTTTCGGATTACATTACAAATCCAAAACATTAATCCCTTAATCCCCCGAATTGCACGAATGAAGTTTTGATTTCAAAATTTGTATACAAGAGGCTCAGATCTAATATTGTGTAATGGTTTGTGAAAATAAAGCCTGATGGTTAATTAAAATAAAAGCTATATGTATAAAATCTTGTGAACAGTCATCGTTTAAAGTGATTCATTTTTGTGTAAATAAGTTCATAGATACAAATACTCCAAATTTTTATTCGAATCTGGAGTTGATTTGTGACTATTTAAGAAGTCGGGTTGCTTTAAGGACCAGAAAGGTTTTGGAATTCCCAGGAAAATATCAGTGTGTTGTTTCTGGAAATAAAAAAGGTGATAAGGAAGAAAAAGAAGAAGAAAGAAAATGTGACAAAAGAAGTAAAAAGGAAACATCTGAAAAGAAAAGAGATGATGTGTTCCAAGCATGACCCAACCTTACATTCATCAACAAGCTCCTATTTAATTTAACTCGATATTCTCATTAGAAATTAATAAAGAAATCATTGTTCCCGTATTTCTACGCCCAAAGTTCATAGCCTTATTTATGTGACGGTTGCACACCTGGCCCAGGGTCGGATCCTTTGGTTACGGCGCCAACGGTGACGTCGCTCCTCCTGGTCGCTCCTCCTGGGTCCAAGCGTGCCGCTCCAACCCCTTGGTCAGATGATCACCAGCCTCGCCTTTCCCGACTCGCTTCCAATACCTGGTCACTAAAGCAACTGTACCGATCTCCGGTCTGTCTACCCACGCTGTGTTTAGATCTTAGACAGACGGGACCAGCAGGGATTGGGGCCGATACAAGTTGAGTCCGACGGGGTGGCAAAACACAAATAAAAAGAAAATAAACTCACGAGACAAAAAGATTGCTGATGAAAAAAAATGGGTAACAACCCTTTATATCTTAATGTCCGCTACATAAAAACAAAATTGTTCTCATTTCCCGACCCGCTCTGTGGACTATGGCACAAGCTTCTATCACACAACCTAAAGATTTCGAATTGCCTACTCTTTAGAATTGTGTATGTCGGAGTGTGGTTTGGTTCGACACTGGGGCTAATTTCTATCGATCATTCGCAGTTGATTCTTCTCTCCGACTTGAGTTGTATTTCTTCTTCTTCGTCGACTTAGGCTGGAAGTTCTCTTGTCTTCGACTTGGGCTGTATTTCTTCTTCTTCGTCGACTTAGGCTGGAGGTTCTCTTGTCTTCGACTTGGGTTGTATTTCTTCTTCTTCGTCGACTTAGGCTGGAAGTTCTCTTGTCTTCGACTTGGGTTGTATTTCTTCTTCTTCGTCGACTTAGGCTGGAAGTTCTCTTGTCTTCGACTTGGGCTGGAAGGATTTCTTGTCTGAGGATTCTCCCGCCCGCAAAGGGGCGAGTGAATCGGGCCCGATGGCCGCGTTCAGGCTCTATCCCCTGCCCGCGGTCCAGCTGCAACTCCTCCAACTCCAACTGATTTCTGTCGACTGGGGTCCTGCTTTTATTGACGCCGCAACAAACTGGGGTGGGTCTGTCGGCGTCAGGGGTTTTCTCGATAATTCCAATAGCCGCATTAATTCTGTTTCCCCATTATCGCTATTGTTTTCACCCTACTTCCTCATAGTGCTTTTTGTGGGGGGGCGCATCCATCTCTCTCGGTCTCTCGTATGTCAGGTGACCGCTTTCGACTAATGAGATTCTGATCGAGCATTTCTTTCTTTTTTTTTCGCAGCCACGTGACCGTTTTTTCGGCTAATGGGATTCTGGTTGAGCATTTCTTTCTTTTCTTTTCTGCAGCCACGTGACCGTTTTCGGCTAATGAGATCCTGATTGGGCGTTTCCTGCAATCAATCGGGGCGGGCTTATATCGTTCTTGTTCTAAAAAAACAAAATCTAATTTTTTCCTTTTTTTTTCGCACGTACGAAAAATGACCATCTTGACCTTCTCTCACCTGGACTTTGTCAAACAGCCCGCCGCTAATTAGACTTGACTTCAGAAAGGATCTTTTCCGCCTTCTTGGCGCCCTCTGTGAGCCAAAAGCAATTGTCCTCTTTTTACCTCTTTTGTTTTCCTGATAGTCAAAAATCTTAATTATCTACATTGAAAATGTCTCCACTTTATTATTGTGGGGTTCTAATTTTTTAACAGGTCAGAGCCTGTATACCGTTCCACCGGTCACTCCCCTCAACCCAAAAGACACTTTTTCTCTGATTAAGATTGTTTCATTGTTCCCAAAATTTCTCTTTATCCAAATTGATAAGGTGTCTTTCCATGCAAAAAGTAGGCTAGGTGCTTTGACCGATATCTGGCTTCCATCAAGCGGCCCGTTTTGATATCATGTCTTTTTTCCCTTTCTTTCTTCTTATTATTTCTAATTCTATTCTTCCAATTGTCTTTAAAAAAATTCGGTCAACATGCTAGCTAAGATATCTTTCTGACTCGTGTTTTTGTTAATGACCGTTTTTTTTTGTATTTCTCGACCTCTCTCTTTCCCCTTCCTTCTTCTTCCCTTAGGATCGTCCAAGTACAATCTTAGTGAATTATTTTCAACTCAATTATTTTCCGTTTTAAAAAAAATCAACAACCTGTTTAGTAAACCGAATAAGAAAAAATTAAATCATATTTCTATGAATATTTCTAATAATGCAAGGTGCCACATTTACGAAGATGCAAGTTGATAAAAGCTTGGACAAATATCAATATAATTTAAATTAACCAGAGGTACCGGACTTATTTCCTTATAATACCCTATATGGACGTCGGTAATTACAAAACTCGAAACGTCTAGGCATATAAAATAATTCAGAATTATTTTTTTAAATATTGCGGACCGTTGAATTGTACTGAGATTTTCAATTTTTGTATACTAAATAAAATTTAATCTAAAAACAATATCACTTGACCGCTACAAAATAACGTAAAAATTTATAATTTTATAAATTATTATATTTAAAATAACAAATAAAAACAACTTATTATAAAAATTCATCATTATTCATCCAAAAAATATTGAAACCTCTCAAGACTATAGTTTCCATAATGTATATATGCCTAAGAACATTTTAAAAAATTTCTAATTTAATAATATTATATTTTTACTCAATTTTTAGTTTAGGGTTCTTGTTTTCATGTTTTCCCTAAAAGTTTTCTTACCTTTTAGAAGAAAAATACAGGCATTAGAGGTGAAAAAATGATGAAAAAAAAAAAAGAATTGCAAAGAGTTTCTAAAAAGGAAAACATTTAGCAATATTTCTTTGAAGGTTTTTTCAGCATTTCAAAACTTTGCTTACGTTCACTATGAAAGATCCGACATGTAAATAACTTTTGTTTTATTAACAAGAAACTTTAAATTAATGATTTCTCTCGTGAGAAAACCGATATATTTTCTTTTAAAAATATGTTTGTATAGTCAAATGAATAAATTAGAAACAGATCGGAATCTACTTTTTAATTATTAGTCTTGCGTCGTGAAAATGGCAGAGTTACCTCCATGAAAAATTACATTGATTTTTTTTTTAATATTCTGACCCGCCTTGTAATGCGTTATATTTCATGATGTACACCGGTCAGAAAATGGCGCCCCTGCCTTCAACGAAGAAACAAAATTTGAGGAAAATTAGAAAATTTAAAGTAAAGGAAATATTCTGTAAAGACTTTTGAAAAAAGAAACCATTTTGTAAAATTTCGACAAAAATAGAACACTTCAACATTTTAATCTAATGCCGATTTTCAATGAGGTTTTAGAAACAAGAAACTTTCGAAATAATATTTTCTCTCTTGAGAAAAACGATATATTTTTCTTTTAAAAATATGTTTGTATAGTCATATGACTAAATTAGAATCATATAAGATTTTATTTATTCCTCTCAAGACTATAGATTCCATAATATATTTCATGCCTAAAAACAATTTTAATTTTTTTTATAATAATGTCTTAATTTTATTGTATTTTTAGTCTATGTTTCTTGTTTTCTTGTGTTCCTTAAAAGTCTCTATATTCTTACTTTTAAATGTTTTTCTAAAAAGGAAAACTTTTAAAATATTTCGTTGACTGTTTTCTTTGCTTACGTTCACTAGGGACAATCCTACATGTAAACAATTTTTGTTTTACTAACAAGAAACTTTCCAAATAATATTTTCCCTCTAAGAGAAAAACGATATATTTTCTTTTAAAATATGTTTGTATAGTCAAATGAATAAATTAGAAATAAGTAAGATTTTAATATTTTAATTATAGAACAAAAAGAATCAAGGTTTTCCCTTATTTCTAATACTGTCAGTGAATTTTTTAGCAGTGTGGAAAGCAGCGTGTTGAGCTGGGTGATAGATGAACCTATTTACTACGATCGATAATCTAAGATTAAGTGTAAAGATATAGCCCTTGTTAAGATTATGTATATATAGAGGATGCATGTCGAAAGAGTGAGCGAAAATTAACAACAAAAATAAATAAAACAAATAAAAAAATGAAAATAAAAATAAAAATAAAATCAAAAATTGAAATATCAAACTAGTTTTCACGCAATAAAGCCACAAAATGCAAGGTATTTAATGAGTGTCAGAGAATATGAGACAAAAATACTATTAAGGAGAGAGAACAATAAAAGAACAGGAATTTAAAAGATCGAAGGTAATGATTGACATTGAATTTAAATTTTTGAAGATCCAAATTGACTGGGAAATAAGAAGAGAGTTCCACAAGCGAGAACTGCAAGAGTTGAAACTTTTAGCGTTGGACTATATTTATTCGAATATTTCATATCCATCATGTATTTCACATGCACACACACATATATATATATTTCTGTGTGTGTATGTATGTGCGTGTATATATATATATATATATGGGTGGTGGGATAGTGTGTATGTACGTATGTGTGTGTATGCGTGTATAGGTACAAATAAGTTTACGAATTCCTCGTAGTAAGACAGTATATGCATGGAGGGGGAATATACGCACGCATATATACACGCATGCTGACAGAAACGCACCAAAATGGAAACAGATCCAAGAGCACATAGGGGTCAGTAAAACATTAAAAGATAAAATGCCGATAACTAATTTATCATCTCGCTGGACCAACCTTAATTGTTTTATAACCCTTCGCGCAGAACTCTTCATTGCCATTTCAAGAGGGAAATTCAGATTACCAACACACAAACAGAAAATGTCTCATATCGAGAATATTTAACATTGAACATGAGGAAAAATTAATTATTTTTAATAATATGCGGAAATCTCCACTTTTACCTGAAGACGGTCGCGAGAGACAGAAACACGTGTCGTAAAATTATGTAAAACAAAGCATAATATTTTTTTCTAAATAAATCCATTTACAACCAAAAACGTTTGCGGCACCTCTCTTTTCTTTTTAAGATACATACTTTTCTCTCGTTGGAACCACTACAACATATTTCTTTTATATATATATATATATATATATATATATATATATATATATATATTATATTGGAACCTTTATCTAATTTTATTCCAAAACCAACACTAACGTTTATATTTTAGAATTACTCTGAATGAGGAGCCACTACTTTCAGAAAGTGTGAAAATGAAAAAGTAAAATGAAATTGGCAATTAACACTTCTTGATCAAACTTGGATGCACCCGAACAAAGATTATCTATCTTATGAAAAGTACACTCTTTTATCATGTAACCTTCTTGATCGTGTGATAACGTGATGATTTGAACGGATAATCTCTAGACATTACAGCCACCTTGAGTTTTTTTAAGTACGACAGAAAAAGGAAAATCGTCAGTGACCTCTTTTCGCCCACACATATAAAAATCCATTTTTGGAAGTCATGGGTACTTGCCAAAGTCGAGGCCCGAAAATAAAGACCGCCACCAAGTCAGTACCTTTTCAGAATTTAAGCAGAATAAAAGTCCAGCTAAAATTACTGTGATCTGCTATAAATTTCGTTGGGAGGAATTGATAGAAATTTATTAAGATTTCTGAGGTGAAAAGATTCAGTAAAGTGTTGATTCAAAGAAATCAAATTCCGGAGTGATAAAAGTCAGATACAATGAAACAAAGAAAGATACATTATCCTGAGAGCCAAGGAAAAGAAAGATTCAACTTATTCTTCACGAAACCCATGGACAAGACAAAAAAAAAAAAAGAAAAGAAATCCATTTCACAGATAAACATTTGCCCAGCAAGGAGAAAAGAAAATAGAGAAAAGATAAAAAGAAATATAAAAGAAAAGAGAAACATAAACACAAAAACGAAGAGAAAATGAAAAAGAAAGACCTTTTCAAATAACAGATAAGTCTTTTGTTACTACTACCTGTTTTATTTGTGCTCATTTCGCATTTTTATCATTTGTAATTTCATGCAAGTTTGGCACAAGGCCGTTTGTCAAAATAATATTTACCTTTCTAAAAAGATAATTTTCTCCCGTAATATTTATTTTTATCTCATTGTTTTGTCTTACTCCGTCTTTCATCTTTTAATATAACTAAACATATACCCCATTTGTATATTTTAGTCATAAAATGGTTATTTGTTATCCATATATTTGTCTTCTGTTGTCTGCCACCTACCGTACTTGCTCACTGATTCCATTTAGCTTGGCAGTGTTTGATCAATCAGGGAAAGACTATAGGGAAAAGAATTGGTAATTTTATATTATACGTTACTGTGCCTCCCACTATTACCATAACAGTAAAAGAGGGGGGTATTTAATAATAATAATTATATATATATATATATATATATATATATGTATGCTAAACAACGTCAAATCTGAAGAAAGGGAAATCCGAGTCGTTACTCACGTTCGATGCTCTCGCGGTCTTCAGCGAGAGCTTGGAACTTGACTAGCTACAGCTACATAGCTGTTATATTTTTTATATATATATATATATATATAGCTTTAAATAAAGTGGACGTCATATCTAAGGCATCTATCGACACTATTAACACGACAGTCAAACTCGCCAGAAACATGTACCACAACCTCAAGTACAATTCATAGGACAGATCTCCAAGGATCGGAGACTAGCCACGGCCAACCCACTTCAGTGCCAAGTAGAATTCGCTCTCTGTAATCTCCTCCTCATGGCTAGCTGTTTCAGTCGGCTCAAGCCGAGGAAAGTCAACTAAATACCTGGGAAACTCTTCGTCATGGATACCATGATCTTTGGCAAACCGGATCTCGCATTAGTGACATCTAAAAAAATTTCAACGTCATTTTTTAAATTTAAAGATTTTCGTTTTTTTTTGTTTTTTTTTGTTTTTTTTTTCCTAATACTTTTTATTTAACTACGATTTGAAATATTCTCCTTTTTAATTTTTATTTTACTATATTCTTTTTAAGAACAGTTAAATGTATTTCATATTAATTTTATTTTACTATAGGTGTTTTTTTTTTTTTTTATTTGGATTCTTTTTAGTGCGTGTAGTATTATTTAAAAGAAATTTAGGTTAGAATTCATTCAATTTAACTACAATTTTAACTACAATTTCAGAATTACAACTTTAAAATTTTAAAATATTTTCATTTTTTAGTTTTAATAGACTATATTACTTTATAACAGAAGGAAAATTACTCATAGTAAGTAAAATTATTTTTCCATATCAAAGTATATGTAAATTACAATTTTTTTTTTTTTTTTTTTTTTTAAATTTTTAATATGAAATGCCATAAGATGTAAGCTTTTGAATGACCCATGTCCTTAGTACTTTCATGAGAAACATTATAATACTAGGTTTATATATAAAATAAAAGTTTACTAAATCAGTGAAATTAAGTAACCATTTTTGCCGTCATAGTCATAAATTAAAAAAAAAAAATGTAACCTCATATATATACTTAAACTTGATGTTAAAATAATCCTACATAATATAATGGATTCTAATACATTTAACTGTTCTTAAAAAGAATATAGTAAAATAAAAATTACCAAATTGTAGCTAATAACTGATACAATGATACTGACATAAGGAAAATCTAGACATCCCTTGTTCAATTTAAGTAGAATATTCTGTAACCATGGAAACGTGATTTTTAGCTGTGTCTTTAAAACCCGGTAATTTTTAAAAGTTACTCCAAAATTCGCTTGAAGATGAAATGGAACTAATGCTTTTAATTTAATTGCAAAATTAAATTCGGGGTTTTTAGCTTCTATTTTTGAAACATGGTTGGAACTGTGTAGCGAAAAAAACATATTTTAAATCAATTAATTTATAATATTAATGCTCTGTAAATTTACATTGAGCACTATTTTGTAAAAATAAAAATATCTATAAGAACACCGGATTTTATATCTTACTGTTCTTTCTTTATATATATATATATATATATATATATATATATATAATCATACAGAGAGAAAGTAAGTTATTGATTCGTGTTTGCCGTTGTGATTCAATTATCATGTCCACCCTTCCTAAATAAATGAACGGCATTAAATAATTTTGAAAAAAATAACTATAAGAACATCTTAACATTCCTAATTTCCATAGATACATCACTTACAACTCCCACGCTGTTACTTTCTGTCGAACTCACTGCCTCGGCAGAGAGGAATTCGGACAAGGCTTTGCCGCAGGGCAAAGTTTCGTCCGGGGAGGTTGACAGTTCCTTAACCCGTTTAGGCGGGTTCAAAGGGAATATTTTTGGCTGAGCCTACGGGCTCGGAGTACCCACAATAAACCGACCTTGTGCCACATACACCCTCATGATGGTGGTGGTGGTGGGGCTGTTAAATATTAACTCCCACGCTGTTACATAATTACGAATTTTATTACCACTTTCATGAACGAAAATAATTTTATCTATTAGTATAAGTTGTTCTTTTACGTGTTCTTACAGGACGTGTACGATAATGGGTCTCCACATTTTCCTATCCTTTGTAGTAATTAACTAGGTGTCTCTTATAATTTTCCCTCCTATTGTATGTTTTGTTATCTATTTACACATACTCTCTGTAGGTTATTCGCAATTTTATTGAATGTCTCCTGTGGGTGTCAAGTTCTCCAAGCGCTATATCAGTTAACTCTTACTAATTTTAAGTATAAAATGAGTTAGCTTAGCTTAATATAACATTTTTCTAACTAATTCTAAAGCAATAACAATTAATTTATACAAATGGCAATGATAGTAAGATAAAATTTAATAATTATCACAAGGAAAACAGTAGAATCTTCGGAAATTGTCACAAAATATTACACTCAGTACATTAGCTGTAAACCATAATGAATCTTACCATAATGAATCTTACCATAATTTCGGTTTAAAACGCAACTTTAATTAAAAGAGAACACAAAAGAAGCACTGTCTACCATTGTGCAGATGCGAATAAATTCAAGCAGTTATGTTCGATCTTAACAGATATCATTTTCATATAGATTTATCTTTAATGTAATCTCGTTTGACATGTATCGTCATGCCAGATAAGCCTGTATACAAACGCATGAATAATTAAGTCTGTAAAATTTCCATTCTGAAATTGATTCTCAATATTTTACTTGCAGTAATGTGAACTGATCAATGCTTTCAAGCAATCTCGCGATAGTTTTTAGTGTCTCCTTTCAACGGCAAGTAGCAGAAGAGACCCTCATCATAATATTCTGTATTTTTATTTAATTGGACTATCTAGTGTTCGATTTTACTGTTTTTAAAATATTTTACTTTTTCATTTTATGCCACTTACGAAGATTTATCCAGATGCCTAATTCAAGTTCTGTGTGCCTTCTTGGACGAAATTTCTTTCTCCATCATCTAAGGTAAGTTATGAAATATTCAAAATAATAACGGTTATTAATCATCATTTCTGTCACACTCGCCTTAAAATGACTTATTATAGAATTTACGTTACAATATACAATTTATTTATTAAAGACATTTTTATGTTTAACGTTCTTTTTTATAGATACAAGTATTTAAGTAAATGCTCTGTTTATAATAAACAGTATTAAATAACATTTACCGGCCTGAATGTCCGAGAAATTTTCATAGAAAATATTCGTCCTTTGACAGGATTCGAACCTGCATCCTATACGGAACCGTCATTTACGCTGACGTGCCTTACCGATCGGCCACAAAAGTAATGGAGCGTTCGGTAGGCAAGGTCGAATTTACTTAATAAATAAATTGTCGGACTTTGTCCATTTCTTAATATAATATACAATTTGTAATTACCTATGTTATTGTCGTTATAACTGTTAATTGCATTGGGTGATGTTACGTTCAGTTTTACACAAGTTATTTTCTTTTCCCTAAAAGAACCTACACAGAACATACTAGGATTTATTGTTCAACACGACATTTTTGCACCATGTGACTGGTACTAAACAAACGATCGAGCTAATATTTTCAAGATATACATTTATTTATATAATCAATATTTCTTACAAGTTTTAGCTAACGATATGTATATATAGAAAATAATTAAAACAAGTTCTAAGGTAGTCAGGTTTCGTTCATACAAAATGTAACCGTACATTTTATAAATGAATTCAAAAGAATAAACGCAGAAACGAATAATACCGATATTTTATATGGATCAATTAATATTTATTTTGGTACATATCTATATAATAATATTAACATATAAATTATATGGTAATACATCAACATTTTCATACGGTAATCGTCGACAGTCACCCGAATAACTTGCTAATACTTTTACTACTAGCAATTTAATACAAATTAGAGCAGTCATCATTGCTTTGTATGGATTTTCTTTGCTTGTTAATTTTTTTATATACTTTGTATCTATGCTTTTAATGATGGATTATAAGTCTCTTATTGGATTAATATTTGTGGACTATTCCATTATGGTATTGTCTTTGAAACATTTACTGCTTAATGAGAGTTGACATTGCAGAATATGAAGAAAGATTTAGATTAATATATATTCTTTAGCTTAAAGCTTCGTATGTGGGACTTATATCAATCAGAAAACGCCTTGTCCAATTTCACAAATTTATTTAGACATAATTAAAATGATCTAGAATTTTTTGGCCTACATTACGAATCTAAATCCTTGATCCCCTAACCCACCGAATGGCATGAATAAAGTTTATATTTCAAAATCCGTAAACAAGAGTCTGATGTAAAAGTTTTGTGAAAAATAAAGCTTGGCGGTTGATTAAAAATTACACATAAAAAAATCTTGTGAACAGGTGTAGTTTAAAGAGTTCCATTTTTGTGCTTTTAAATAATGTGGAAATTAGATTATGATAACGAAAATTTCATATTTTGACTCGAATTTGGAGCCGAATTTTGACTATTTAAGTAGCTGTAATGGTTGAAGGAGCAGAAGTGTTTGGACATTAACAGGTAGATATCAATGGAGCGTTCCTGGGAAGAAAGAAAAACGACGACAGGAGATTAATAGGAAAAGAAAAGAAAATTCTTATAATTTGCTGTATGGACGTCTGTATTTACAAGTGTCGATATTTTTATATACATGAAATAATTATAAATTTTAAAAAAATACTGTGAACCATTGAATTGAGATTTTTTATTTGTGATTACTAAATAGAATTTTAATCTAAAAAGAATAGGACTTGACATCTACACATTAATGTATATTTTAACAAAATACTTAAAGGAAATATTCTGCAAAAATTTTCGAAAAAAGAAACCATTTTGTAAAATTTCGACAAAAAACATTTCAGCATTTTAATCTAAGTTTCTGCATTCTTACTTTTAAAAGAAAATATAAAAATGAGAGGTGAACAAATGATGCAAAAAAAAAAAAAATTGCAAAGTTTTCCTAAAAAGGAAACCTTTTTGTAATACAGTGTAACCCGGATATAAGAGTTGTCGGGACTGGAGAAGAAGCCTCTTATATCCGGGTTTCTCTTATATCCGGGTTTGGTCTATTTTGTTTACATTAACACAGGCTCTGATTTGGGACCAGAGACAATCTCTCTTATATCCGGGTTTCTCTTATATCCGGGTTACACTGTATTTCGTTGAAGGCTTCTTCAGCATTTCAAAACTTTGCCTCCGTTCACTAGGGAAGATCCTATCTGTAAAGAAGTTTTGTTTTACTAACAAGAAACGTTCAAAATAATATTTTCCCTCTAGAGAAAAACGATATATTCTCTTTTAAAAATATGTTTATATAGCCAAATGAATGAATTAGATTTAATTTTTTAATTATTGCTCTTTCATCATGAAAATGACAGTTACCTTCATAAAAAATTACATCGATTTTTTTTAATACAGTGTAACCCGGATTTAAGAGAGTTGTCGGGACCGGAGACGAAGTCTCTTATATCCGAGTTTCTCTTATATCCGGGTTTGGTCTATTTTATATACATTAACACAGGCTCTAATTTGGGACCAGAGAAAATCGCTCTTATATCCGGGTTTCTCTTATATCCGGGTTTCTCTTATATCCGGTTCTCTTATATCCGGGTTACACTGTATTATGACCCGCCTTGTAATGCTTTGTATTTCATGAGGTGAACCGGTCAGAAAATGCTGCCCTTGCCTTCAACCAAGAAACAAACTTTGAGGAAAATTAGAAAATTTAAAGTTAAATTAATTTTATTTGAAACAAATATAACTTAATTGTAGCTTAAAATGTTATACACAAGCATTTCTTAAGGACGGTGTCTTTTTTTTCTGTCGTGTTTCTCGCTGTACTGACAGGCGAACGTAAGCGGAAAAACACTTAAAATAATGGCCTTTTAATGATAAGGTCGTGTATAAACATCTATAATTTATACACACAAAAAATTTTGAAAATTATTTAAAAAAATTTGTGCTTGATCATTTGTATGAAGCTTTTCAATTTTCGATTAGTAAATATAGTCATCACTTAATAACAATATAAACTAACGCGATCAAAGTTTTGAAGAATTTTTAAAAGATTTTTAAAACTTTAATTTTTTATTAAAATAAAAAGTTAAAACAATTCATGTAAAAATTCATTATTCATCGAAAAAGACTTTTAGGACTCTAATGTGATTAATATGTTATTTATAAAAGCAATTAAATGATTATCTCCTTAAATAATCTAATAGTTTTATTGCATTTTTATTTTAATATTTGGAGTAGATTCTTTTCAGGGAAATAGTAATTGAAAGAAAAATTGGTTTCCATTCTCCAAGGTTTCCTGCTTTTAACTAATAAAAATTCTTTGCGATCAGAATGTAATTTCTCGAAATTTAATGAAATTAAATAAGTGTGGAGTAACGGCAGTTAAAAAAATATTTTCATCAAGGTTTTCTAAAAATAAAAATATAAAAATATAATTTGATTCATGGATAAATATGTCGTAAAAGTTTCATTACAATGCGATAATTATTTCATTTTTGCAAGAATTTTCAAATCAATGTGTTATATTACCGAAAAAAGACTTTTGACACACTACTGACTAAAAAGAAAAAAAAAAGGATTTTTAACTGAACGTTGTAGAAAGTATTAAAAAATTATAAAGTAATGAAGAGAATTCTTAGGTCTTTTAGCTTATTAATAATAAAATAAAGATTTTGAGGGTTAAATTTGTAAACCTATTTAACACGAGTAAGATAGCGTTGAAAATACTTGAGTAACTAATTAGGACAGATAGCTTGGAAAGATGACACTCACAGGATATATTGATGGTAAGTGGGACAAAGGAAATATTACATAGCACAAACATCTATCTTTCTTTATTCATTCATTTATTCCAGTGTAATGACCTTAGTACATTCTTTCTCTCAATCAGAGTTTGTTTCTTTCTATAATTTTCTATCTAAAATCGGATTTGTAATGCGAATTTTCGATACAGAAGATTTTTATCTACTTCAGTGCAAAATATAAATAAAGTAAGGGGTCGGTAGAAGAAAAAAAGTGAATGGATGAAGAAAGAAAGAGAATATGTAGTAAAAGTGAAAAAAACATCAAGGGAATAGAAACCTGTAAATGTAAGTGAGACAGAAAAAAAAAAGAAATAAATAAAAAGAGAGCGAGAGAGAGAGACAGACAGGTAGGTAAAGAAAGACATGTTTGTATATAAAAACTTTACTTAGGCATTAATATGGCCCAACGCTAGATGAGAAGGAAAAGAATGGCATAAATATTGTATTATGTCGATCTACAAAATAGATAAATATTACTTGCCTAGAAACGTCACATTCCAAATCCTTTTTTATTTAACTGTACCCAAAGACTGACTTCAAGCCAAGAATGGAGGAGGTACATTATAGTACGCAACCACACTCAACTCAAACTAATATCTATCTATCTATCTATCTATCTATCTATCAGGCCGATAGAAGAAATAAAATACTGTTTAAAATAGAACGTCTATTCAAATACGAGTAACACTGAAATGAACGTTTCAAGTAATAGAAATATGTAGGATCAATAAATCAAATATCCATTAATTCTTTAGGAATATATATATATATATATATATATATATATATATATATATATATATATATATATATATATATATATATGTATGTTGTAAAAAAACGTAATCCGTAATCCCCCAAGGAGGATGAAATCCTGATAGCTCAATGTAAATCCAGAGCTAATATTTAAAAAGAAAAACAGACCACTTCAAAGTGCTATCTGATGATCCGGCGTCCTTTAAAAGGGCTCTGGTGAAATAAATTATTATAATGGTACCTTAAAGTGATCTGTTTTTCTTTTAAATATATGGTCAGCCATCCTTTTTTTTTATGCATGTTCTGTTAAGTATGAAGAACAAGGAATTTTCTCTAAGTTATTTTTGTTCTAATTTTTCTTTTGTTATTAAGTTGTTTTTTTTTTTTTTTTTTTAGAATTCAGTGTGTTGAGAAATTGTCCATCGTGCAAAAGAAATGTGGTTCTACAGCGATGAGGTTTTCGAGAAAAAGGAAACTTATAATTATCATCAAGAAGAGGCAGCTGATATTACTAGGGTACATAATGAGGAAGGAGGGATTAGAAAATCTGATACTCACAGGACAGATAGACGGAAAGAGGGAAAGATGGAAGCAGCGCGTAACATATCTGATGAGCTTGACTAAATGGTTGGTAGAACAGGGTTTGGGAGAAATAATAAAGAAACAAAATTTATTAATAGCTACAAGGTAGAGAAACATGTGGAGGGCTATGATCGTCTACGCCCTGAAGTGATAAGTTACATTAAAGAAGAAGAAAGGGTGGGAGGTAAATTTTGTTGTACTGTGGATTTTTTTTATATAGATTTGTTTTATTTTCGATACTGTGCAGCGCGAAAGGCCTTGTTGTAGTAGTAAATTTAATTTTGATTTGTTTCCGAATACCGGTAAAATATTTTACCCTCCTCATAAAAAAAGCACATTGATTTGGAAATTCTTGGACAAATTAAGTAATCGTAGGAATTTAATGTATCTTTCAAAACTTATTCACAAATGAATGGATTTATTTTAGAAACATTTATTTTTTAGAAAGTCTTGGTAAAATTATTTTTTTGCATCTGCTACCCCCACCCACTAAATTAATTTTAGGAATTTTTTTTTTATATTTTAATGCTTATATTAGTTATAAGTAGACGTCCTTGGCGAATTTAAATAAGCAAATTTTATTTTTCATACAAGACACCCAGTTACCGAAAAAAAACTGAACTGAAACGTATAATAAACCATTTAATAAAGCTAAGACTGTATTTAATTACAAAAGTTTTTCATTGCTTTTTAGCGATGAGTGCAACTGAGGGAACGCAATATTAGGTAAGCCAAGTCAGAGAGAACAGTCACTAATTTTGTAAGTTGTAACTTACGCAGGTCCTGATCATTACGGCCTTATTCCGATCTATCTATCTATCTATCTATCTATCTATCTATCTATCTAAGTGTGCTGATATCAATCTTTCTTTATATATTCCAGACTATTGACCATCTCGCTCTCTTTCTCTCTATCTATCAGAGTCTGTTTTATCATTGTCTGTCTATCTCAATATGCTCATCATATTTTATAAAGTTTGTTTTCAGTAATATCATGTAGTTATCATAACAAGTTATGTCTTTTTAATATAATGTCTATAAATAATGAATGTTATCTATATGATGTATTGTTTCTATATTCTAAATATGGATATGCAGATTAACTCTTTGCTATTTATTAATCAAATATATGTAATTAATTTATTTATATTGTAACATATACGTACACAACCGATTTTCCCGTATAGATGCTTCCATAACGGTGGACGATTTAAAATTTGGTCTAAGTGATCATGTTATAATAATATAAGGAATAGACATTTCGGATAATAATCTGCTATAGTCCATAGATCTAAAACTAACAATTCCAGTGTTCGGAGCTTAAAAATATTTGACAAGAATCTGCCGTACGCGAAAGGATTCTAAATGATACAGCACAAAATTTCAATTCCTAGTTCAACTTACATAGGAAAGATTTCGCTTAACTTGTAACATTTATTGGAAAGAAACAGCTTGCATCCGCAGAGGAAACGTGTTTAGCGAGTCCACAAGATTGAGTCTCACATTCTCTACTGCTATGAAGTGGAATGATTATATTGAAACCAATTGCTAAGTCGACTCCTCGAAAAGTTGGTTCATTCTTCCGTGCTAGACAATTTTTTCTCGATTATATCTTACAAAATGTCTACCATTCGTAGTGAGTAACCAAATATGAACTCTTAAAGAAAATGGCAGAAAATAACACACACGGAAACAAGAACAACATTTTAAATATCTGGGAAATGTTTTAACAGGGGATAGGGATTGTGACACCGAAATCCGAACACGCTTCGTACTAGCGAAAAATACATACCAAAAGCTTAGAAAAGTGTTTAGAAATAGTAAAACTATGTCAGAATAAAAGAAAACAGTGCTAAAGTGTTATGAGTTATCTGTCGACAAATATGACAGTGAATGCTAGACAGTCTCCCCTCGGCTGATTAAACAATTGGATGAAACAGAAATCTGGTTCTTCTGAACAAACTGAAAATTCCATGGAATTTGAGAAGTGCGAGGAAAAAACTATTCAATTAGAACTTATCGTTACATCAAGCTAGTTCAGCAACAAAAGGGTGAAGCCCATTTGACATATAGTACTAATAAATTCTCGTCGTCTCGGTTACAAGGAAATTTAATTTCCGAGCTAAGTTCGACTTGCATGGCCAAGATATTAGCATGACACTAAACATTCCAGACAGGGAACGAATTTAGCGAATCCACAAACATGAAGTAGAACAATTATATTGAGACCAATTGCGAAGCCGGCTGCGCGAAAAAGTTGGTTCACTGTGCCGTGCGAGACAATTTTTCTCGACAGAATCTATCTTACAAATTTATGTGTCTACCATTCGTCGTGAGTAATGTGACACCATTTAGGGCTGCTAGAAGGAGAAAAGAAAGGAAACAATGAAAAAAAATGAAAGGCGAGAGTTAAATTTAGATGATAGAAGAAAGCCATCACGAAAGGGACATTAAGCGGTGTTATTTTGACAAGGAAAAATGGTGAAAATTTTTATTGCCATTGTCGAGAATTCTAAATAGATAAAAATTAACTGTCTCATGGTGGCGAACTTATATTATCGTGAATAGATAACGACAGGATGTGAAAGCGTCTAACGGGCCAACCGCTTGGTGACGGCGAAAAGCTAATTGACGAATTCCAGATTGGCTAGCTGGCCTCAGAGACAGAATTCTAAATAGATAAACATTTAACTGTGTCACAGGAATGCCATTTGGGGCTTCCACAGAATTATAAAGAGATAAAGATTTAATAGGTCATCCGTTGACCGAGAAATAAGAATGTCTGTTGACCACACATGAGTTGCGAAAACAAAGAAAAACCAAACCATAGTTTAAGTCTTTGTCGATGGGAAGATATCGTTTGGACAAGGCATCTGGGTTGTGTTGGAATTTGACTATGACAGCGAAACTATTGTATCAGAAATTGGCGAAAATTTCGTTGACGACTTCCATATGAATTCGGCTGTGAATTGGCGAAATTGTTTTATCGTATCAGTGGTTGGCGCCGGAGAGTGAGTGTGTCTGGTTGACCACCCACTTGTTAATTGGCGAAAATCTCATTGATAGGTACCAGGTGACATTGAGGATAAGAGCTGCGATTAAGGGACCACACTACGAAAGAAAAGAGAAAGAAAGAAGGAAAAAGGAAAAGAAAAGATATATTTTTTTTTTTCGAGCAAGATTTTTTTTGAAAACAAGGCTAGTCTGGTCACACCCACACTGCTGGCCGCCCATTGGCTAAATGTTAACGAGAGCCAGGCGGAGGTGATCATGTGATGCAGGGGCGAGGCCTGCGACCATCCATTGAAGTGATAGGTATGAGATGTCACTGCGAGAGAGAGGGAAAACCGTTGACGCCCTTTGAGGGTAGGGTGAGTTACCCATATGAGAACAGAAGAAGGTGGGAGTAGGAGAAGACTTCCAAAAATGGAAACGAGTGGAAAATTCCTGACCGAAAACAAAAGAAGTGGACTGTAGATTTAGAATTATCAAGGAACCTCAAACCCCGACGAGCCCACCCCGGTTTGGGTCGGCGTCTATATAAGCAAAGTCGCAGCGAGCGAAAATCAGTTTCGAGTTTCCAGTTTTCCAAAGTTTCCAGTTCCAGTGAGTTCGAGTTTAAGTTGAGAGCTCTGAAGACCCACCACGCATTAGCTGACTAAGATTCACGCAATTCCGAACTCATCTTCAATCCAAGAAAAATTTATTTTTGAAGAACGACTTAGACTCATACCACCAAAACAAGTTTTACGAATATCGCCTGAAGACACACCAAGATCCAGTTTCTTAAAGAACAGACAACTTAAGATGTTAAGACTCGCCTAACAAAAACAACGTGTCACGAATCCATATAGCGGTTTGGGAGAAAGACGTAGTCCTATATTCAGCAACCAGATATAAAATATTGTTATCCTTTTTGACACATTTGAACTTTTCGAGTTATTATTTTATTTTCTTTTACACATACTTGTGCGATATCACCCTTATTCGAACTCAGCTTGCAGTATGGCCCAGCGACTGATTGATTTTGTCTGCCTAGATCAATTCACAACGTGGGTAGGTTAGACTAGAAATCAAAGCAGTTACTTCGGTAACCAGATGTTGGAGGCGAGCTGAGAACGACAAGGCTGATACCGAATCTAACCAGATTCCCATCCGAATCACCAAAAGGTTAGAACGTCACATTTGGTGCCGCGACCAATACCAAGCCAGTTGGTCGTCACAAGACAGGATAGCACGACTAACGCAGACAGGCGGACATCACTTTTGGAGCGGCGACACCAGCGGGGAACGTCACAGTAAGCAATGAGGAAATCTTAATGAAAATGGCAGCAAAAAGAACTCATGCTGAAACAAGAACAACATTTTAAATATCTGGGAAGTCTTTTAACAGCGGATATGGGAAAAGTGACAACGAAATCCAAACATTCTTCCGACTAGCAAAAGAGGCATACCAAAAGCTTAGAAAAATGTCGAGAAACAGTAAAGTTTCGTCAGACAAAAAAGAAAAAAAGAAAAAGAAAAGAGTGCTAGATTACGATGTGATATCTGTTAACTCATATGTCAATGAATGCTGGAGACACTCTCCCCATGATTAAAAAATTGGATAAAAAAGAAATATGATTCTAGAGAATATACTACGAATTCCTTGGAAGTTGTGAAGTGCGATGAAAAAATATTCAATTAGAATTTATGGTTAAATCGAGCTAGTTCAATAACCAAAGTGGGAATCAAGTTCCCATATCGTATGAATAAACTCTCGCGGTCTTGGTAACAAGGAGAAAAGCTCATTAGCACAATTCCTATGGAAATATTCATAGAGAATATATAAGAAATTTACGCCAGGGAGTAAGCAATGAGGACGCCTTAAAGACTTAAAGAATTACATAGAGGAATGGTGCGGGTGTTTTTCTTTCATGATTGTTCTGAATAGTACCCCCCCAATAGTTGTTTAGAAAATGGTTGCCGGAAAATTGTTGGTTTTAATGTATAATTTATGTAAGATATGTTATAAAGAATACTAATTGTTATGCATTTTGTTTCAGAATGCCTCGTTTCAGGAAGATTGGCATAACGGTAGTACTGATGGTCATCGCATATATTTACATGTGCAGTTATTTCAGCCAAATTACTGAGGGCGAAACATTTAGAACAGATGAACTTTTACGACCGCATAAAAAAGCGTACACCATCGACAGTCCCACTTGCAAAATACCAAACCTGGAACCGTTTGACGTTTCCGTGTCAAAGTATTTCCATGTACCACCGCCAAAAATATGTTCTGGAAGGCAAAAACTTACTTACCAAAGAGGCAATATTCTAATGTTAAACTTAACGGACGCAAAGAACTTCTGTGAAGGTAATTTTACCAATTGTGAATACAGAACCGTGATTCGTAATGGTGACAATAATATTAAGTATTCATTAGCGATTAATTTTACGACGAACATACTTGTTAAAGAAGAATTTATCCGGGTGAAATGTTTCTGTAGAGATAAGAAAAATGTCTACACGAATTTTCATGCCTTCGTGCATCTAATAAATATGCCTGGGACTCTAAACAAAATCAGAGACAATTCAAAGAAAAACATTTCAAAACAACAAGAGAAAGAACTCGAATTATTTGATAAAACGCAGCTTAACGTTATGCTGATTGGTCTAGATTCAATGTCTCGTCTCAACTCCTACAGACAGTTATCGGACACGCGTAACTTTCTCTTGGATAAACTCGGAGCTATAGAATTAAAAGGTTACAATAAAGTAGGCGACAACACATTCGTGAATATAATACCTTTGTTATATGGCAAATATGTCAAAGAGACACCTTGGACACCAGGCGTAAGAGATCCGTTTGATAATTATGATCTAATGTGGTCAAAATATCACCGCCAAGGTTACAGAACCTTTTATGCTGAGGACTGCCCCGGACTTTCTGCTTTTAATGGAATAAAACCAGGATTTTCTAAACCTCCAACCGATCATTATTTTCGTCCTATGGCACTTGCAATGGAAAGGGAGAATGTTTGGTCGTCTGGTCACCATTGCATGAAGGATCGTCTAGAGATACAAGTTATCACACAATATATTTTTGATTTTGTCAACATTTCCAAATCGGAATCTCATTTTGTATTTTCTTTCTTGTCACGGATTTCCCATGACGATGTTAACTTAGTTGGAACGGTGGATTACGCTCTCAAAGATTTCTTCCGTAAGTTACACAATGAACAATTGCTCAATGATACTCTCTTGTTTTTTTTCTCTGATCATGGAATACGTTTTGGAGAATTCCGGAAAACTTTTCAGGGTAAATTGGAGGAAAGACTTCCAATGATGTACATTGTGCTTCCGAAATGGTTTCCGGAAAGATTTCCAAGACTTTGGCAGAACATAAAAACTAACAGCCATCGACTGACCACGCCTTTTGATATTCACGAGACGATGTTGTCTGCTTTGAACTTGAAGGAATTTGAGAGAAACCTCTGGAAAATTAATTTAAACCGTCGCGGCATCAGCCTTTTTGCCCAGGTACCGGAAAACCGCACTTGCCAATCAGCAACAATCCTACCCCATTGGTGTACCTGCCAAGAAAGAAAAAAAGTTCCCGTTAACGATAATACCGTGGTGAAAGTTGCAGGTTTGATTGTTCGGCATATTAACCATCTTCTAAACGCGGATAAAGGCAAGTGTTCGCCTCTAAAGCTGGACAAAATACAAGAGGCATTTGTGATCACGTCAAATGAGAAACTGCTGAAGTATGTTAGCTGTAAAGACCAGGATGTGGATACGAGAGGTGTGAATTATGGCAAGGCTACACAACTAGAAAGCTATGATTACCAGCTGACACTCAGGACCACACCAAGTCTAGCAATCTTTGAAGCGACAGTCAAATATAAGATACAAAATAACACCATTGAACTTTTAGGTGATATAAGTAGAACTAATATGTACGGTACTCAGTCAAAGTGTACGTCAAATCTAAATCTTAAAAAGTATTGTTACTGTAAATGACTCGCACACAAGATACACACACACACACACACACACACACACACACACACACACACACACACACACACACACATGTATGTGTATATATATATATATATATATATATATATATATATAGTGCTATTCGATAAAATTGACTCACCTGATTTCATTTACTTAAAATTTTCGCCTATTGTTTTTGGGGTCAAACTGATTTTTAATCTTACTAATATAAAGACCCCTTCCCGACCACCTAGTAAAAAAGTTTACTCACCCTAAGATATTCAATTGATAATTATAATTTTGGATATAAATGAGATTTAGGGAAAAACTTTGTGCAAAAAAGTCACTCACTTATTTTCTGCAACTAGTAATCAATAGAAACATAACCGAATAGCTTTAAATAAAGAATAATAGAGGTATAATTTATTTATAATAGGTAATATAGTTTATTAATATTTAATAATCTATGGGCCCTTCTTTATTTTGAATAACTTTTTCAACCCATTTTGGCATTGATTTGATTAGGTTCTGGCAAATCTCATCTCCAAGAGTTGAATTCAATTCGGATATGAAATTCACAATCAAATCCTCTTTGTTGCTCAACTGCTTTCTCGAGAGCCTGTACTTTATAATGCTCCATAAGTTTTCTATGGGGTTGAGGTCAGGAGATTGGGGCGGCCATGTCATAACACTCACCTGCTTCTCATCAAATATTCCTTCATCAATTTTGATTTCTGATAGGGAACATTATCCTGCATAAAAATGAGCTTGGTGGGGTCGATTTGCACCCTTTCAGCAGAAGGGAGCAGACAAGACTAATAATATAGAGAGAGGTCTGTAATTATTTTAAAATGTAGAATTTATCCATTGTTTTTATGGAATATTTGGCAAAACAATCGTTTCTATGTAAGGGATCAGACCGGAAATTGGTAGAATTGGAAAATGACATTAAATGTTATATGCTTTTTAATATGTTGCTGATATATTTGTAATAAAGTTTGTTGAGTGTTGGTTGGTTGAATACAGATCGCGTACTTGAGTGTTTTTAAAAATTACCATCACAACAGGTTGCGGATTTTATCGCAGTTACAATACGTTTGTCTTTGTAATTTACCCCTGAAGATGATTTAAGAAAAAGATCGAAAGTATTTAGAAAACTATACAGGAAAGGATCGGTATAAAAGTAAGTATACACAACATGTCGATATTCCTCAATGTTTGAATAAAGATATGTTGCCCATACATCCCATGACCTGCTCTCCGACAAGCAATATCTTTTCTGCTTTGCCCGTTATACAGTTGATGTGATTACGGCCATAACTGAAATTGTTTGCCAAGCTCTTCATAATAACGGAGAAGCTCGTGCCGTGAATCTAGATATCTCCAAAGCGTTTGTTAGGGTTTGGCATGCCAGCCTTCTTCGCAATCTTCAGGGATATGGAATTTCAGGTCGATTGTTTGACTTAATACAATCAAATTCCTGTCAAACCGTGTATTGAAGGTCGTTCTCAACGGGTTCTCCTCCAGATCCTATCCCACGAACGCAGGTGTTCCCCAAGGCTCCATCCTAGGCCCTACTCTGTTCCTTCATTAACGATCTTCCTGACGTCATAGGTTCCCAAGTAGGCATCTACGCATTTATTTACTATTTAATCCTGCCTGAAAAATAAATCTAGTGTCGCTGGCAAAACTAACCTGGCCGTTTGTGTCGAAAAGGACCTCGAATCGTTTGTGGATTGGGTCAGGAATTGGATGGTTAACTTTAATGCCTCAAAAACAAAACTGCTCTCTATTACTCACCACAGAGAACCATCCCTGAACCCCATTAGAATGTCTGACGCTCAACTCCATGAGAGCACCTCTTTGCGACTGCTCGGTCTCAAATTGACTGCTGACCTGAGATGGAACAAATACATTGAGTCAATAGCTTCGTCCACCACAAGAAAAGTTGGCTCCCTGTGTCGCGCCAGGAAATTTTTCTCGCCGGAGTCGATCCTTCAAATCTACAAATCAACCATTCGCCCTTGCATGGAATATTGCTGCCATATGGGGCCCCTTCTGTTTATCTCAAGATTCTTCATAAGATCCAGAGACGGATATGCAATGTAATTCAGCCTGATCTGGCATCTCGTCTGCAGTTGCACTCTCATAGATGTGCCGTAGCTTCCCTCTATCTTTTTTACAAATACTTTCATGGTAACTGCTCCGAGGAGCTGATTTCGCTGTTTCCCAGACTTCATGAATTTAAGCGTTCTACTAGGCTGGCATCTCACTCACACCCTTTCGCTGTCGAAACTGCTAAATGTAGCCGTCTCTTCTACTCCAATAGCTTCATGTCTCGCACTTCTCGACTGTGGAACTCCTTCCCCATTTCCTGTTTCCCTGATAGCTATAATCTCCAACTATTCAAATGTAATGTCAATCGACGTCTCCAGATGCCTTGATCTATTCCTTATCCTTTTCTTCATCCTTTTCTCTATCACTTCTCTTTGCTCTCGCTCCAACTCTCTGTAACCCTCTGCGTGTTCGTGACTTCCCGCCTTGCTTGGGGTCAAACGCTTAATATATATATATATATATATATATTGTGTATTTTATATATATTAAAATAAAGAGAAAGAAATAGAACTGTAAGGTTTATAATCCGGTGTTCTTATTAATTATTTTTATTTAAAGACAAAAAAAAACAGTGCTCAATACAATTCTACAGAGCATAAACCTTATAAATTTACTTAAAAACTAAAAATTCCCGAAGCTATTCATATTAAAAAATTGAAAGGAATCCTTAATAAAGTTAATTACGAATACTGCAAAAATGTTTTAAAATAAGTACCATTGATATTTTAAAATGCCAAAGTGTGTAAAAATAGTTTTTACCACTTATTTCGTAAAAAATCTCCACAAGCATACTTAGTTACCTCCCCTGAAGCGATGTCAAGCGATGACGCACTGATTCAGTGTTCTTCACTCCAACGGTAAGAAGTTTAATTTTCACATGGAAACAAAAATTATTTCTTCGAAAATAATGAACACTACAATATTTGTCTTTCAATAAACAACACCCTGATGGTGACTTTCTGCTATGTCGAAAGTATTCGGAATAAATAATATGTATCAACACGACGATTTTCTCGACACAAAAACGCTTGTCCGTGATTATGAAAGAATTCAATTGAAAATAAGTAGACAAAACTTGTCGAAATTACTCAATGAAACAAGTGTCAATGAAAACATGCTGTAAAAATATAAGCATTTTAAACTTCACGATCCAGCAGCGTACGAGAATATCAACTCCTCGAATTTTAAATGTAGCCTTGTGAGAAGGTAAACTGAAATAGCCAACGGCAACTAAATACGCGATCAAGAGCAGCAAACAAGACATACACAACAAAATAAAACGTGCAACTATTACTGATCAACTGGTAGAAATTACAGCCAGACTCGCAAAAATTACCAATATATGAGAAACTCAACATCGCCTAAAAATAAATTTAAAAAAATGAACGCACTATACAAAGAAATGTTCTCTCTCCCTAACAAAACGGATAAATTTATTAATATTTCTAAACACGAACTGACTAAGCATGAAAAAGAATTGCTTTGGGACCCAGCTGCTATATCTACAGTAAGTATAATCGTCCGATTAAAAAAAATGAAATTCAGACGTTATGTGAAAGCATTGAAAACCTCTAGAACGAACAACTGATGACAGCATCACGAGGATTTTGTGACTTATTAAAGTCTCAGGCAGTTAAGGATGGACACGACAGAAGTAGAAACTTTTCATAAATTTTCACAAAACTACAAGTTACCGCTAAGTAACTACGTAATAATCTGGAGATACATTATTTACATTATTCGGATTATTGTCCTCATCTTTGTCGCCATATTTATCACAACGTTATCGCCGTTGTACGCTCCGGCCTTCTTCGGGTGGTTGGAATGTCGAACTGAACCCTTTATTTCGCTCACTGGAGTAGACTGTTCTAGTTCCACGTGCCATGTTTGATGGATGTCAGTTATCAGTTATCTCTTGTTAATTTCCCTCTGAAAGTGACAGAAACCAAAGAGTGTGAGTTCAATACCCGGTAAAGGCAGTGGAGAACTTTGTGATAAATATGGCGGCAAAGATGAGGACAATAGTCCGAATAATGTAAATAATGTACATAATACCTCATCTCAGAAATATAGACACAATCTGGAGATAATCGTAAAAAAAAAGCTGACAAAACAAACATCATTGTTGTCTTAAAAAAATCGGACTAGAACACAAAACTCGGAAAAACACTCAATGACCATAACAAATTAAAAAAAAAAATTAAATCTGATATTTCCTGGAAAGGGATATATTTGTTCGCAGTAGCAAAGTGTTTTTGGCTACTGTAACCGAGTAGGACAATCTAGCAGGTAGCCGTAATGGACTGGTCCTCGTCGTAGTGGTAGGCAATATGCTTAGGCAATAGGTGTAGGCAATAGGCATAGATTATTCAGTGTACAAAAGTACAAATATGGCACAAGGCCAAAAAGGGGAAAGGGAGAAAAGGATGGTCATCTTCTGTCTCAATGACCGTAACAAATTTTAAAACATTAAATCCAACCAACCAAAAAAAAAAAAAAAATAAATAAATAAAAAAATAACAAACGTTTCAGTGCGAATAATGCCGAACAGGACAGTTTAAAATTTCCTAAAATCGTCGGTGATTATAGGTCCTGTTACATATATTGCATTATAAAAACACACAAACATGACTACCCTTTACATCCTATTATATCGCAAATTCCCACTCCTGTGTATCAAATTAAAAAAAAAAACAAAAAACATCAACCATCTTATCACACCATACTTTCCCAGTGAATATTGCATAAAAACAACTCTTGAAGTAATTCAAATTCTAAAAGTGAAAACCCTAACAATGAAACCACGTGCCCCGTGGAAGATCCCAGCACCAACACCAGCAACTATATATGTAGGCAAGGGCTTAAAATTTCTGATTTTTGGTTTAAAAGATTTAAATATATATGCATGTGCGTGTGTCTGTGTGTGTGTGAACATACAAAACGTACTGCAAACCATTTTTTTTAATACGTTAGGATGTGTTTGGAATTTTTGTTAATGTATATGGAGTTGTTGTTCGCTTTGCTGTATGGCTTGTATGTTCTATAGTTTAGGTTGCAGGTTATATCAAGGATATTTACTACGTTTTGGTTGCATTTTATATCGATTGTAAATCCTAGTATTTTGAATGTTTTTTTTTTTATATTATTTCTTTTCTTATTTTGTCTGTATTCATGCCGTTTGACTTTCTTAGAATTCATAGATCAGCGTCTTTCTATAGACCTATATTTTTTGCCAATTATATTTGCTATTTTTTTAATTATGTATATGACTATATACTTTCATGATGTATTTTGATATCAGCACGCATACTTCTGCGCCGTAATAGCCATGATATTATTATTATTATTATCATTATTATTTCCTTCGATTTCTGGTGTGTACTCATTACTTTCCGGATCCCGCCCAGAGACCTAAGGTTAGAAATGGCATCGTCTGTTTTTATTTTATTTGTTTTCAATGAATATTGTTATCCTGTTAGAATTTGATGGAATTCTTTGCTTTATAAGATATATGGGTATTTTTTGAATACGTAAGGGTGTGGTTGGAATTTTTGTTAATGTAGATGGCGTTGTTGTTTGCTTTGCTGTATAGTTTGTATGTTCACACACACACACACACACACACACACACATATATATATATCTGTCTATATTTCTGAGATGAGATATTATGTACATTATTTACATTATTTGGACTAATGTCCTCATCTCTGTTGCCTTAATTAATACAACGTTTCGGCCGTTGTACACTCCGGCCTTCTTCAGGTGGTTGGGATATATATATATATATATATATATATATATATATGCAATTATGACATTCCCGGACCCCAAAAATCTTTTAATTCAAAAATCTGAAATTTTAAGCCCTTGCCCACATATAAAACAAATTTTATTAAGTGAATATGATGTCGGTTATAAAAAATGTGAAATTAAAAAATAAACTCACTGTTACCATTTCGACCCGCGCACCCATTCTCCATAACAATTTTGTTACATATTTGATTTGCCTTTTTACTTTATACATTTACAATACACTTGCATTGATGTCCCTTTCCCTTCTTTCCTTCACTTCCTTTTCCACTTTTCCTTTCCAATTTCCTGGCTTTCAATCATCATTCACGTGTTACTTTTTTTTGAAAGATGAATATGAAGAGTTCTTTGTATTTAAAAAAAAAAAAAAAATAAATAAAGCCTTAAAGTGACCATTTTAAAAGTATCGCCCGACGAGGCCGCTAGGTCACAACCGTGGTCGCGTATTTTAATTGATCTCATGATTTTTAAAGTTAATGTTATTTTTATTTATTTTATTTCACACGTGTATTGAGCACTTTTCACTACTACTGATCCCTGTTCTGATTCAACTCTGAGCATTAACTTATATATGTATATATATATATATATATATATATATATATATATATATATATATATATAAAGAAATAGTCTTAAGGTGTGCTATATTTGTGGAATAGAGTGCTCAATATCAGAGATAGAGCGTGTGTAAATATAAAAGTGGCCTGACGATTGCATATAACATGAAACAGACTAAGTGTTGACTTCTATGTTCACTTATATATATATATATATATATATATATATATATATATATATATATATAAATGTGTGTGTATTAATTATATTTATTTTTTAATACATAAGAATTCTCATGTTTCAAAAACAAGAGCCAAAAACTTCAGTATAATTGTTAAAATTAAATTGAATTAAAGTATCAAGCTCTGTTTCATCGTCAAACGAAAGAATTCAATTTAATTTTAACAATTATACTGAAGTTTCTGGCTCTTATGTAGCGAAGGAATCATATTTTTAAAAAATAAATATAATTATGATTTATGCTCTACTTTTGTATTGAGCACTGTTTTTAAAAAATAAAAACAGAAATAATAAAGAACCTCGGATTATATACCTAACGTGTTCTTTCCTATTTTTCTATATATTTACACACACACACACACACGCACACACACACACACACATACATATATAATTTTATGTAAACAAATAAATTATCAATAATCTTGTATTTTTTATAAAAAAAAATTACTCCAGGTAATAATATCAGTACTTTTTATAATTAATCAATAAGTAAAATATTATTTACTTTCCCAATTTGCAGAGGTTTTCACTTAATCTCAACTTCAAAAGTGGTAATCCTTATTATTATTATCATTATTTCTATTTTTTTTAATTTCACAGCAGTGATACGTTATCCTTCGAATAAATTCTAAATTTTATTAACCGAATGTTAACTTTTTCTTTTTCCATTAAATATTTTTGTCAGTTAAATTCGTTAACGATATTAGTAATAGTATTAATAACAATAATATTTTAAGTAATTAGAAACTAATCTGATTAACAAGAGCATTAGCAACAACAGTAAAAAAAAATCAGTTTTTTTTCTTATAATTATAAATATATAACGTATTATAATCAATATATAATGTAAAGGGTGTCTCAAAATAATGTATACACTCTTTGAATCGTTATAACTTATTCAATTTATGTATTTTGATTTTTAAATAAGATTAATACAAGAGAAATAATATACATTTAAAGAATTTGAGAGTAAAATATACAAAAAACATAGAAAATTAACTTTAATAAGATAAAAGGAACTTGGGCCAATGGCAGAATGTTTATATAATGGTGAGTTCACATCAAGTGCTCAAACTGGTTGCCGTTCTGTTCAATACACTTTTCATATCTTGAAAAACTACAAACGTCCATTATCATTTTCTCTAGTATTTGAGCACATTCCACTTCAATTGCTACTGTCATTTCAGCAACTGTTTCGGATTTTCTGCTGTAAACCTAGTTTTTTATAAACCACAACAAAAAGAAATCCAAGTGTGTCAGATCTGGTGATCTAGGTGGGTATTCAACAGTCCCTCTTCTTCCAATCCATATGTTTTGCATATTTTCATCCACATAAAAAAGATGTATTATTGACTATTAATATTTAAAGAGTGAATACATTATTTTGGGACACCCTGTATTAGTTAAATTATAAATATGCAAATTATTATTTATAAAGTAATTTTTTGGTTATTAATTGTAGATAAGCTGACAGAACTTCCATATCTATTGAACATGATTAGAGCTTGTTTCCTTTTCAGGATATGGTTTACCGACTTTCTTTTATTTTTCTACCAGGGCCACAGTGATTTAACTGTGTTAACTATTTAGTAATATGACTAACTAGTACCAATGAATTTCCATTGTGATGGTACCGGCTTGGCAGTTTGCTTCTGCTTTCGATTGGTCGTTAGAAGCCCGAATATTTTAGTATCACTTGCATTAACAGTCGCATAACGCCGGGGTATGGGTAGATGTCACTTCATGTATTTCCGGTGAGCAACCCTGAGGTCACACTAAGCTCTGTTCTCAGCCATGATCTGATTGGTTTGTATTACCACTGATGACAGATTGTGATAATAACGGTGGTCTTTTCTCCCACTCCTCAAAACTAATTCGATGGAAAACAACGAAAAGAAATACAAGTAAACCTGTAAACAAAAAACTTCCCTACACAACTCAACATTTTTTTCACTAATATTCGTATTTCAGTTCCAAATTTTGCATCGTAGAATCTTTCCTCTTCGAACGGTCGCTAGATATCTTTGCCCTCTGTGAAATTAACTTAAATTTTTTCATTGCTACAAATGAATTCTTGGTTTCTGGCTATCTTCCCCTTTGCCGAAAATATTCCAGCATTCATATGCATGGCTTTGGTGTTTACATCCGCGATTTTCTTGCGAGTGTCAAGGAATTGTCTCTAGATGTCTCAGACTACTCCTTCATGTGCTTCCGTCTTTCGTTAGTAAATTCTGTTAGGCATCACTTTTCCTTTTTCGCCCTTCTTCTTCCCAAGAGTACAGTATATTAGACATAGTTGTTGACAGTATAGAAAAGGCACTTTCCCTTCACCCATCTGTGAATATCTGTGTCTTTGGTGACTTTAATGCTCACCATAAAATTTGGCATAAACATTCTGATATTGCCAGTGTTCGGACATTAAAGTTTTTCATTGCTCAATCCATTACTTAAATCATGGACTTCTCCACTCGTTTCCTAACCAACTAATATGCTTCTCTACATGATTTATGTCTTATCTCCTCACCTCGTTGTTGTGTGCTTTGCCAAACTGCCCTGTTAATTCTGACCACTCTCTGGTAGCTACTGATATTTTGTTCAGATCCTTTATTAAACAGGAACACCCTATCCGCAAGATATCTTTCCGGTACTAGCATGCTGATTGAGACACACTCCGTGATTTTCTTCCTGAAGCCTTTTGGACTGGCATCCTAAAGTCCCAATTAAAAATTATGCCACTGAAGTTTCTTCTTGGGTCAATGACGACATGGACGCTTTGTTATCTTCACAGAAATGTCAGATGCAAACTCTCTCTATTATTAATATATACGCTGACGACACAACAATTTACACCTGCTCGATAGTAAGGCTTATCAGATTGACAAGATCAAAATGGCAGCCGATATCCATAAAAAATAAAAATAAATAAATATACTCATCTTCGTAGTTAACTCGGGCAAAAGACGGATTGTTAATTTTAACGAATCCAAAGCTAAACTTCTCTCTATTAATAATCTGAGAGACTCCTCCCTGTCTGCCATCATCATGGCTGATGCTATCCTCCAGGAATGTAACTCGATGCGTCTTCGCGGGCTCACGTTCTATGCTGATAAGAAGTGTAAAGACTATATTGAATCCATTGCTAGATCAACTGCTAAGGAATTCGATTCACTGTGTCGTGCTAGACATTTTTTCTCTCTAGAAACTTTCTTACATATCTATAAGTCTATCATTCGTTCATGCTTACAATGTTGCCTCTCTGTCATTTCTATAAATACTTTGATGGTAATTTTTCGAATGAGCATTTCGCTACGGTGTGACACTGTAAGAATGCTGATAATTTGAAGAGCAAAAGACTTAAATTAAATCGAAAGTGAACACAAAGACAAAGAAGGTAGCAGATTGATTGAAGGACATACTGAAAAGAAAAGAAAAATAGAAAAAAAAATATACTTTTATTTTTCTCATTTCGTGAATAAGCATCTCGCTAGAAAATGAACTGAAATCCATTTGGGCAAAGTTAAATCGTCCAGCACTAATTTGACGTAACGTCTCCTTACTTTGTTTTGCTACCTAATACCAACGGACAGTGTGTGGGGAAGGGCGCTAGTCTTGGCTAGATACCACCCCGCACAGCAGATAAAGATTTTACGATGACATTAGAAGTAACACTGGTTTTGCATCAGACACCCACGGATCGGGTAGAGCAACTATTCCCTGAATGGTGGTAGCGTCACAAGCTGATATAAGCAAGTGAGAGGAAAATGAATATGCCCACTGTAAAGTACTGCTGTGAAGTGCGAACAAGAGAAGATAGAACAAGATGGTGGATCGACGTGCTGCTACCGCCACTCCCGTGGATGGAGATCCCCATATTTGGACATACAAGAGACACGCCATCTCCTAACCCAGATAACAAATGAATGGAGATCACTTTCAAGTGCGGCTGCCATGTTTATTTTGTCGGATTGATTATTTTATTATTCATTGTTGATTGTTATTGTTAGATTTACTTGTGTCTATGTATGCATTTGTAGTTTATTTTCTACACACACACACACACACACATATATGTTGTGTATTTAGGTAGCAATCCCTATTTTATATATATTTAAAAAAAGACGAATGATAATGTATTCATTTTATTTAATTTTTCTTGTGTTTGTACAAGTACTTTTCTTTTTTTGGACACAAAGTGTGTAAAAACTGTCCCAAAGATCTGCATATCGAGCGTTTTCGGCTAATTTTTAGCCATTATTGCTGGAGATTTTTTTCATAAATAAACATGTGTTTTTTTTTCTAAAGGTTTAGAAACGATTTATATCCCGAATACGGTCAGCACATTGTGGCCGTGTTTATAATTAATGTTACTGAATGTTTACTTTTTATCATAGGGGCCTCTATTATTTTTAATCATTTATTATATGTGGCTGAGGCTATTATACTAATATATATATATATATATATATATATATATATATATATATATATATATATAAAAAAAGAAAGAACAGTAAGATATATAATCCGGTGTTCTTATAGATATCTTTATTTTTACAAAATAGTGCTCAATGTAAATTTACAGAGCATTAATATTATAAATTGATTTATTTAAAATATGTTTTTTTTCGCTACACAGTTGTAACCATGATTCAAAAGTGGAAGCTAAAAGCTACGAATTTAATTTTGTAATTAAATTAAAGACATTAGTTCCATTTCATCCTCAAGCGAATTTTGGAGTAACTTTTAAAATTACTGGGTTTTAAAGACACAGCTAAAATCATAATTCCCGTTTCCAAGGTTACAGATAAATCTACTTCAACTGGACAAGGGGTAACTGGGTGTTCATTATGTCTGTATTATTGTATCCATTATTAGTTACGTTTTGGTAAGGGGTAGGGATGTATTTTTCAATGAAATCTGACATCCGTTGAATGCATGTCGTCTGGATTTTTTTTTAAATTTATTGTTAACGACAAAAATTCTTACGGCATTTTTTTCTATTTGTATATTTAAAGATTTTTGCGGGAGTTTAGGTTAGAATACGTTTCATTTAACTACGATTTGAAATATTTTAATTTTTATTATACTATATTTTTTAAGAACAATTAAATGTATTAGAATCCCTTATAGTATGTAGAATTATTTTTACATCAAATATAAGTATGTATATTAGGTTACAAATTTTTTTTTTTTGTATTTAAATATTATTTAAGTAAAATTTATGACAATGACGGTAAAAATAGTTACTTAATTTCACTGATTTAGTAAACTTTTATTTTTTAAATAAACCTAGTAATATATTGTTTCTCATGTAAGTACAAAGGACATGGGTCATTCAATAGCTTACATCTTCTGGTATTTCATATTAATTTTATTTTACTGTAGGTGTTTTATTGGATTCTTTTAAGTGCGTGTAGTACTAAGTAAAAGAAGTTTAGGTTAGAATTCATTTTATTTAACTACAATTTTAATTATAACTTTAAAATATTTTCATTGTTAGTTTTAATAGACTATATTACTTTATAATAGAAGGAAATGTATTAGAATTACTTAAAAAATATAAAATTATTTTTCCATATCAAGTATATGTATATTACGATTTTTAAACTTTTATATTTAATTTCTCTGATTTAGTAAACTTTATTTATTTATTTATTTATTTTTTTTTATATATATAAACTTAGTAATATATAGTTTCATCTGTATGCACAAATGACATGGGTCATTCAATGGCCTACATCATCTAGCTTTTCGTTATAATTTCATTTTTCAGTAGGTGTTTTATTGGATTCATTTAAGTGCCGGTAGTACTTTTTGTGAGGTGTTTAGGTTAGAATACATTTTATTTAACTACAATTTTAAAAGATGTTTAGGTTAGAATTCGTTTTAATTACAATTTTAAATACAACTTTAAAATATTTTCACTGTTATTTTAATAGACTTTTATTCTTTTTTTTTCATAAAGAAAAACCAAGTAAATGTAATAGAATTACTTACAGTATATAAAATTATTTTTCCATGTTAAATATAAGTATGTATTTTACCTGATCGCACCTTTTTAAATTTATTTTTATTTTTAAATTTTTAAATATTATTTAAGGAAAATTTTTGACAATGACGGCATAAAATAGCTATTTCATTTCTCTGATTCAGTAAATTTTTATTTTTTATAAACTTAGTAATATATAGTTTCTCATGTATGCACAAAAGAACATGGGTCGTTTAATGACCTACATATTCTAGCTTTTCTTATTAACTTCCATTTTACTGTAGGTGTTTTATTTGATTCTTTTAGATGCCAGGAGTATTTTGAGAGGCATGTTTGATCTTTATATTTATTTATCCTAAATGAACTTTGATGTTGGTTGAATCTTTTTTTTGAACTCATGGCTAGTGCAACCTATATATATTTTTATGTTTTCAGGACTTTCAATCGAAGAGATAATGCATTGGTATACTAATGATTCAGTGCGACATTTATTTTGTAGAGGGCAATTATGAGGGTTTTTACACTTACATAGTTTTTGTTTATTTTCATCAGTTTTTATCTTTATTTTTCCATTGTCTAAATTTTTTTGGTTTTGGTATGAGTGTTTATTTAAGATATTAGCATTATGGTTCATAATAATTTTTTATAAGTTTTCTGTACAGCTGTAACTCAATTTTAGTGTGGTTTTATTGAAAATAGTACTTACTTTCACTAGGAAAATGCTTGACTATTAATGCGAGGCATTTTTGTCCTAATTTGTTCTTTACCTTTTGGTTGTATGGGGGAGTATACCAAATAATTTTTCTACATATGATTTTTCTATGCTTTCCATTTTCATTTTTTATATAAGTTAGTTTTGGGTTTTTGTAGCCACTCTCTTTTAGAGCCTTATTATAGGAATTGATATGCTCATCGAAAATATTGTGATTTGCTGAATTTGTACTAATTCGTTTACTGATAGATAACGGTATATGTTTAATTATAGATGGGGGTGATTTGATTTAGGATGTATATATAAAGGATTGGTGTTGAGTTTTTTATAAGGTGTGTATGTATTTTTATTTAGATCTAATGTTATATCAAGGAAGTTCACTTTTTTAATTTAGTGCTAACCGTAATTTTTAAGCCCATGCTTTTAAATTCTTTATATAAAACCTTTCTAATTCTATCTATTTTGAAGTTAGTTGAGTTTCTAATAACCATAAGACCATCGTCTCTGTACAAACCAACGTCATTTATATTAATATCATAGTGCGCTGTAAGGTTATATAATATAAAAAGACCAATGAGATCAGAAGACTCAGCTGAGACTAGTGATCCCATTGTGATGTCAAAGTGGTCATAAGAATTCTTAATCCATTGCTCACCTTTATGTATAAGTACCGGTTTTTTCGCATACAGAATAATGTTCTTTTCTTCATCTGTAATATCCGTATAGTGGGTGGCAAAGTCCAACGCATTGATAAATAGTTCTTTAGATATTGATTGGTAATAATTATCGATATCAAACTGCATTAGTGTACAATTGTTTCTTTTCCTTTCATGTTAGTAAACCAGTTTATCACTTCCTTAGTATTAATCCAAAGTTTGAGGCTTATTTTTTCTCCCCTACCAAAACGTAACTAATAACGGATACAACAATACAGACATAATGAACACCCAGACACCCCTTGTCCAGTTGAAGTAGATTTATCTGTAACCTTGGAAACGGGAATTATGATTTTAGCTGTGTCTTTAAAACCCAGTAATTTTAAAAGTTACTCCATAATTCGCTTGAGGATGAAATGGATCTAATGTCTTTAATTTAATTACAAAATTAAATTCTTAGCTTTTAGCTTCCATTTTTGAAACATGGTTAGAACTGTGTAGCGAAAAAAACATATTTTAAATAAATCAATTTATAATATATATATATATATATATAAAATGCAATATACATAATATATATACATAAGTGTACATTGATATCCACACCTTTGGGGGAAATGCAAATAGGAAATATTCTTTTATCGTTTTCCAACCCCATTATCATCATACCTTATATATATATATATATATATATATATATATATATATATATATATATATATATATATGTGTGTGTGTGTGTTTTTACCTTATATTTATATGCTTTACATATATGAAAATAATGGCCTTATACAAATGCGTCCAATGACTTATGTTTATAATTTCAGAGGAAATAACAAAATCGACTGCTGTGGAATTGAACCAATCAAATCGCAGCGAAAAATTCGAGACCCTTTCAAAGAATACCTTCAATTTCAGAAATGGTATCTGTTTAATGAGCATTCTTTACTGGCATATAAATATGAACCGCAATTTAAAAAAATAAAATATAAAAATAAATTCAGTTTCCTTTCTTTTTCTCGTAGCTAGAATTCTTGCTCAAAACAGTATTCGGTTGAGTCATAAATAATTTCCTTTCATGTTTATCACCATTATTTTTTATATTCCCCATTATTTGTAATGACTTGTTTCTACTCTTCGATAACTATTCAGTAATATTCCGCAGGTTAAAAGGTTAAAAATTAGCGACAAACGTGTGAATCTGGTTTTAATTAGAGAAGGTTTTGCAAAGATCAAAGAAGTAATAATCGATTAATACTGCTGAATATGGCGAGTGCGATCAAACAGTTTTGTTAATCTTACTGAATGTGGTCTCGTCTTGTCCTGGATAAGAAGAAATCTTTTGCTAATCCACTGTGTACGGTGCCATAACCGTGAACAAAAAAAAAAGACTAACCTATGTTAATCTCCATCACATTTTTTCTTACCAGTCATATATGCGTAGTGGCGATGATGTTACATTCGTCAATGCAATTGGTTTTCCCAAACTGAAATTTGAGGAAATGCATAATTCATATCCAAAGTTAGTGGCTGTGACAAAGTATCTAAATGTTGATGCTTGAAAAATTGCATAATTCATATTCAACTTAGGTTCATACTGAAAGCGTTAGAAGTAGACTTTGAAAGGATGTGTAAAATAAAACCCAGGTGTTGTACTGAATGACATAATACATATTGAGGAATAGGTTGTCCTTAGATCAAACCAGTTTAACAAGTGAATTTAAATAATGAATACATATATTGGGAAATATTTACTTGGATAGAATTTCCGTAACCATTGTATTTCAGTAAACATCACTTTTCGATAAGGTAAACAGAAAAAGGACTTCCACTTTTCCTGTCAATTGATAACTCTAACTTGTATGATTATATGATGGAGGATAACGCAAAAGTGAAAACTGCTTCTTTTTGGAGCATGTGATTAGGTAAGCCTACTGGTTTGAATTACTGTGTCCCTTTTGAAAATCCTTGTATATTCTGATGCACATTGAGAATCTAGCCGGATTGAGTTTGGTTTGTTTAACAGCATATCAACTCCTTATGGGTCATTTAATACCGAAAGATAATTTGGGGGGGAGCTTTAGTGAATATTTTCCATAAAAAAGTAATATCGCCCAAATGTCCGCCAAATCTGAAAGAAAAAGAAAATAAATCATTAAACGTTTAAACTTAATTCACATTAAAAACGACCCAAGTTATTGGAACACCCTTTATATATAATGAGTTCTGATTGCTGCAAACGTTAATTTACACACACACACACACACACATATATATATATACATATATATTGGAGATATTCTTTGAAACGGTCGCGAATGTTTCGCTAATGGCTAAAAATTAGCCGAAAACGCTCGAATATGCAGAAATTTTGGAAAGTTTTACAAACTTTGTGTCGCAAAAAAAAACACTTGTACAAACACAAGAAAAAAAATTAAATGAAAAGCTTAATCGGAATACATTATCAGTCGTCTTTTTTAAACATATATAAAAGAAGGATTTCTACCTAAATACACAATATATATATATATATATATATATATATATATATATATATTTTTTTTTTTTTCAGAGGGATAAAGGGTTAACTGACATTCATTAAACATGGCACGTGGAACTAGAACAGTCTACCCCAGTGAGCGAAATAAAAGTCCGGAGCGTACAGCGGCCGGAACGTTGTAATAAATATGGCGACAAAGATGGGGACAATAGTCCGAATAATATAAATATATTGCTGTTATTTTTTTTTCTATGGGAATGGTTACTGCTGTTAATGTTTTCAATATGAAAATTTATTACTGGTATTTTTACTATAAGGATATAGTTTGAGGATTAATTTTTTGACCATAGATGAGGCCATAATAGGTGATAAAATCTCGGATCAGGTTGGACCTGAGAAAACAGCAATACGTTCCACGCTCTTCATATCTTCCTTATCTGAGATCTTCTTGTCGGATGTAGCTTATTGTCATTGCCAGGACAGGCCAGTTTCCGTGGATGAAAGTCTGTTTCTGAGGTTATGGTCAGTAGCTATGAAGAAGCATCTAGAATTCAGCCAAAAAAGATTGTGCTGCAAAT
Organism: Acanthosepion pharaonis; assembly: GCA_903632075.3. Lineage (NCBI taxonomy): Eukaryota > Metazoa > Mollusca > Cephalopoda > Sepiida > Sepiidae > Acanthosepion > Acanthosepion pharaonis. Next base: position 313,776 of record CAHIKZ030004577.1, on the reverse strand, counting down.
CGCTTTGGTTGCTTCGTGATAATGTCAGAAATCGCCTAACAACAAATCTGTAATACCAGCGAGTTCAGTCTTTGTTGCCACGGAAATAGAACTTAAGTTTAATTTGGTTTAAAAATGACAATTGGAAAAACAAATTCAAAGATCTTGCCAATGCGTTTTGTCTTCCGACTTTTTCAAGGAAAGCAACGAAAGCGAAATATTTTGCGCTATTTTTACATCAAATCCAAACTTTAAAAAAGAGACGCTTCTGCGGAAGCCTCTTTCTGGATATTGGTAACTTCATTTTTACTAATAACTTTTTTTACTTTCATGTCGACGATATAGTTAAATTTCCCAGAAGAAATTCTAAAAATAAATAGAAATTGATTTAAATTTGAAAATTGGAAAAAATTCAAAGATCTTACCGACGCGTTTCGTCTTCCGACTTTTTCAAGGCAAGTAACGAAAGCAAAATATTTTGTAGCCATTGTTATATCAAATCCAAAATTTAAAAAAAATAAAGAGACGCTCCTGCACAAGCCTCTTTCTGGATATTGGTAACTTCATTTTTACTAATAATTTTTTTTTATCTTCATGTGGACTATATAGTTAAATTTCCCAGAAGTAATTCTGAAAATAAAGACAAATTGATTTAAATATGACAATTGGAAAAATTATTAGTTCTTGTCGACGCGTTTCGTCTTCCCACGTTTGCAAGGTAAGCGACGAAAGCGAAATGATTCGTGGCCATTTTTACATCAAATCCGAAATGTAAACGCTTCGGAAAGATTTAAGAATTTTTCCAATTGATATTTTTAATCTAATTCGTCTGTATTTTCAGAATTAATTTTGGGAAATTATATATATACATATATCTAGAATTAATGTGTGTATGGTCAGTGGATATCAGCAATTGACTGCTTATACCTCTTGATTTTATCTTTTTTATATGAACTTATCTGTGTAAGTATTTTTTCATAGTGTATGTGTGCGTGTGTACGTACGTGTCGAATGTCATGATTACTTGTCCGTTTAGTTGCTTTCTCTTCACTGTAAGAGGCAGAGCAGCGCGTTTCGACACTCCTGTCATTTTAATCTTTGAGTGATCTTGACCTGACTTGAGTTAGGAAAAGTGTATTTCATTTTTTACATAAATAATTAATTTCATGCTTAAAGAATAAACCTATGTATTTTGCCAATTATATTTGCTAATTTCTTGATTATATATATGTCTATGAGCTGCACAATCATAGGAAGCCATTGTTACACCAACATTATTATTATTATTTTCTTTGATTTCTGGCGTTTACACATTTCTTTCCGGGTCCCGCTCAGGGGCCAAGGGTTAGAGAAGACATCATGACACTTTCCACTGACAAAAAAAAAAAAATTCATAGATAAAGCCCTTCGTAAAGTGTGGGCTGTAGTTGTCAGAACAATTGTTTTTATCTCTTTGAGGCATGGACTTCCAGGAATCCCACCGATTAGTTTACTGGACTCTTTTCCAACCATTCCAAGGGCTCCAAATACAACAGGGATTGTTGATGTTCCCATGTGCCACATTTCTGAGATTTGTATTTCAAGGTCCTTGCATTTTGACAGCTTTTTGAATATCTTCAAAGACATTATTATTATTATTATTATTATTATTGTATTTCAATTTCTGCTATTATTACACTACCTACCAAGCCTGCGGGAAGAGCTCAGGTGTGTTATGGCTACATTTCATGATTTATTTTTCTAAATCCCATAGCGTCACTAGAGTTACATGGACAAAGTTGTTCATAGTGCATGGGATGTACTTATCAAGACATTTTTTGTAACATAAGCTAGGATTTCTAGGGTTATTTTTCAGTGTGTTGTTGTGTTCCTTTTTTTATCAATCCAAGCGCAACTACTATGACTGTTAATATTCTTGTTTTCAATTTCCGCATTTTGTTTCGATTTCCAGGTCTTTATACTTCGATAGTTTTCCAAATTCCTTCGTTGCTATATTACAGACCGCTGGGAAAACCATACCAATTAGTAGGCAAGTTTATTCTTTTCGGTTTTTGACAATTATTTGCTTCAATTCTCATGTCTGTAAAGATGGTATAATCCCATAGAATTGTGATGTTTTCTATTTCTGTAACCGGTGCTGGGTGATGTTCATACCAGTCTTTGTTAATATCCTTTCAAAAGTGTTTGCACATTTTCCAGTGTAGATGCCCCAATCTATCGTGATGATTTTTATATTCACGTGGCACAAGTACAGAACATCATGAGATTAGATGTAACAGCGAAACACCTTTTGAGCCATCTGTTTACTTCCGGCAACATAGACAACGTGACGAACTGGGAACACCCCCAGCGAAACTATTGTCGCACGCCAAAAACGTAGGACGCGTATATGTATAATATATATATATATATATATATATATATATATATATATATATATATATATATATATATATATATCAAAGTGTATCGAAGAACGAACAGTAAACTTACAGCGTTCAAAATATTAATTTAGAAACAGTGCTCAATGCAAGAAGTAGAGCTGTAAATATTTATTTATTTTTTTATATTTTATAACATACATAAGAATATGGACTTATCCAAATAATTAAATCCTATATTTTTTTTCAGCTTTAAAAAGGGAAACATTTTTAAACGTATCTCATTATATGATATATATATATATATATAAATATATATATATAATATATATATATATATCAGTGGATAACGAACAATAAAAATTTACAGCGTTCAAAAAATATAATTTATAAATATGCTCAATAAAGAAGTAGAGCTGTAAATATTTATATATTTATATATATATATATATATATATATATATAAAATATATATTTTTGTTTCATCCAAAAAGGGAAACATTTTTAAACGTCTCAGATGAGAAAATGTGCGAATTTGTTGGATATGTCCCATGCTGTATAACAGCTATATATATATATATATATATAGTCATCCAAGACAGACTGTTTCCTGTATAACAGGATCCAGACCCCGACCGATTTGATACATTAACAATAAAGAAGAATCTGTTCCTTCACGCAGTTTGATATAAAGGACTTCTACCCATCTATTAATAAGTAATAATTAAACAATGTACTGAACTCACGTGACACAAGTACAGAACCACATGAGATTAGATGGTCTATGATTTCCTGATATTTATCACAGAACCTGCATTTTTGATCCACACTAGTATATATGATTTTTATCTGAAAGTTTCTAGTGAAAAGACTCTGGTCTTGCGCTGCAAGAATAAAGCCTTACGTTTTAGCCTTTAATCCAGATGCTCCTAACCATTAATGAGTGTTAACTTAAACAACATCGGCTTTATTAGCCTCGTTCTGGATATTGGTCATACAGAGGTTTGTATTGTCAGCGTTATTTCCTCTGTTCAAGAGCATTAGCCTTGGCTTTCTTTTTCATATTTTTCATATTTTTGCTGCAACTGTTGGTTCTTGGGTTCTGTTTTGGTTTTCTACAGAATCTACTAAATGCAAATCTCGTTTGTAGTTACAAACTTCCTTTACGACTGAATATTTTTTCTTTCTGTTTTCGTATTTTTTTTTTTACTAATTGTGTCATTCAGTTCTTTGTTGTTTCCTCGTAAACCGAGAGTCGTTGCTTTGACTGACAATTCTAGCTGAAGAAGACCTATTCGAACTTTCTCTACGAGGTATATATACACAGTCTGCATCAACCTTTGGGTGATGTATGTTATACTTAGAAATATGCATATTATTATTATTATTATTATTATTAAGCATTTCACCCCAAGCAAGGCAGGATGCCACTAATACGCAAGGTTTTTTTTTTTAAGCATTTCACCCCAAGCAAGGCGGGAAGCCACTAGGACGCAAGGGGTTACAGAAAATTTGGAGCAAGATCAGATAGGAGTGATAGAAGAAAGGATGAGGGTAGTGGATAGATCAAGGCAACTGAGATGTCGATTGACATTACACTTGAACAGCTGGAGATTATAGCTCACAGGGAAACAGGAATAGGGAAGGGAGTTCCACAGGCGAGAGGTGCGAGACATGAAGCTATTAGAGTAGAAGAGACGGCTAAATTTAGGAGTTTAGACAGTGAATGGGTGAGAGCGGGATGCCAGCCTCGTAAGGCGCTGGAACTCATGACATCTGGGAACCAGCGAATGCAGCTCCTCGGAACAATTTCCATGAAAGTATTTGTAGAACAGACAGAGGGAGGCGACGGCGCGTCTATGAGAAAGTGACTGTAGACGAGACGCCAGGGCAGGGCCAACTACATTGCATATCCGCCTCTGGAGCCTATCAAGAACCCCGAGGCAAACAGAAGATTACAGAGTGGGAGCGAAAGTAAAGAGGCGTGATGGAGGAAAGGATGAAGTGAAGGACAGGGAATAGGTCAGGGCATCTGCAGATGTCGATCGACATTACATTTGTATAGTTAGAGAAACAAGTAACAGGAAGGAAATTCCACAGAGGGGAGGTGCGAGACATGAAGCTATTGGAGTAGAAAAGACGGCTGCATTTAACCGTTTCGACAGTGAAAGGGTGGGACCGTGATGCCAGCCTAGTAGCACGCTTAAATTCATGCAGTCTGCGAACTACCGTGAAAGTATTTGTAGAAAAGACAGGGTGAGGTAACGGCACGTCTGTGAGAGAGCGACTGTAGACGAGATGCCAAATCAAGACCACCCACATTGCTAATCCGTCTCTGGATCTTGTCGAGGACCTTTAGGCGAAAAGCGAGGGCACCAGACCATATATGGCATCAGTATTCCATGCAAGGGCGAATTGTTGATTTATAAATTTGAAGGATGAACTCGGACGAGAAAAACTTTTTGGCGTGTCACAGGGAACCAACTTTCCTTGCGGTGGATGAAGCTATTGATTCAATGTAATTGTTCCATCTCAGTTTTGTTTTAGTGACATTAAAGTTGTTGTTGTTATTATTATTATTATTATTGTTATTATTATACGTTTAAAAATGTTTCTTTTTTTTACGTTGAAACAAAAATGTACAATTTTACAGTGGATCTGTGCATAATGTAACACTGCTAAAGAAATAAATATTTACGGGTCTACTATTTTTAATTGACCACTTTGATATATATATATATATATATATATATATATATATATATATATATGTGTGTGTGTGTGTGTGTATGGATATAGATGGATATGTGTGGATATGTGGATATATTTATATATGTGTGTACATGGGTATGTGTATGTGGGTACACGCCTATGTGTATGTATATACGTGCATATGTTATTGTGTATGTGTGTATTTGCATGTGTTAAAATATAAGTCCTTCCTAGATTAGATAATCGTTATATTTAATTTTTATATGTTTATATTTCATTTGTAACCTGTAGTCGATATTAAATTTGTCAAATTTTCTCAATTACACAGCAGCCCTTTCAGTAAATGTAGTTCTTTTTACTTTCCTCGCCCCATCTCTCTCCCCCACCTCGTCTTTCCCTCCCTCTTATTCTGGTCTTCAACATTTAATCGTCTATGGTGTGTGTATGTCACGACGAAATGTATCTTTATGCATTAGACATCCGACAATATTCATATTTCTCTTACTTAAACCCCTTCCACTCACCTCTCCTAAAATTCTCTCTGTTAAGGTTTAATCTCCCTCCTTCTCTAGACTCTCTCTAAATTCTGTTTTTATTTCCGGAGTTGTTTTTCTGTTTTTTTTTTTTAATTTGTAGGTTTGATGAATTGGATCGTATTTACGATTCCAATGGAATAAATTATGACCATGGAATATTAGTGTTTAAGCTTTTTTATTATATATATATTTATATGTAAATTAGTACATATACGTATATTACGTTTTTGGTGTGCAACTACATTTACGCTGGGTGCTGGATGATATTCCCAGTTTGTCAGACATGTGGTCTATGTTGCACTTATATATATATATATATATATATATATATATATATATATATATCATGAAATATTCATACAAGGTGTGTATGTGTATTTTGTAAGTGTTATACCTGAACGTTCCTATTCTATTATTAATAGACTCTCCCACACATAATAATAAGTAGTAGTAGTAGCGGTCACCAGTGGGGCTCAATGGAGTTGAGTAAGTCAGTCGATGTCAGATATTGAAGTATCAATCCACCACAACTAGATTGCTGCGTCATTAACTATTATTTTCAAGTTCCTAACGTTTTGTACGTCGAACCTAATTTAGGACGACTTAGTGAAATACAAGCCTCCACTGTGAAAACTACTTTGCAACTCTTTGGCGACGAGGGATTCGTAATTCATACGGAAGAAAATTTTCGTTCACTCTATAACAACACATTGGCGACCAGAATTCGAAATTCATACGAAAAAAAAATTTAAAGAAAGAAAAAAAAATTCTTTTGCCATATACAACACTTGGCGACGAACGTATTTTGGATTCATACGAAAAAAAAAAAAAAAAACTTTGCGTTCACTCTACAACACTTGGCGTGGATTCGTAACTCATACAGAAGAGGAAAAAAAAATTCAACCGCCATAACAAACGTGGCGCACATCGGATTCGGTTTCATATAGTGAAAGAAAAAAAATCGCTCGCGTTATTTGGTGACGAAATTCGTTTTTCATACAGAGGAAAAAGCAAAAAAAAAAAAAAATATGCTCGTCAAATTTTCGGCAACAACATCTTGGATTCATATTTAAAAAAAATAAAACTTGGAAAAGTTTTTCGGAAGACAAGACGTCAACTTAGTGACGAAAAAATCAGTCGTATTCTCAACTGAGAAAAAATAAGTTTTTTTCGATAAGACAGTTTGCTCAAATAGACCGCGAATTACAAATTCGTTTTGGACCCTCCTCTACAATATTTAAGCATTGTGTAAACTTTTTCGAAGATGGAGGGATGCAAAAATATATTCCAGGAATTTTTTAAGTTCCAGACAGAACAACAAAAACAATATTAGAGCAACAGAAAACATTCCAGATGCAATTACAGGAGGAAACTTTTAATAGCAGATACAGTTTCAAAGAGAAATGGAACTGATGCATAAGGAGTTTCAAAACAAAATTCTGGAAATAACTGAGAAGAGGAAAGAAAAATCTACAAAATGTTTCTTTCCCAGAGAATACAATATGGAATTCACGTACAGTCCAGACGAAGAGATAACTTTTGAAGAGTATTTTAAAAAAATATACACGTACAGTCCAGACGAAAAAGAGATAACTTTTTTTAAGCAAGAAAACGCTGAGCATAACAAATTGTATTTTTTACCGGAGGCGGTAAAAAAAAAAAGACATATACGGAAATGTTTGAATCTGATGAAAGAGGATGAACAAGACTATATAACGTATGCAGACTGTCAAGCATTGTGGTTCAAGCTGAAGTGCCAAAAGTGCTTAGTATTTGTTCAAGACTTCTTTTAAGCAAAAATTAGGAACTACTGATGTTAGCATAAGGACTAAAAAGATTGGTAAACAAAAAAGAAAAGTCATTTTACCAAAAAAAATTCTAAATTGCGGATTATCAAACAAAAGTGAAATACCAGAGAAAAAATAAGCAAAAACTTCCGAAATATTAGTTTTGGTGAATCATTTAGTAAAAATATCTGAAAAAAAGTAATCAGTCTTATGTTTTGTCACAAACCTGAATAAGGTCTTTCTAATCTGACTGCCAGGAACAAAAGAGGATGTTTGAATCTAACGATCCCTCGGGCAAGAGGATGAACGTATAATGGCATTAATCCTCAATCTGATAAACTGTGTGGCGATGGTTAGCTAATTAGTAGTTCAGATCTTTTACAATTTTTTTCGTGCCACCATAAGATAAATTAATCCTTACAGGTGACTTCATTGCTCAATAATGTATCATTCTTGGATGCGTTTTAGGTCATCATGGTATTGGTCTGTAAATCGAGATGAAACTATCTGAAACGAAAATTGAGCTCTCTGACAAACTTGATGTTGACCACTGCATCCTCGTTCGATTCTGTAAATCGACTTACCAATGATATTGAATCGTCTTGGATTACGCTCTGCAGGATGCAACAGAAGATTAACGTATTCTGCATCCTTGGAAAATTGTTCTGTTGACTCCCAATGATCGAATCGTCTTGAAGGCCAAACACCGGTTTGATGACAATAATCGAAAGATTCAAGACCGGTTTGATGACAATTATAGATCAAATGCACTCTTCTCGTAAAGCGTGGATTGAGGACAAGAACTCGTCCACTAAGATCGCTTACAAGAAGTGCAAAAAATCAGTTCCAACAAGCTCTCAGAACCTGAAAGAGCGTTGGTGGTCTGAAAAAGACACTGGACTCCAAGACGTTCCAGATAGAATGGATGTAAATGCTTTCTATGATGGCCTCAAGAGCGTTTTCGGTCTTTAGAAAAGTGGTGTTGCGCCAACCTTCACGGTTGATGGTGAAACTCTTGACAGATAAATCAGACATTTTGGATCGCTGGAAAACCACTTCGAAACTGTGTTAAACACCACTTCGGTTACTGATGAGGATGACATCACATCAATTGAGCAAAATCCAGAAAATCCGTAGTTGTCTTTTGAACCTACCTATCAAGAGGTAAGTGACTCCATCTAGCAAATCTCATCTGGAAAATCACCTACTCCCAAGGATCCTATTGTTGCAGTTTTTTGTGTATATAGATGTAACTAGTGAGTTAGCCCAAATGACTTGACTCACTTTATAGTCCACCAATAGAAGGTTAACCAATCAGAAGACGTAGGACATTCAATCCGCCGTGTATAAAGGCGGCCATTTTGTTTTACGAAGAGAAACA